>CM077157.1:34071025-34247338 GCA_039583875.1 Platanthera guangdongensis | reverse complement strand
ATCAACAATGAGGTGATAATGATATGTTTTCAAAACATGAAAGCTCGTAGAGAAATTTTATAAGCAAGGTTATTCTGCAGATTGCAAGTCACACTTCTTTTGTACATGATGTTTCAGTCTTTTTTTTGTTGTGCTTCTTGACTATTGGTATATTTCTTTTATTTTTGCCTTATATGTTCTTACTGTGAAGTATTGAAGTACATGTTCTTATTGATATGCGTATCATGTTTTAGATGTGTATTAGTTGTAGATATGTCTAGTAAGTTAGGTTTGATTATTCTCTGTATTGTAAAATGTTTTCTTCAAGTTTTTAGGTCCACCCACACAGGAAAAAATTCCTGCATTCGCCACTAGCTGTGTGTTTGTGTATGTGTGTGTGTGTATGTGTGTGTATGTTGTTGTTGTTGTGTTGTGTGTGTGTTGTGTTGTGTGTGTGTTGTGTGTGTGTGTGTGTGTTGTATACTGGTGTGTATTGTGTTGTGTGTGTGTTGGTGTATGTTGTATGTGTGTGTTTATGTGTGTTGTATTTGTGTTTAGCTTTGACTTTGTGTTTTATTTGTTACACCTTCCAGTACCTCGCATGACATCAAAACAAACAGGTGACAAATGGATTGAAGAGCTACTTTGCGGACCACGATTGAGATTTCATGACTCTTTTATGATGAGTCAAAAAATATTTATGGATTTTTTGCATTCTCTGGAGGAGAAGTGTGGATTTCAGGGAACAAGAAAATACTGCATCCAGAGAAATCATAGCATTGACGATATACATATTATCACATAATGAATCAATGAGAAAAACAATTGAGCGATTTCAACATTCAACAGAGACAGGTAGCAGATTTTTTTCTCGAGGTCTTCACGCTTTGCTACAGTTAGCGAAAGAAGTGATTCAGCTATTAGATAGGTCATTCAGTAGCACTCCGCTAGAGATTCCGTATGACAGACGTTACATGCCGTTCTTTAAAGATTGCGTTGGAGCAATAGATGTGACACATGTTGACGTGTGCATACCAGTTGGAACTCAAGTACCATATATTGGGAGACGTGGCAGTCTAACTCAAAATGTCATGGCTGCTTGCGATTTCAACATGTGCTTCACTGTCGTTATGACGGGTTGGAAGGGATCAGCGCACGATAGCCGCATTTTCAATTTCGTCATAAGTGATCCCCGTTATAACTTTCTGCATCCACCTCCAGGTAAATATTTCTAATTTGGTTTGTTTATTTAATAATATGCAAATAAATTGTTGTTAAATAATTTTTAATACTTTACAGGAAAATATTACTTGGTGGATTCCGGTTATTCTCTACAAAGAGGATACTTGAAACCGTATCAAGATACACAGTATAATCTACCAGACTTTGCTCGTGGTGGTCGTCGAGCAGAAGGACGTCGAAAGATGTTCAATCATGCACACTCATCGCTTAGAAGCATGATAAAACGATCATTCGGGGTTTGGAAGAATAAGTGGACCATATTGCGGGACATGTCAAGTTATCGTTTTGACAAACAAGTAGCTATTGTGCTCGCCACAATGACTTTACATAATTTCATTCGTCAGCACCCTTCACATGTGAATATTGATTTTAGTGAGTGCGAGCAAATGAGTCGTGATCATGGGATGACATCATAAGGGCGACAAGAAACATGCACTGACACTGCAAGTGGTGTAGAGGAGATGATCGCGCTACGTAATATCATAGTAGACGAGTTGTATGAAGCTAGAACATAAGACAAAAAGACGGTTATTTGTTCTATAAAACATCTGAATCAAACATTTTTTGGGGTGTTGGGTGTTATTTTATGAATGAAAAAACATTTATTCCAAAAAAATAATTTTTGTTAATTAAAAAATTTGGAAAAAAAATTCAATCAAAATTCTGTTTTGTTTCTAAACAATTTTTTGAAAACTCGGTTTTGCAAACTTCATTTCACCCAAATAATTTTTTAACAAAATTCCATTTTTCAGAATCAACACTTTTTTTATCAGCAGCTTACCATTAGCAACAACCCAACAAAACAGAGCCTAAGGCTCCGTTTGGCATGGTGGTGGCAGTTGTAAACGCATGAGTTAAAATGTCATTCGTTAAGGATCAACTAAGAAACATCATTCGTTTGAACATAAAAATGGATGAAGCTCCTTAGGTAGGCGTTAACGAATGATAATTTAACCCCCATGTTTATGACCACAACCTTACTAAACGGAGCCTAAAATGAGTGGTAAAGAATTGAAAAAAAAACTCCTTTAAAAAGATGAGAAATCAATTACATATAAATGGATGAAGGCTCCAATTAGATTAAGGCTCTGTTTGGGGGATGGTAACCGCTTAACCGGTGAAAATAAGTCCCCCAAGCGGTGTCTAAGAGAAAAAAAAACAAGATTATCTTCTTAATTTGAGTGATTACTTAGTTAAATTAGTAATTAGATGTTATAAATAAATTAGTACCATCCGTGAGAAAGGTTCTCTTATTCATTGTGAGTGGACAATAAATTCTTTTTTTAATTAATCCTAATTATTATATATTATGAATTCGACACCTATGTGCAGAAGAAAATTAGTATAGTAACAATATTGTTTTTCGAAAATGGAAAGAGCTAAATTCAGCCATTCAGACAGCTTCATGTAGGGCTAAGCATATTATTCGAAACTCGAAAGTTGCTAAAAAATTGCTCGAAAATTGAGTCGAATCGGAATCGGCGACTCAATTTGAGCCGATTCAATTTTACTCGAATCTATTTTTGAGTCGATTTCGAGACAGTTCTAAATTGCTCAAAATATGAGTCGAATCAATATGAATTAATTAAAAATATTATGTATTTATTAATATATTCTTATTTTAGAATAAAAAATAATAAAATTTAAACATAAATAAAAATAATGAAGATTTTAAGTATTTTTTTTGCTAAATTTATATATTACGTAATTTAATTTTGAGTCACCTAGAAATAATGAGAAAAATTGTTTAATTTCGAGTCGACTCGATTCGATTTCGAGCCTACTCGGAAACGAACCATTTCGAGTCGAGCTGAATCAACTCGAAATCAATTTCGAACCAAATTTGAGTCGAAAATTTTGATTTCGCGTCGAGCCAGAATCACTCGAATGAACTCGACGCTATTAGCCCTACCTTGTTTCGCAAATCCAATTTCCAATATATTTTCTGTTTTTTCTTTATTTCATATATTTCCTATTTTTATTAAATTAAACATTTTTAATATTTCATCTTTATAGATTTATTAAAAAAACTTTTAAAATCTCCGCTAAAATTAATAAATGTACAAAAAAATTAACATAATCAAGCCTCACATATATGTAATTAACTTGGGTCCTTGGATTGTAAAGAATCCTTTTTTTATGGTTCCTCCGACTTTGAAAATGTCTAAACAAAACAAAAATGGAAAGACTCGAACTATAGATTTTCTCCGTAAAACAGATAAAATTATTTTGGGCGTTTATATTGAGGGCTCCTATATGATTATTGGCAGCCCAAAGATAATAGCAGCCTAAAATGGCTATTGGCAGCCCGATGAATATTGACAGCCCAAAAATAAAATTTTAAAAAGATATTTTTAGGAAAATTGTTCAACATGAAAGTTGTAGATCTCGACGATATATACAACTTTTATGTCGAACACTTTTTCTAAAAATGTCATATAGTAGGTTTATTTTCAAAATGCACGGAATCCGGGCGGAACTTGCATAATTCCGCCTGGATTTCGGGCCTTTTGAAAATAGACCTGCTATATGACATTTTTAGAAAAAGTGTTTAACATAAAAGTTGTAGATCCCGTCGAGATCTACAAATTTCATGTTGAACACTTTCTGTATAAATGTCATATAGTAGATTTTTTTTCAAAAGGAGCGTGTTCCATATTTTGGGCTGCTATTAGCGGTCATTATATGCTTGTTTTTTTATTAGTTTGTCGGGTTGCCAATAGCCAAAGCTGGACTGCAAAATAAATGCCCATTATTTTTTATCGAAATGATTTGAAGTGTTTCCAAGACACAACATGCATTTTTTTGCATTGTGGTCTTTCATCAAGTGAACTAAAGATCACTTTGGTTGCGTTTGGCGTGACTTATTTGCTCCGGTGAGGTTGGACAAAAATGACATTGTCATAACATGTATGTTTGGTATTCCAAATGTTACTACTGTTGCCAAAAAAAGAAACTAGTTTGGAGCATGTTTGGCATGTCAATGACGTTTTTGTTCAATCTCATCGGAGCAAATAAGTCATGCCAAACACAGCCTTAGGCTCCGTTTGTCACAGTGGTTGTGGTCACGAACATGAAGATTAACGTCCATCTAAGGAACTTTATCAACTTTTATGTTCAAACGAATGATGTTTGTCAGGTGATCTTTAACGAAGGACACTTTAACCCATGCGTCTATGACCGCCACCATCGTGCCAAACTGAGTCTTAGGCTTCATTTGGGGGGACTTATTTTCACCGGTCAAGCGGTTACGGCCGCTTGAATCGGGTCTTATTAAGACCCGATTTATGCGGTCATAATCGATTGACCGGTGAAAATAAGTTCCCCCAAACTGAGCCTTAGTTCACCATAATTTTTCTTTAATAATAAATGCTCTGTTTGGCGTGACGGTGACGGTCATAAACGTGGAGGTTACAAATCATCATTCCTTTCCTCACCTATGGAACTTCATCCACTTTTATTCTATTCGTGGTGGCGGTCATTCTCACTGTCATGTCAAACATGCATTCTATGAAAATGGTGTTTTTGTCCAAGCTCACTGAAGTTAATAAGCAGTGCCAAATTAAGCCAAAATCTCAAACCAAATTTTAAGCCAGTTGTTATTCTCAAATCATGAACGTCTATCCGATGATCAAATTTTTCATGTTTATAAATTACTATCCGTAGATCAACTTCAAACTTTAACAATTGATGTCTTTTTTCTCCTGAGCAAGGCCGACAACAAAAGAACTTCTCCGATAACCTTTTCAGTCTATGCCGACGGCTCCATTCCAACAATTTGACATGAATTTTATTATTTTTGTCTCTGGTATTGGCTCAAAAGGTTGACAAATATGTTCCTTCATTGTCGGACACTACTCGCAAGAAGAATACGTTGATTGTTAAAGTTTAAACTTGATCTGCGAATAATAATTTATAAATATAAAAAAATTGATCTGTGGATAGACATTTATGATTTGTGAGTAATAACTGCCAATTTTAAGTATCTCCACAGGATGCTTATGGTTATGAAAATATATTATATATGTACATACATACCCTCTCTCTCTCTCATCCCCGCTCTCTCTCTCTCCCTCTCTCTTCTCTCCCTCTTCCTCCCTCTCTTTCCTCTCTCTCCTGCCCTCTCTCTCCCTCCCTCTCTCTCTCTAGAGATAGGTCTATACATGTTCCCTCACTCTTTCTTTTTCTTTTTTTATTGAACGGCAGAGATCAAATCTTTGGCATATACTCAATGATCCAGATTCATTTCAGCAGTTCAAAGAACAACTTTATATATAGTAAAAGATACACACACACGAGTGATAGTGCATGGGGCCCCCGTGCCCCGCGCGATAGTATCCGGGCTACGGTGGCGGGCTCTATGCAAAACGGGCCTTACTGGAGCGTGCTGGGCTGTATGCAAATCGGGCCTTGCATAGAGCATTCAGACTAAATTCAACACCTGTTTGACTTTTTTAAATTCTTTAGAGTAAAATGATAATTTCCTATTGTAGGGTAGTAGTCCTATTAGAATTATAGGTTTATGACCCCCTACAATCCTAGGTGTAGGAGCTCTTTGAAAAATAAATGGACAGTCCTGAGTGATTGGATGGTATGTGAGTGATCGAATGTATGAGATATTATGATCTAACCAGATCAAACGGTTCATATTAATATGATAGTATGTCAGAGTTACACACGGTATGCCAATAAAGTATTTTATGTATATATATTATAGATATATTTATCAAACCTGGTTTTTTAGAGACAGGAGACACTGTAGGCATGGTGAAATCTTAAGGACTTTTCAGCAAAGCTCTAATTAATAGAAGAAGGTTGAAGATGAGGGAAGTTGATTTGGATATGCAGATCTTGAAGGTGAAGAGGATGAAGAAGAAGGGCTCTATAAATAAGAAGCTAGAAATTAAGGCACTGTGACATGCAGGTATGCTGGTATGGTAGGGATGAAGAAGTTTTCCACATGTTACACAAATTAAATCTCACATCTCCCCGTCATGCTCTTGTTTTTTGTGGAAATTTTTAAGTAATAGAGGTTAATTAATAGGCCGGGGTTTATTTTAAAATTGTGCCAATACATTTTTCCAACTTGCACTTATTAAAATTGTTGAAGTGAGAGTGAAGTGGAGAGCGGGCGGTCTGATTGGGCAGACCGCACAGACCGCAGAGTCTGTCGCTGGCCTGACGGATAGCTTTTGGCGGATAGCCTTTTGCGGTTTGCCGGTCTCTCTTGCGGTCTGGCTCAGCAAGCACCCTGGGTTGGAACTGGGCGGTTAGGGTTGTCTAACCTCGGGTGTGGCAGACTCATCTAGAGTGTTATTTTTGGTTCCAATCCGGCTCTACGGATTTGGAATTTATTTGAAATTTGCAGAATCAAATCTAAGGAAATTAAATGAATTGCCCAAAAGGAATGAAATGAAAATTTTTCATTTTCTTTGTCTTGCCTATAAACATTAAATATGAGCCAATCAGCCTAGGAGAAATGGGTGCCGCCTGTAGCAATCCAGTGGAGAGCCGCCTGAAGATTTTTTGGAGGAAGCCGCACTCTCTCTTCTCTCTCTCTCTCTCTCTCTCTCTCTCTCTCTCTCTCTCTCTCTCTCTCTCTCTCTCTCTCGCTCGCTCGCTCGTGCACTCGGAGAGGCCGTTGGCCTTGGGTGTTGTCGCCGGTCTTGGAGGAAGTAGCCGCCGGCATTGAGAGAGGGAGTTGTCGTCGGGCTTGTTAGAGGTTGTCGCCAGCGTTGCAGTGGACGTTCTTTGGAGTGGAGAGACGTGGTGTCGACGGCGTGCGCGTGTGCAGTTAGCCTCGACGGAGGTTTCTCTCCGGTGGTGGCGTTCTCCGGTGGTGGCGTTGTTCTTTGATGGTGGTGCAGCTGAACGTCGAACTTCAACGTTGAAGGTTCGGTGAACCTTGTGCGTCCGCAAGGCGGATTGCAATCCAGATCTCAGATTCTCGCCGCGGATCGTACGTGTTTGGTGCACCCTCGGCGTATTCACCGGACAGTCATTTTTTCTCTTATTTTCCTTGTATTTGAATTTATATTTTTATTTTATAAATTCAGTGGTCGTTTTCTATATTCTTGTTACCTGCATTATTTTATAGTTTGTGCCTGCATGTACCGGATTTTACAACAAGTGGTATCGGAGCAAGGTTTCGTGTAGGTGACTGATTGGACGTTCCGGTTTGGGTTTGGGTCAACGGTAGGTGACGACATCGGTCCGCTCCCTATCTTCCCAGATCTGATCCGTGAATTAATCAGATCATCTAGAGGTACTGCAGACAGCTATGGCAGCGAAGAACACCGTGCTGGCCAGGTATTCGGTGGAGAAATTTGACGGCAGCGGGAACTTTCGCCTATGGCAGATTCGGGTCAAGGATATGCTGGTTAAGCAGGGGTTGATCCAAGTTCTGCGGGGCTTGATACTTTGCCCGCTCCGGTGAAGGATTCTGAGTGGACGGAGATGGATGAGCGCGCCACTAGCGCAATCAGGATGTGCGTCGACGACAAGGTGTTGTTCAACATTGGTATTGAAGAGTCAGTTGTCACGTTGTGGGAGAAGCTGGAGAGACTCTATATGAGCAAGTCGTTGACCACGAGACTGTTATCTCATGAACTTTTCTCTAATTGAATTAATGGAGCTCGATAATCAGCTTGAAAATTATATTTTGGATATTCGCTCAAACGATGAATTTGCAGAGGTGATTGGTCTTTGAGGATTAGCTATGCGACTAGTTGAATTAAAAAAGGATGTTCTTTATCCATTGGTGTTTTTGCTTGTGAAGCTCGCACTATTATTACCTGTTGTAACTACAATTGTAGAAAGAGCTTTTTCGGCAATGAAGATTATCAAGTCATCACTACGTAATCAAATGGGGGGATAAATGGTTGAATGCATGTTTAGTGACATATATTGAAAAAGATGTGTTTTCTACTATCAACAATGAGGTGATAATGATATGTTTTCAAAACATGAAAGCTCGTAGAGAAATTTTATAAGCAAGGTTATTCTGCAGACTGCAAGTCACACTTCTTTTGTGAATGATGTTTCAGTCTTTTTTTTGTTGCGCTTCTTGACTATTGGTATATTTCTTTTATTTTTGTCTTATATGTTCTTACTGTGAAGTATTGAAGTACATGTTCTTATTGATATCCGTATCATGTTTTAGATGTGTATTAGTTGTAGATATGTCTAGTAAGTTAGGTTTGATTATTCTCTGCATTATAAAATGTTTTCTTCAAGTTTTTAGGTCCACCCACACAGGAAAAAATTCCTGCATTCGCCACTAGCTGTGTGTTTGTGTATGTGTGTGTGTGTATGTGTGTGTATGTTGTTGTTGTGTGTGTTGTGTGTGTGTTGTGTTGTGTGTGTGTTGGTGTGTGTGTGGTGTGTTGTATACTGGTGTGTGTTGTGTTGTGTGTGTGTTGGTGTATGTTGTATGTGTGTGTGTTTATGTGTGTTGTATTTGTGTTTAGCTTTGACTTTGTGTTTTATTTGTTACACCTTCCAGTACCTCGCATGACATCAAAACAAACAGGTGACAAATGGATTGAAGAGCTACTTTGCGGACCACGATTGAGATTTCATGACTCTTTTATGATGAGTCAAAAATATTTATGGATTTTTTGCATTCTCTGGAGGAGAAGTGTGGATTTCAGGGAACAAGAAAATACTGCATCCAGAGAAATCATAGCATTGACGATATACATATTATCACATAATGAATCAATGAGAAAAACAATTGAGCGATTTCAACATTCAACAGAGACAGGTAGCAGATTTTTTTCTCGAGGTCTTCACGCTTTGCTACAGTTAGCGAAAGAAGTGATTCAACTATTAGATAGGTCATTCAGTAGCACTCTGCTAGAGATTCCGTATGACAGACGTTACATGCCGTTCTTTAAAGATTGCGTTGGAGCAATAGATGTGATACATGTTGACGTGTGCATACCAGTTGGAACTCAAGTACCATATATTGGGAGACGTGGCAGTCTAACTCAAAATGTCATGGCTGCTTGCGATTTCAATATATGCTTCACTGTCGTTATGACGGGTTGGAAGGGATCAGCGCACGATAGCCGCATTTTCAATTTCGTCATAAGTGATCCCCGTTATAACTTTCTGCATCCACCTCCAGGTAAATATTTCTAATTTGGTTTGTTTATTTAATAATATGCAAATAAATTGTTGTTAAATAATTTTTAATACTTTACAGGAAAATATTACTTGGTGGATTCCGGTTATTCTCTACAAAGAGGATACTTGAAACCGTATCAAGATACACAGTATAATCTACCAGACTTTGCTCGTGGTGGTCGTCGAGCAGAAGGACGTCGAAAGATGTTCAATCATGCACACTCATCGCTTAGAAGCATGATAAAACGATCATTCGGGGTTTGGAAGAATAAGTGGACCATATTGCGGGACATGTCAAGTTATCGTTTTGACAAACAAGTAGCTATTGTGCTCGCCACAATGACTTTACATAATTTCATTCATCAGCACCCTTCACATGTGAATATTGATTTTAGTGAGTGCGAGCAAATGAGTCGTGATCATGGGATGACATCATAAGGGCGACAAGAAACATGCAATGACACTACAAGTGGTGTAGAGGAGATGATCGCGCTACGTAATATCATAGTAGACGAGTTGTATGAAGCTAGAACATAAGACAAAAAGACGGTTATTTGTTCTATAAAACATCTGAATCAAACATTTTTTGGGGTGTTGGGTGTTATTTTATGAATGAAAAAACATTTTTTCCAAAAAAATAATTTTTGTTAATTAAAAAATTTGGAAAAAAAATTCAATCAAAATTCTGTTTTGTTTCTAAACAATTTTTTGAAAACTCCGTTTTGCAAACTTCATTTCACCCAAATAATTTTTTAACAAAATTCCATTTTTCAGAATCAGCACTTTTTTTATCAGCAGCTTACCATTAGCAACAACCCAACAAAACAGAGCCTAAGGCTCCGTTTGGCATGGTGGTGGCAGTCGTAAACGCATGAGTTAAAATGTCATTCGTTAAGGATCAACTAAGAAACATCATTCGTTTGAACATAAAAATGGATGAAGCTCCTTAGGTAGGCGTTAACGAATGATAATTTAACCCCCATGTTTATGACCACCACCTTACTAAACGGAGCCTAAAATGAGTGGTAAAGAATTGAAAAAAAAACTCCTTTAAAAAGATGAGAAATCAATTACATATAAATGGATGAAGGCTCCAATTAGATTAAGGCTCTGTTTGGGGGATGGTAACCGCTTAACCGGTGAAAATAAGTCCCCTCAAGCGGTGTCTAAGAGAAAAAAAAAGAAACAAATTATCTTCTTAATTTGAGTGATTACTTAGTTAAATTAGTAATTAGATGTTATAAATAAATTAGTACCATCCGTGAGAAAGGTTCTCTTATTCATTGTGAGTGGACAATAAATTCTTTTTTTTAATTAATCCTAATTATTATATATTATGAATTCGACACCTATGTGCAGAAGAAAATTAGTATAGTAACAATATTGTTTTTCGAAAATGGAAAGAGCTAAATTCAGCCATTCAGACAGCTTCATGTAGGGCTAAGCATATTATTCGAAACTCGAAAGTTGCTAAAAAATTGCTCGAGAATTGAGTCGAATCGGAATCGGCGACTCAATTTGAGCCGATTCAATTTGACTCGAATCTATTTTTGAGTCGATTTCGAGACAGTTCTAAATTGCTCAAAATATGAGTCGAATCAATATGAATTAATTAAAAATATTATGTATTTATTAATATATTCTTATTTTAGAATAAAAAATAATAAAATTTAAACATAAATAAAAATAATGAAGATTTTAAGTATTTTATTTGCTAAATTTATATATTACGTAATTTAATTTTGAGTCACCTAGAAATAATGAGAAAAATTGTTTAATTTCGAGTCGACTCGATTCGATTTCGAGCCTACTCGGAAACGAACCATTTCGAGTCGAGCTGAATCAACTCGAAATCAATTTCGAACCAAATTTGAGTCGAAAATTTTGATTTCGCGTCGAGCCAGAATCACTCGAATGAACTCGACGCTATCAGCCCTACCTTGTTTCGCAAATCCAATTTCCAATATATTTTCTGTTTTTTCTTTATTTCATATATTTCCTATTTTTATTAAATTAAACATTTTTAATATTTCATCTTTATAGATTTATTAAAAAAAACTTTTAAAATCTTCGCTAAAATTAATAAATCTACAAAAAAATTAACATAATCAAGCCTCACATATATGTAATTAACTTGGGTCCTTGGATTGTAAAGAATTCTTTTTTTATGGTTCCTCCGACTTTGAAAATGTCTAAACAAAACAAAAATGGAAAGACTCGAACTGTAGATTTTCTCCGTAAAACAAATAAAATTATTTTGGCGTTTATATTGAGGGCTCCTATATGATTATTGGCAGCCCAAAGATAATAGCAGCCTAAAATGGCTATTTGCAGCCCGATGAATATTGACAGCCCAAAAATAAAATTTTTAAAAGGTATTTTTAGGAAAATTGTTCAACATGAAAGTTGTAGATCTCGACGATATATACAACTTTTATGTCGAACACTTTTTCTAAAAATGTCATATAGTAGGTTTATTTTCAAAATACACGGAATCCGGGCGGAACTTGCATAATTCCGCCTGAATTTCGCGCCTTTTGAAAATAGACCTGCTATATGACATTTTTAGAAAAAGTGTTCAACATAAAAGTTGTAAATCCCGTCGAGATCTACAAATTTTATGTTGAACACTTTTTGTATAAATGTCATATAGTAGATTGTTTTTCAAAAGACGCGTGTTCCATATTTTGGGCTGCTATTAGCGGCCATTATATGCTTGTTTTTTATTAGTTTGTCGGGCTGCCAATAGCCAAAGCTGGACTGCAAAATAAATGCCCATTATTTTTTATCGAAATGATTTGAAGTGTTTCCAAGACACAACATGCATTTTTTTGCATTGTGGTCTTTCATCAAGTGAACTAAAGATCACTTTGGTTGCGTTTGGCGTGACTTATTTGCTCCGGTGAGGTTGGACAAAAATGACATTGTCATAACATGTATGTTTGGTATTGCAAATGTTACTACTGTTGCCAAAAAAAAGAAACTAGTTTGGAGCATGTTTGGCATGTCAATGACGTTTTTGTTCAATCTCATCGGAGCAAATAAGTCATGCCAAACACAGCCTTAGGCTCCGTTTGTCACAGTGGTTGTGGTCACGAACATGAAGATTAACGTCCATCTAAGGAACTTTATCAACTTTTATGTTCAAACGAATGATGTTTGTCAGGTGATCTTTAACGAAGGACACTTTAACCCATGCGTCTATGACCGCCACCATCATGCCAAATTGAGTCTTAGGCTTCATTTGGGGGGACTTATTTTCACCGGTCAAGCGGTTACGGCCGCTTGAATCGGGTCTTATTAAGACCCGATTTATGCGGTCATAATCGATTGACCGGTGAAAATAAGTTCCCCCAAACTGAGCCTTAGTTCACCATAATTTTTCTTTAATAATAAAGGCTCTGTTTGGCGTGACGGTGACGGTCATAAACGTGGAGGATACAAATCATCATTCCTTTCCTCACCTATGGAACTTCATCCACTTTTATTCTATTCGTGGTGGCGGTCATTCCCACTGTCATGTCAAACATGCATTCTATGAAAATGGTGTTTTTGTCCAAGCTCACTGAAGTTAATTAGCAGTGCCAAATTAAGCCAAAATCTCAAACCAAATTTTAAGCCAGTTGTTATTCACAAATCATGAACGTCTATCCGATGATCAAATTTTTCATGTTTATAAATTACTATCTGTAGATCAAGTTCAAACTTTAACAATTGATGTCTTTTTTCTCCTGAGCAAGGCCGACAACAAAAGAACTTCTCTGATAACCTTTTCAGTCTATGCCGACGGCTCCATTCCAACAATTTGACATGAATTTTATTATTTTTGTCTCTGGTATTGGCTCAAAAGGTTGACAAATATGTTCCTTCATTGTCGGACACTACTCGCAAGAAGAATACATTGATTGTTAAAGTTTAAACTTGATCTGCGAATAATAATTTATAAATATAAAAAAATTGATCTGTGGATAGACATTTATGATTTGTGAGTAATAACTGCCAATTTTAAGTATCTCCACAGGATGCTTATGGTTATGAAAATATATTATATATGTACATACATACCCTCTCTCTCTCTCATCCCCGCTCTCTCTTTCTCCCTCTCTCTTCTCTCCCTCTTCCTCCCTCTCTTTCCTCTCTCTCCTGCCCTCTCTCTCCCTCCCTCTCTCTAGAGATAGGTTTATACATGTTCCCTCACTCTTTCTTTTTCTTTTTTTATTGAACGGCAGAGATCAAATCTTTGGCATATACTCAATGATCCAGATTCATTTCAGCAGTTCAAAGAACAACTTTATATATAGTAAAAGATACACACACACGAGTGATAGTGCATGGGGCCCCCGTGCCCCGCGTGATAGTATCCGGGCTACGGTGGCGGGCTCTATGCAAAACGGGCCTTACTGGAGCGTGCTGGGTTGTATGCAAATCGGGCCTTGCATAGAGCATTCAGACTAAATTCAACACATGTTTGACTTTTTTAAATTCTTTAGAGTAAAATGATAATTTCCTATTGTAGGGTAGTAGTCCTATTAGAATTATAGGTTTATGACCCCCTACAATCCTAGGTGTAGGAGCTCTTTGAAAAATAAATGGACAGTCCTGAGTGATTGGATGGTATGTGAATGATCGAATGTATGAGATATTATGATCTAACCAGATCAAACGGTTCATATTAATATGATAGTATGTCAGAGTTACACACGGTATGCCAATAAAGTATTTTATGTATATATAGTATAGATATATTTATCAAAACTGGTTTTTTAGAGACAGGAGACACTGTAGGCATGGTGAAATCTTAAGGACTTTTCAGCAAAGCTCTAATTAATAGAAGAAGGTTGAAGATGAGGGAAGTTGATTTGGATATGCAGATCTTGAAGGTGAAGAGGATGAAGAAGAAGGGCTCTATAAATAAGAAGCTAGAAATTAAGGCACTGTGACATGCATGTATGCTGGTATGGTAGGGATGAAGAAGTTTTCCACATGTTACACAAATTAAATCTCACATCTCCCCGTCATGCTCTTGTTTTTTGTGGAAATTTTTAAGTAATAGAGGTTAATTAATAGGCCGGGGTTTATTTTAAAATTGTGCCAATACATTTTTCCAACTTGCACTTATTAAAATTGTTGAAGTGAGAGTGAAGTGGAGAGCGGGCGGTCTGATTGGGCAGACCGCACAGACCGCACAGACCGCAGAGTCTGTCGCTGGCCTGACGGATAGCTTTTGGCGGATAGCCTTTTGCGGTTTGCCGGTCTCTCTTGCGGTCTGGCTCAGCAAGCACCCTGGGTTGGAACTGGGCGGTTAGGGTTGTCTAACCTCGGGTGTGGCAGACTCATCTAGAGTGTTATTTTTGGTTCCAATCCGGCTCTACCGATTTGGAATTTATTTGAAATTTGCAGAATCAAATCTAAGGAAATTGAATGAATTGCCAAAAAGGAATGAAATGAAAATTTTCATTTTCTTTGTCTTGCCTATAAACATGAAATATGAGCCAATCAGCCTAGGAGAAATGGGTGCCGCCTGTAGCAATCCAGTGGAGAGCCGCCTGAAGATTTTTTTGGAGGAAGCTGCATCTCTCTCTCTCTCTCTCTCTCTCTCTCTCTCTCTCGCTCGCTCGTGCACTCGGAGAGGCCGTTGGCCTTGGGTGTTGTCGCCGGTCTTGGAGGAAGTAGCCGCCGGCGTTGAGAGAGGGAGTTGCCGTTGGGCTTGTTAGAGGTTGTTGCCGGCATTGTTGTGGACATTCTTTGGAGTGGAGAGACGTGGTGTCGACAGCGTGCGCGTGTGCAGTTAGCCTCGACGGAGGTTTCTCTCCGGTGGTGGCGTTCTCCGGTGGCGGCGTTGTTCTCTGGTGGTGGTGCAGCTGAACGTCGGACTTCGACGTTGAAGGTTCGGTGAACCTTGTGCGTCCACAAGGCGGATTGCAGTCCAGATCTCAGATTCTCGCCACGGATCGTACGTGTTCGGTGCACCCTCGGCGTATTCACCGGACGGTCATTTTTTCTCCTATTTTTCCTTGTATTTGAATTTATATTTTTATTTTATAAATTCAGTGGTCGTTTTCTATGTTCTTGTTACCTGCATTATTTTATAGTTTGTGCCTGCATGTACCGGATTTTACAACAAGTGGTATCGGAGCCAGGTTCCGTGTAGGTGACTGATTGGACGTTCCGGTTTGGGTTTGGGTCAACGGTAGGTGACGACATCGGTCTGCTCCTTATCTTCCCAGATCTGATCCGTGAATTAATCAGATCATCTAGAGGTACTGCAGGCAGCTATGGCAGCGAAGAACACCATGTTGGCCAGGTATTCGGTGGAGAAATTTGACGGCAGCGGGAACTTTCGCCTATGACAGATTCGGGTCAAGGATATGCTGGTTAAGCAGGGGTTGATCCAAGTTCTGCGGGGGCGTGATACTTTGCCCGCTCCGGTGAAGGATTCTGAGTGGACGGAGATGGATGAGCGCGCCACTAGCGCAATCAGGATATGTGTCGACGACAAGGTGTTGTTCAACATTGGTATTGAAGAGTCAGCTGTCACGTTGTGGGAGAAGCTGGAGGGACTCTATATGAGCAAGTCGTTGACCACGAGGCTGTTATCTCATGAACTTTTCTCTAATTGAATTAATGGAGCTCGATAATCAGCTTGAAAATTATATTTTGGATATTCGCTCAAACGATGAATTTGCAGAGGTGATTGGTCTTTGAGGATTAGCTATGCGACTAGTTGAATTAAAGAAGGATGTTCTTTATCCATTGGTGTTTTTGCTTGTGAAGCTCGCACTATTATTATTTGTTGTAACTACAATTGTAGAAAGAGCTTTTTCGGCAATGAAGATTATCAAGTCATCACTACGTAATCAAATGGGGGGATAAATGGTTGAATGCATGTTTAGTGACATATATTGAAAAAGATGTGTTTTCTACTATCACAATGAGGTGATAATGAAATGCTTTCAAAACATGAAAGCTCGTAGAGAAATTTTATAAGCAAGGTTATTCTGCAGACTGCAAGTCACACTTCTTTTGTGCATGATGTTTCAGTCTTTTTTTTGTTGCGCTTCTTGACTATTGGTATATTTCTTTTATTTTTGTCTTATATGTTCTTACTGTGAAATACTGAAGTACATGTTCTTATTGATATGTATATCATGTTTTAGATGTGTATTAGTTATAGATATGTCTAGTAAGTTAGGTTTGATTATTCTCTAGCTGTGTGTGTGTGTGTATGTGTGTGTGTGTGTTGTTGTGTGTGTGTGTGTGTGTGTGTGTGTGTGTGTGTGGTGTTGTGTGTGTGTTGGTGTGCGTGTGGTGTGTTGTATACTGGTGTGTGTTGTGTTGTGTGTGTGTGTTGGTGTATGTTGTATGTGTGTGTGTTTATGTGTGTTGTATTTGTGTTTAGCTTTGGCTTTGTATTTTATTTGTTACACCTTCTAGTACCTCGCATGACATCAAAACAAACAGGTGACAAATGGATTGGAGAGCTACTTCGCTGACCACGATTGAGATTTCATGACTATTTCTTGATGAGTCAAGAAATATTTATGGATTTTTTGCATTCTCTGGAGGAGAAGTGTGGATTTCAGGGAACAAGAAAAGACTGCATTCAGAGAAATCATAGCATTGACGATATACATATTATCACATAATGAATCAATGAAGAAAACAATTGAGCGATTTCAACATTCAACAGAGACAGCTAGCAGATTTTTTTCTCGAGGTTTTCGCACTTTGCTACAGTTAGCGAAAGAAGTGATTCAGCTATTAAATAGGTCATTCAGTAGCACTCCGCTAGAGATTCCGTATGATAGACGTTACATGTCGTTCTTTAAAGATTGCGTTGGAGCAATAGATGTGACACATGTTGACGTGTGCATACCAGTTGGAACTCAAGTACCATATATTGGGAGACGTGACAGTGTAACTCAAAATATCATGGTTGCTTGTGATTTTAACATGTGCTTCACTTTGGTTATGACGGGTTGGAAGGGATCAGAGCACGATAGCCGCATTTTCAATTTCGTCATAAGTGATCCCCGTTGTAACTTTCCGCATCCACCTCCAGGTAAATATTTCTAATTTGGTTTGTTTATTTAATAATATACAAATAAATTGTTGTTAAATAATTTTTAATACTTTACAGAAAAATATTACTTGGTGGATTCCGGTTATCCTCTACAAAGAGGATACTTGAAACCGTATCAAGATACATAATATAATCTACCAGACTTTGCTCGTGGTGGTCGTCGAGCAGAAGGACGTCGAAAGATGTTCAATCATGCACACTCATCGCTTAGAAGCATGATAAAACGATCATTCGGGGTTTGGAAGAATAAGTGGACCATATTGCGGGACATGTCAAGTTATCGTTTTGACAAACAAGTAGCTATTGTGCTCGCCACAATGACTTTACATAATTTCATTCGTCAGCACCCATTCACATGTGAATATTGATTTTAGTGAGTGCGAGCAAATGAGTCGTGATCATGGGATGACATCATAAGGGCGACAAGAAACATGCACTGACACTGCAAGTGGTGTAGAGGAGATGATCACGCTACGTAATATCATAGTAGACGAGTTGTATGAAGCTAGAATATAGGACAAAAAGACGGGTATTTGTTCTATAAAACATCTGAATCAAACATTTTTTGGGGTGTTGGGTGTTATTTTATGAATGAAAAAACATTTATTCCAAAAAAATATTTTTTGTTAATTAAAAAATTTGGAAAAAAAATTCAATCAAAATTCTGTTTTGTTTCTAAACAATTTTTTGAAAACTCTGTTTTGCAAACTTCATTTCACCCAAATAATTTTTTAACAAAATTCCATTTTTCAGAATCAGCACTTTTTTTATCAGCAGCTTGCCATTAGCAACAGCCCAACAAAACAGAGCCTAAGGCTCCGTTTGGCATGGTGGTGGCAGTCGTAAACGCATGAGTTAAAATGTCATTCGTTAAGGATCAACTAAGAAACATCATTCGTTTGAACATAAAAATGGATAAAGCACCTTAGGTAGGCGTTAACGAATGATAATTTAACCCCCATGTTTATGACCACAACCTTACTAAACGGAGCCTAAAATGAGTGGTAAAGAATTGAAAAAAAAACTCCTTTAAAAAGATGAGAAATCAATTACATATAAATGGATGAAGGCTCCAATTAGATTAAGGCTCTGTTTGGGGGATGGTAACCGCTTAACCGGTGAAAATAAGTCCCCCAAGCGGTGTCTAAGAGAAAAAAAAACAAGATTATCTTCTTAATTTGAGTGATTACTTAGTTAAATTAGTAATTAGATGTTATAAATAAATTAGTACCATCCGTGAGAAAGGTTCTCTTATTCATTGTGAGTGGACAATAAATTCTTCTTTTAATTAATCCTAATTATTATATATTATGAATTCAACACCTATGTGCAGAAGAAAATTAGTATAGTAACAATATTGTTTTTCGAAAATGGAAAGAGCTAAATTCAGCCATTCAGGCAGCTTCATGTAGGGCTAAGCATATTATTCGAAACTCGAAAGTTGCTAAAAAATTGCTTGAAAATTGAGTCGAATCGGAATCGGCGACTCAATTTGAGCCGATTCAATTTGACTCGAATCTATTTTTGAAAAGGCTGAACTTGGCCTTGTCTAAGGGCTTTGTGAATATATCTGCAATCTGCTTGTCCGTGGGGACATAACAGAGAGAGATGTCCTTGTTCTCCACGTGCTCCCGAATGAAGTGTTAGCGCACTTCAATATGCTTCGTTCTGCTGTGCGATACCGGATTGTTGGCAATTGCAATTGCACTGGAGGAGTCGCAGTACATTGGAATTTCCTTGAACTGAAGGTCGTAGTCGGCTAACTGGTTTCTGATCCATAGGAGTTGTGCGCAACAGCTGCCTGCCGAGATGTACTCAGACTCCGCTGTGGAGGTTGCAACACAATTCTGTTTCTTGCTATTCCATGAAATAAACCTTCGTCCGAGGAATTGACACGTCCCGGAGGTGCTTTTCCTGTCATCCCTACTCCCTGCAAAATCAGCATCTGAAAAACCTATTAGCTCGACATCATTGTTTCTCGGGTACCACAAGCCAAGATTGGGAGTACCTTTAAGGTATCTTAGAATTCGCTTTGCAGCGACATAGTGAGATTCCTTAGTGTTCACCTGATATCTGGCACAGACACATGTGGAGAACATGATATCTGGTCTACTGGCAGTAAGGTAGAGCAGAGATCCAATGATGCTTCTGTATTTAGTTTCATCGAAAGGTTTACCTTTCTCATCCTTATCCAGAGACATAGTGGATCCCATTGGAGTCCTCATAGAGGTTGCATTCTCCATATTGAATTTCTTAAGGAGTTCATTTGTGAACTTCGTCTGAGAGATGAAGATTCCATCCTCAGACTGTTTCACTTGAAGTCCCAAGAAATACTTGAGCTCTCACATACTGCTCATTTCAAACTTTCCTTGCATAAGTTTAGAAAACTTTTTGCAAAGATTGTTGTCCGTTGAGCCGAATATAATGTCATCGACATAGATTTGCACCAGCAAAATCTTGCCTTTGACTTCCCTGAGAAACAATGTTTTATCTATTTTACCTCTAGAGAACTTGTTCTCAAGAAGAAAACTAGATAAAGTCTCATACCAAGCTCGTGGAGCTTGTTTTAAACCATATAGAGCTTTATTGAGAAAATACACATGATTGGGATAAGTAGGATTGACAAAACCTGGGGGTTGAGCGACGTATACTTCCTCTTTCAGGTCTTCGTTCAGGAATGCTGATTTCACATCCATTTGATAGACTGTGAATCCTTTGTGCGAAGCATACGCCAGGAACAATCTGATTGCCTCGAGCCTTGCTACTGGTGCGAAGGTCTGGTCGAAGTCAATCCCCTCGTCCTATCTGTAAACTTGAGCCACCAGCCTTGCCTTGTTCTTTATGATGACACCATGTTCATCCAGCTTGTTTCTGAAGATCCACTTGGTGCCAATCACATTCTGCTTGTATGGTCTGGGAACTAGCGTCCAAACGTTGCAACGTTCGAATTGATGTAGTTCATCTTGCATGGCCAGAATCCATGCCGCATCTTTGTTCGCCTCGTCGAACTTCTTTGGCTCAACCTGTGACAGGAAGCTAAGATGCAAAATTTCGTTAATAGTACCTCTTCGTGTTCTGACACCGACATGAGGATCTCCGATGATCTGATCTTTAGGATGATCCCTCACGTGCCAGAGCTCTAGAAGTCTGGCGTCTGGAGCTTCGACTACTTCTTGGGCTTCTCCTTCTTCTAAGAGATTTGTTCCATTTTGATCTTCAACGTTCCCAGATGACGTGGAGGTGGAAACTTTGACGTACTTAGGAGTTTCATTTTTAGCGGTCTCATCGAGATCCAGCTATTCAAGTCGTGCACCTGCATCTTCAAGAATACCACTGGAAGAATTGCTGTTAAGCAAACTTCCTTCATCAAATACAACATTAATTGATTCTTCTACCACTAGGGTTTTCTTATTGAAGACCCTATATGCCCGACTGTGGGAACTATAGCCCATGAATATGCCTTCGAAGCATTTTTCACCAAATTTAGTACGCGGGTACTTCCCATTATTCAGTACATAGCATCTGCAACCAAAGATCCTCAAGTAGGACATGGTTGGTTTCCTGCCTTTCAGTAGCTCGTAAGGCATCTTACGATGATGCTTGTTGATCAATGCTCGGTTTTGTACATGACAAGCTGTATTGACGGCCTCTGCCCAGAAGTATTCTGGGAGAGAAGCGTCTTTCAACATTGTCGTGAAGGCTTCAATGAGAGTTCTATTTCTCCTCTCCGCAACTCCATTTTGCTGAGGAGTGCGCGGGGAGGAAAACTCATGAAAGATACCATGTTCTTCACAAAACTCTGTCATAGCACCAGATTCAAATTCTGTTCCATGGTCACTTCTGATTTTGACCACTGAGCAGTTAAATTCGTTCTGAACCTGCTTGACAAAGCTAGTGAAGATGTCAAACGTATCTGACTTTTGTTTTAAGAAAAACACCCATGTAAACCGAGAATGATCATCAATTATCACTAGCGTATAGGACTTGCCTCCCAAGCTATGAACTTGCATTGGACCAAACAAGTCCATATGTAGAAGATAAAGACACCGGGAAGAGTCTTTGTCTGCAATGCTCTTAAAGGTAGCCCGAGTCTGTTTGCCCATCTGGCATGCAGGACAGTGGCTATCTTTGATGCACTTGATACTGGGAGCATCCCTTACTAAGTTCTTAGAAAACAGCATAATAATTATCTTGAAATTAATATGTGCCAATCTCTTGTGCCATTGATCACAAAGAGATGCACTGCCAGCTGCCACTAGGCATACAGGGGTAGATGAATCTAAACTGAGAAAATCTAAGCAGAAGATATTTCTGCTCCTAATGCCTGATAATACCGTCTCAAAAGAGGTACGTGAAATTATCAGACATTTATCCTTGCAGAACTTAACGTCATAACCTTTGTCACATAACTGACTTACACTGATCAGGTTATGGTTTAACCCTTCAACATAAGCCACGTCGGTGATAGAGATTATACCGTTGGAAATCATACCGTAACCTCTGGTGACTCCTCGATCTGATCCTCCAAAGATGACTTTGGGTCCATTCTCGACTGGAGTGTAATCACGCAACAGGCTTCTTGTCTCAGTCATATGCCGGGAGCATCCACTGTCCAAGTACCAGATCGGCGTTTTGGTGGCCTTTGGACATTCCTGCAAAACAAGATTAATTTCCCTTAGGAACCCAATCGAACTTGGGTCCTAGATTCCTGGTTAGCATACTCCCCCTCGGTTGGTTAACCCTACGAGTGGTCGGCCTCGCATTGCTAACATAGGGAGTCTCGTGATACCTTGGATTAAACAAACAATCCACGGCAAAGTGACCGAATTTGCCACAACACCAACAGTCAAATCTGTTGTACCTCTTCCTAGGCTCCTGCCTTCCCCTGGGAATGGTGGGTACAGCCGGGGCCTTGGATCTGGAGGTGGAGGCCTCATAGTGATTGCAGTCACATGACTTCTTCACCTTCTGTTCCTTCAGTATAACAGGCTTGGCTCTTGGTGCCTGCTTTCCATTATGGCCGCTAGAGATTTGACCATAATTTCCCATGTGGATTTCCTCATAAGGTGCCTTGAGGGCACTCTCACCGAAGTTCCGGGGAAAGGTCCAACCATCATATCGGCTCTTTGGCTTTGCAACCGAGGGCCGGAAATGATGACCAAAGGTTGATTCAAAGTCATGTTGGTTGCAAGGAAAGCTAGGCTTTCTGAACGCAACAGGACTAAGCGGAGCCTTTCCCTTTTCATCAGCAGAGGCCTTCTTGGCGGGCTTATTCTTCCTCTGGTTCCTGTTTCTCCTGGATGAGGAACCAGATACCCCTACATGCCCCAAGCCAGCTCCTTTGGCCTGAGCAGAGAAGGTATCAACTACTGGAAGAACGGTTTTTGGCATAGAGAAGCTCTTGACGATCTTCCTTTCTGCCACAAGTTGTTCTTCCAACTTGTCGACTTCCTCCTGCTTAAGATCCAGGAGCTTAAGAGACTCTGAATGCTTTGAAGTCAGGTCAAGGTGCTCCTGTCGGAGAGAAATCAAACTAGTGACCTCTTCCCTTAGGGATACACACTCACCCTTAAGGAATTTCACTTCCTTTTTCTCAGCCTTCAGTCTCTTACGGCACTCCTCGAAAGTGTTGAGCAGAAGCTCATACTTCTCGAGGAGCTCCGCTTCACGGGCCGAAAGGCTATCTTCAGGTTCATCATCCTGAGACTCAGGATCAGATTCAGAGTCGAAGAGATGGGTGTGAGCTTTTACCTTCCCAGTAAATGGGGGGCATTCTCCTTCTGAGTCGGAGCGACCCACCAGCCCGAAGTAGGCTTCCTCATCATCACTGGAGTCTGAGGAATCAGACTCACTCAGTGTCTTTGGCCTTTTGGCGATGTAGCTCCGCTCTTTCTTCTTATCTCTAGAGGATTTGTGCTCCTCTCCTTTCCCTTTTTCTCTCTTGCCTTGATAGCAGTCGGCCACGACGTGTCCTGGCTTATTGCATCCAAAGCAAATAATGTCAGAGGAGCGATGTTTGTTTGGTTTAGAAGCATACCTGTCAGAAGAATAATTTTGCTTCTGATGCCTGGAGGAGGAGCCGTCTTTCTTTCTTTGATTCCTCATCTTGAGGAACTTCTTGAATTCTCGGGTGATGAGGGAGAAATCCTCCTCCGACAGCTCTGAGCTGGAGGAGCATGGCTCGGAGTCCTCCTCCTCATCCTTCTTCCTCGCACGGTATGAAACCGCACCCTTGCCTTTTCTGGAGTGACTGGCTTTTAGAGCCACAGTCTTTTCTTTGGCTGCAGCCTTCTCTGCTTCTTCTTCTGCTTTCCTGGTGTTCAGCTGAAGCTCATAGGACATCAGCTTCCCAAACAGAATTTGCGGGTCTGTTTCAGCTAGTCTGCCAAACTCTCGGATGGCGCAGATCTTTGTGTCCCATTCCTTAGTAAGGGACCTAAGGAATTTATCATTGAGTTCACCATTAGTGAACACTCTTCCGTATCCTTTGAGGGCGTTGACAATCTTGAGGAAGTTCTCGTAGGTGACTCCGATCTCTTCCTTAGGCCCTTGTCTGAAGGCCTCATATTTCTGGTTCAGGAGGGATCTCTGATCATCCCTCACTTCATCAATGCCCTCCATTAGGATGATCAGGCAATGCCAGATCTCCTGAGCTGTCCTGCAGTTGCAGAAGTTCTGCATCATTGAGTCATCAACTGCGCTGACCAGAATGTTCTGTGCCTTCTTGTCAAGTCCCACTAGCACCATCTCGTTCTTGTCCATTTCAGAAAGTGTCTTCGGCACTTTCTTGGTAGGATCAATGGTGGAGACCTTAGTGGGGACATAAGGTCCCTCCTTCACGATCATGAAGAGTCGAGGATCAACTGCTTCCATGTAGAACCTGATCCTTTCCTTCCAGATAGGAAAGTTGAGCCTGGTGCACACTGGGATCTTGCCTATGAACTTGAGCCCGTCCATAGTAGATGTTTGCCTCCTTCTTGACACTAGCGGCAGGATTCAACTCAAGGTGTTAACCTTTTTGATGAGTAACCTGCCTCTGATACCACTTGAAAGTCCACCTAGTGTCAACAATCTTCACCTATGGGGGGGGATAGGTGACGTGCAGCGTTTTTGCGGAATTTAAAATTGTACCTGCACAATAAAAATAAACAGCACAGCACACAGAATACACAAGCTATTTATAGTGGTTCCCCGATTTGGGTACATCCACTTTCCCCCTTCGACCTATCTCCCAACAAGGGACGACTCGGTCTCTTCACCAACAGGATTGAAATCCAATCCTTGCACTATCGGAAGGAACCCTTCCACACGTAGGAATCAACACTCCCACAACACGGGTTGCACCCAACCCTTACAACTAGGAACCTACGTTCCTTTACAACAAAAGTAAAACTAGAATGTACAAGAGATACAAACTACGTTTGGAGACTAAGGTGTCCCTCTTCGTTGACGACGTGTTTTTGAAGTCCACGAAGAGTCCACGACCCTAGATCTCTCTTGGAGAGAATCTCCCCGGAACCGGCGGCAGCAAGATGGGCGGCGGCTAGGTTCACGGGATCGACGGCGACAACGATGTGCGGCTGCTGTACTCTGGAGATCCAAACTTCGTAGCGAAGCAAGCTAGGTCTACCAACGGTCACTCTAGGATCAGTCGTCTCGATCGATTCGGACGGGGAAGTTTTTCCCGATCAACAAATCGAGAGACAAGGGATCTCTGGATAGACGCGTGAGACTCTAAGCTTGGCTAAGCTTCTGTCGCCGGAAGATCAGGAAGAAATCTCGATCAAAAGCGGCGACCAACTAGCGCGAGCGGCGACCAACTAGCGCGAGCGGCGACGGCGGACGGCAGAGCAGTTTCGCGATTTTAGTTCAAGATCGTCGCTCGGCTTCTTTCTGTGTGTTTTATTCTGTTGTTGTTACTGTTCAAAAATACGCCTGTATTTATACTGTAGACAACTTCAATATGACCGTTGTGGGTCCCACCAGAAGAAACCCAATCCCAGTTCAAAATAGTGCCAGCGGCAGAATCCGGTCCAGCTTGATCCCGAAAATTTCCCAAGTACAAATCGGCGAGAATCGCCTGTGATTCTCGTCGAATCGTCGAGAATCAAGGGTGATTCTCGAGGATTCGCGAGAATCACAAAGTGATTCTCGACGATCCGTCGAGAATCACAAAGTGATTCTCGTCGATCCGTCGAGAATCACAAAGTGATTCTCGTCGAATCTGACTTGATTGCACTCTGATTTAGCCGGCGAGTATCAGCCAGTGATTCTCGACGATTCGGCGAGAATCACTAGATTCTCGCCGAATCGGCGAGAATCACTTGGTGATTCTCGTCGATTCTTACTTAGATGATTTTTCATCTTACGCCTCTGAGCTGCTCTTTGACTCATCCTTGCTCCTTGTCTGCTCTTGCATAAACACAGCCCTGTACTTGAAAGTAAGTGCCCTCCAATAGAGAGAGTATACGTAGGCCAACACACTGATCTGCTCAACGAGGGATTACGTCGTGCAGACCCGTGTATATTGACCTACTGCACCCTGACATTGGTGTGCACTTAGCGTGGAATAACTGCAAGCACAACTTGAAATATTTTGTCAAAAACCTTGCCTATTTACCTTAGCTTGTTCAGGGGCTTCTTCAAATCAGGTACGTTGTGGATACAATACCCAACAATATGTTCCTTCATTGTCGGACACTACTCGCAAGAAGAATACGTTGACTGTTAAAGTTTAAACTTGATCTGCGAATAATAATTTATAAATATAAAAAAATTGATCTGTGGATAGACATTTATGATTTGTGAGTAATAACTGCCAATTTTAAGTATCTCCACAGGATGCTTATGGTTATGAAAATATATTATATATGTACATATATACCCTCTCTCTCTCTCTCTCATCCCCGCTCTCTCTCCCTCTCTCTTCTCTCCCTCTTCCTCCCTCTCTTTCCTCTCTCTCCTGCCCTCTCTCTCCCTCCCTCTCTCTCTCTAGAGATAGGTCTATACATGTTCCCTCACTCTTTCTTTTTTCTTTTTTTATTGAACGGCAGAGATCAAATCTTTGGCATATACTCAATGATCCAGATTCATTTCAGCAGTTCAAAGAACAACTTTATATATAGTAAAAGATACACACACACGAGTGATAGTGCATGGGGCCCCCGTGCCCCGCGCGATAGTATCCGGGCTACGGTGGCGGGCTCTATGCAAAACGGGCCTTACTGGAGCGTGCTGGGCTGTATGCAAATCGGGCCTTGCATAGAGCATTCAGACTAAATTCAACACCTGTTTGACTTTTTTAAATTCTTTAGAGTAAAATGATAATTTCCTATTGTAGGGTAGTAGTCCTATTAGAATTATAGGTTTATGACCCCCTACAATCCTAGGTGTAGGAGCTCTTTGAAAAATAAATGGACAGTCCTGAGTGATTGGATGGTATGTGAGTGATCGAATGTATGAGATATTATGATCTAACCAGATCAAACGGTTCATATTAATATGATAGTATGTCAGAGTTACACACGGTATGCCAATAAAGTATTTTATGTATATATAGTATAGATATATTTATCAAACCTGGTTTTTTAGAGACAGGAGACACTGTAGGCATGGTGAAATCTTAAGAACTTTTCAGCAAAGCTCTAATTAATAGAAGAAGGTTGAAGATGAGGGAAGTTGATTTGGATATGCAGATCTTGAAGGTGAAGAGGATGAAGAAGAAGGGCTCTATAAATAAGAAGCTAGAAATTAAGGCACTGTGACATGCAGGTATGCTGGTATGGTAGGGATGAAGAAGTTTTCCACATGTTACACAAATTAAATCTCACATCTCCCCGTCATGCTCTTGTTTTTTGTGGAAATTTTTAAGTAATAGAGGTTAATTAATAGGTCGGGGTTTATTTTAAAATTGTGCCAATACATTTTTCCAACTTGCACTTATTAAAATTGTTGAAGTGAGAGTGAAGTGGAGAGCGGGCGGTCTTATTGGGCAGACCGCACAGACCGCAGAGTCTGTCGCTGGCCTGACGGATAGCTTTTGGCGGATAGCCTTTTGCGGTTTGCCGGTCTCTCTTGCGGTCTGGCTCAGCAAGCACCCTGGGTTGGAACTGGGCGGTTAGGGTTGTCTAACCTCGGGTGTGGCAGACTCATCTAGAGTGTTATTTTTGGTTCCAATCCGGCTCTACGGATTTGGAATTTATTTGAAATTTGCAGAATCAAATCTAAGGAAATTAAATAAATTGCCCAAAAGGAATGAAATGAAAAATTTTCATTTTCTTTGTCTTGCCTATAAACATTAAATATGAGCCAATCAGCCTAGGAGAAATGGGTGCCGCCTGTAGCAATCCAGTGGAGAGCCGCCTGAAGATTTTTTGGAGGAAGCCGCACTCTCTCTTCTCTCTCTCTCTCTCTCTCTCTCTCTCTCTCTCGCTCGCTCGCTCGTGCACTCGGAGAGGCCGTTGGCCTTGGGTGTTGTCGCCGGTCTTGGAGGAAGTAGCCGCCGGCATTGAGAGAGGGAGTTGTCGTCGGGCTTGTTAGAGGTTGTCGCCGGCGTTGCAGTGGACGTTCTTTGGAGTGGAGAGACGTGGTGTCGACGGCGTGCGCGTGTGCAGTTAGCCTCGACGGAGGTTTCTCTCCGGTGGTGGCGTTCTCCGGTGGTGGCGTTGTTCTTTGATGGTGGTGCAGCTGAACGTCGAACTTCAACGTTGAAGGTTCGGTGAACCTTGTGCGTCCGCAAGGCGGATTGCAATCCAGATCTCAGATTCTCGCCGCGGATCGTACGTGTTCGGTGCACCCTCGGCGTATTCACCGGACAGTCATTTTTTCTCCTATTTTCCTTGTATTTGAATTTATATTTTTATTTTATAAATTCAGTGGTCGTTTTCTATATTCTTGTTACCTGCATTATTTTATAGTTTGTGCCTGCATGTACCGGATTTTACAACAAGTGGTATCGGAGCAAGGTTTCGTGTAGGTGACTGATTGGACGTTCCGGTTTGGGTTTGGGTCAACGGTAGGTGACGACATCGGTCCGCTCCCTATCTTCCCAGATCTGATCCGTGAATTAATCAGATCATCTAGAGGTACTGCAGGCAGCTATGGCAGCGAAGAACACCGTGCTGGCCAGGTATTCGGTGGAGAAATTTGACGGCAGCGGGAACTTTCGCCTATGGAAGATTCGGGTCAAGGATATGCTGGTTAAGCAGGGGTTGATCCAAGTTCTGCGGGGCTTGATACTTTGCCCGCTCCGGTGAAGGATTCTGAGTGGACGGAGATGGATGAGCGCGCCACTAGCGCAATCAGGATGTGCGTCGACGACAAGGTGTTGTTCAACATTGGTATTGAAGAGTCAGTTGTCACGTTGTGGGAGAAGCTGGAGAGACTCTATATGAGCAAGTCGTTGACCACGAGGCTGTTATCTCATGAACTTTTCTCTAATTGAATTAATGGAGCTCGATAATCAACTTGAAAATTATATTTTGGATATTCGCTCAAACGATGAATTTGCAGAGGTGATTGGTCTTTGAGGATTAGCTATGCGACTAGTTGAATTAAAAAAGGATGTTCTTTATCCATTGGTGTTTTTGCTTGTGAAGCTCGCACTATTATTACCTGTTGTAACTACAATTGTAGAAAGAGCTTTTTCGGCAATGAAGATTATCAAGTCATCACTACGTAATCAAATGGGGGGATAAATGGTTGAATGCATGTTTAGTGACATATATTGAAAAAGATGTGTTTTCTACTATCAACAATGAGGTGATAATGATATGTTTTCAAAACATGAAAGCTCGTAGAGAAATTTTATAAGCAAGGTTATTCTGCAGATTGCAAGTCACACTTCTTTTGTACATGATGTTTCAGTCTTTTTTTTGTTGTGCTTCTTGACTATTGGTATATTTCTTTTATTTTTGCCTTATATGTTCTTACTGTGAAGTATTGAAGTACATGTTCTTATTGATATGCGTATCATGTTTTAGATGTGTATTAGTTGTAGATATGTCTAGTAAGTTAGGTTTGATTATTCTCTGTATTGTAAAATGTTTTCTTCAAGTTTTTAGGTCCACCCACACAGGAAAAAATTCCTGCATTCGCCACTAGCTGTGTGTTTGTGTATGTGTGTGTGTGTATGTGTGTGTATGTTGTTGTTGTTGTGTTGTGTGTGTGTTGTGTTGTGTGTGTGTTGGTGTGTGTGTGGTGTGTTGTATACTGGTGTGTATTGTGTTGTGTGTGTGTTGGTGTATGTTGTATGTGTGTGTTTATGTGTGTTGTATTTGTGTTTAGCTTTGACTTTGTGTTTTATTTGTTACACCTTCCAGTACCTCGCATGACATCAAAACAAACAGGTGACAAATGGATTGAAGAGCTACTTTGCGGACCACGATTGAGATTTCATGACTCTTTTATGATGAGTCAAAAAATATTTATGGATTTTTTGCATTCTCTGGAGGAGAAGTGTGGATTTCAGGGAACAAGAAAATACTGCATCCAGAGAAATCATAGCATTGACGATATACATATTATCACATAATGAATCAATGAGAAAAACAATTGAGCGATTTCAACATTCAACAGAGACAGGTAGCAGATTTTTTTCTCGAGGTCTTCACGCTTTGCTACAGTTAGCGAAAGAAGTGATTCAGCTATTAGATAGGTCATTCAGTAGCACTCCGCTAGAGATTCCGTATGACAGACGTTACATGCCGTTCTTTAAAGATTGCGTTGGAGCAATAGATGTGACACATGTTGACGTGTGCATACCAGTTGGAACTCAAGTACCATATATTGGGAGACGTGGCAGTCTAACTCAAAATGTCATGGCTGCTTGCGATTTCAACATGTGCTTCACTGTCATTCGTTAAGGATCAACTAAGAAACATCATTCGTTTGAACATAAAAATGGATGAAGCTCCTTAGGTAGGCGTTAACGAATGATAATTTAACCCCCATGTTTATGACCACCACCTTACTAAACGGAGCCTAAAATGAGTGGTAAAGAATTGAAAAAAAAACTCCTTTAAAAAGATGAGAAATCAATTACATATAAATGGATGAAGGCTCCAATTAGATTAAGGCTCTGTTTGGGGGATGGTAACCGCTTAACCGGTGAAAATAAGCCCCCCAAGCGGTGTCTAAGAGAAAAAAAAAGAAACAAGATTATCTTCTTAATTTGAGTGATTACTTAGTTAAATTAGTAATTAGATGTTATAAATAAATTAGTACCATCCGTGAGAAAGATTCTCTTATTCATTGTGAGTGGACAATAAATTCTTTTTTTTAATTAATCCTAATTATTATATATTATGAATTCGACACCTATGTGCAGAAGAAAATTAGTATAGTAACAATATTGTTTTTCGAAAATGGAAAGAGCTAAATTCAGCCATTCAGGCAGCTTCATGTAGGGCTAAGCATATTATTCGAAACTCGAAAGTTGCTAAAAAATTGCTCGAAAATTGAGTCGAATCGGAATCGGCGACTCAATTTGAGCCGATTCAATTTGACTCGAATCTATTTTTGAGTCGATTTCGAGACAGTTCTAAATTGCTCAAAATATGAGTCGAATCAATATGAATTAATTAAAAATATTATGTATTTATTAATATATTCTTATTTTAGAATAAAAAATAATAAAATTTAAGCATAAATAAAAATAATGAAGATTTTAAGTATTTTATTTGCTAAATTTATATATTACGTAATTTAATTTTGAGTCACCTAGAAATAATGAGAAAAATTGTTTAATTTCGAGTCGACTCGATTCGATTTCGAGCCTACTCGGAAACGAACCATTTCGAGTCGAGCTGAATCAACTCAAAATCAATTTCGAACCAAATTTGAGTCAAAAATTTTGATTTCGCGTCGAGCCAGAATCACTCGAATGAACTCGACGCTATCATCCCTACCTTGTTTCGCAAATCCAATTTCCAATATATTTTCTGTTTTTTCTTTATTTCATATATTTCCTATTTTTATTAAATTAAACATTTTTAATATTTCATCTTTATAGATTTATTAAAAAAAACTTTTAAAATCTCCCCTAAAATTAATAAATCTACAAAAAAATTAACATAATCAAGCCTCACATATATGTAATTAACTTGGGTCCTTGGATTGTAAAGAATTCTTTTTTTATGGTTCCTCCGACTTTGAAAATGTCTAAACAAAACAAAAATGGAAAGACTCGTACTGTAGACTTTCTCGGTAAAACACATAAAATTATTTTGGGTGTTTATATTGGGAGCTCATATATGACTATTGGCAGCTCAAAGATAATAGCAGCCTAAAAATGGCTATTGGCAGCCCGATGGATATTGACAGTCCAAAAATAAATTTTTTAAAAACACTTTTTAGGAAATGTGTTCAACATGAAAGTTGTAGATCATGACTAGATATACAACTTTTATGTTGAACACGTTTTCTAAAAATGTCATATAGTATGTTTATTTTCAAAAGCCGCGGAATCCGGACGGAACTCGCATAATTCTGCCTGGATTTCGCGTCTTTTGAAAATAGACCTACTATATGACATTTTTAGAAAAAGTGTTCAACATAAAAGTTGTAAATCCCGTCGATGTTGAACACTTTTTCTATAAATGACATATAGTAGATCTTTTTTCAAAAGACATGTGTTCCGCATTTTGGGCTGCTATTAGCAGCCATTATATGCTTGTTTTTTATTAGTTTGTCGGGCTGCCAATAGCCAAAGCTGGGCTTCGTTTGGCACGGTGGTTGTGGTCATGAACATGGAGATTAAATTGTCATTCATTAACGTCCATCTAAGGAACTTCATCCACTTTTATGTTCAAACGAATGATGTTTATCAGGTGATCTTTAACGAATGATACTTTAACCCATGTGTCTATGACAGCCACCACCATGCCAAACTGAGCCTTAGTTCACCATAGTTTCTCTTTAATAATAAAAGCTCCATTTGACTTGATGGTGGCGGTCATGAACGTGGAGGTTACAAATCATCGTTCCTGGCCTCACCTATGGAAATTCATCCACTTTTATTCTATTCGTGATGGCGGTCATAATCACTGTTATGTCAAACATGCATTCTATGATGATGGTGTTTTTGTCCAAGCTCACTGAAGTTAACAATCGGTGCCAAACTAAGCCAATATCTCAAACCAAATTTTAAGGCACTTGTTATTCGCAAATCATGAACGTATATTCGCAAATCAAATTTTTCATGTTTATAAATTACTATTCATAGACCAACTTTAAACTTTAGCAATTGATGACTTCTTCTCTTGAGTAAGACCAACAACAAAGGAACTTCTCTGATAACCTTTTTAGTCTTTGCCGACGACTTCATTCCAGCAATTTGACATGAATTTCATCATTTTTGTCTCTGGTATTGGCTCAAAAGGTTGACAAATATGTTCCTTCATTGTCAAACAATACTCGCGAGAAGAATACATTGATTGTTAAAATTTAAACTTGATCTGCGGATAGTAATTTATAAATATAAAAAAATTGTTCTGTCAATAGACATTTATGATTTGTGAGTAACAACTGCCAATTTTAAGTTTCTCCACAGGATGCTTATGGTTATGAAAATATATTATATATGTACATACATACCCTCTCTCTCTCATCCCAGCTCTCTCTCTCTCCCTCTCTCTTCTCTCCCTCTTCCTCCCTCTCTTTTCTCTCTCTCCCTCCCTCTCTCTAGAGATAGGAGGTCTATACATATTCCCTCACTCTTTCTTTTTCTTTTTTTATTGAACGGCAGAGATCAAATCTTTGGCATATACTCAATGATCCAGATTCATTTCAGCAGTTCGAAGAACAACTTTATATATAGTAAAAGATACACACACATGAATGATAGTGCATGGGGCCTCCCGTGCCCCGCGCGATAGTATCCGGGCTACGGTGGCGGACTCTATGCAAAACGGGCCTTACTGGAGCGTGCTGGGCTGTATGCAAATCGGGCCTTGCATAGAACATTCAGACTATATTCAACACATGTTTGACTTTTTAAAATTCTTTAGGGTAAATGATAATTTCCTATTGTAGGCTAGTAGCCCTATTAGAATTATAGGTTTAGAACCCCCTACAATCCTAGGTGTAGGAGCTCTTTGAAAAATAAATGGACAGTCCTAAGTGATTGGATGGTATGTGAGTAATCGAATGACTGAGATATTATGATCTAACCAGATCAAACGGTTCATATTAATATGATAGTATGTCAGAGTTACACACGGTATGCCAATAAAGTATTTTATGTATATATAGTATAGATATATTTATCAAACCTGGTTTTTTAGAGACAGGAGACACTGTAGGCATGGTGAAATCTTAAGGACTTTGCAGCAAAGCTCTAATTAATAGAAGAAGGTTGAAGATGAGGGAAGTTGATTTGGATATGCAGATCTTGAAGGTGAAGAGGATGAAGAAGAAGGGCTCTATAAATAAGAAGCTAGAAATTAAGGCACTGTGACATGCAGGTATGCTGGTATGGTAGGGATGAAGAAGCTTTCCACATGTTACACAAATTAAATCTCACATCTCCCTGTCATGCTCTTGTTTTTTGTGGAAATTTTTAAGTAATAGAGGTTAATTAATAGGCCGGGGTTTATTTTAAAATTGTGCCAATACATTTTTCCAACTTGCACTTATTAACATTGTTGAAGTGAGAGTGAAGTGGAGAGCGGACGGTCTGATTGGGCAGGCTGCAGAGTCCGCCGCTGGCCTGACGGATAGCTTTTGGCGGATAGCCTCTTGCGGTTTGCCGGTCTCTCTTGCGGTCTGACTCGGCAAGCACCCTAGGTTGGAACTGGGCGGTTAGGGTTGTTTAACCGCGGGTGTGGCAGACTCATCTAGAGTTCGTCGAGTCTGGCATGTTTGTTCTTGTGGACTCTTCTGGATCTCGCCGAGTCCGGCTTTCTTCTGTGCTTGCTGTCTGGTGATGAGATCGTGGAGATTGGCACAGTTGCATGGTTTGTTGGTCACCTGGAGACCATGTTGTCTAGATAGGGGCAGTCCGCAATTGTGCGGACTGGTGTTGATATTCGGCATTGGCGTGGTCTTGTTCTCAGGTGTCGCGATTTGTTTGGAGACCGCGGAGTTTGCTTGTTATGGACTTGGTCACGGGAGTGTGACAAGTCTAGTTGTTGCCTGGTCCGCGGAGATCGCCTGGTTCGCGATCTGGTTGCAGAGTTCGCCGAACTGCGCGGATTGGATGTGCAGTTCGTCTTTAGCACGAGGTGGATCAGGACGCGTGGCTGAGATGTCTCAGTCCATGCGGACTGATGGTTTTATCCGCTCGGCTATGCGGACTCTCAGAGACGTCTACATTGTCTTGCGGGTTGGTTGCGCGGACAGAGTAGTGTGTGCGGATTTCTTGCGAACAACTCTTTCTTCAGTGACGGACTGATGCTTGTATCCGCACTTGTGCGGATATGTGATGCTAGCTGCAGGTTTGACGAGCAGTTATCCTATCTCTATGGGTTGTGACAACACTTCTCTCGCCTGTAAATATGAGTCTCTGGCTCGTCATAAAAAAGAAATTTAGAACAGTGAGAACTCAACTCGTGGTTTTATCCTGCGGTTACGTTTTTCTAACCAACACGACTAAGTGAGGTTGACTATCTGTGCAGGCTGTACGACTAGCATCTGACGACTAGACAACTAGTTGGAAAGTTTGGTGTGGAACAGTTTGCGGTTTACAGTCAGTGGTTTACAGCAGGTCGCGGCTAGCGCCTTGAAGCCACTTTGTTCGGGGTTGCGGATAGCGCAGAGTAGTTCGTCAGGTCTATCAACGCGTTCTGTTTCTTGGTCATCAACATTCAATAACAAGTCGTCTGTGCGGCTAGATGCGGATAGGCGACTTTGGAGGTTTCGACAGACAAGGCCTGCCGCTTGAGCAGCATGTGCAGATGCAGCTTCTGTCCGTGCGGTTTCTTCTTTGCATACTGTTGTATGTTTTTGTTTTCCTTGGGTTCATTGGTGAAATCATGTCTCGCAATGTATGTCTCGCTTTGTAAATCAGATTGAATTCTAGTTTACAACTTTTGTGCTTCTGTTGTGCTGATTACTACTTGACTTCTGGTGTGGTTAAGTGTTTTTGCGATCTTTCTCAGCTTCCAATCATAAATTTTTTTCTGCCCTCACTTCAGACAACAACCTCCAACATGACAAGGAAGTGGATTTGATTCTGAATGGGCGCTGATGGGGACCTCTTTTATTTAGAGGAAGAATGGGCTGCGAATAGTATGGGCTGCGATCGCGCGGCCAAGCTGGCCCCGCGGCAACCAGACTGCCTGGTCACGCCTGTGAGCTCACCGGTCTAAAAGGCAGCTCGCCCACAAAACCCGAGATAAGCTTCATCAGACATGGCTGAGTGGCCCTTTCTGAGGCTCATTCTCAAAACTTGTTGCGCTAGAGCCACCTTGTCAGCGAGCTCCTTAGCAAAGCTTCAATGGCGAGTGCTCTCGCTCAAGAAGATCGGGATCACCTCGCTTCCTCTGGAGGCTCCCTAAAAATGGATTGCCAGATCGTTAGGTATTCTATATCTTCAAAGGCAAGGGGAGGCAATTCGCGGTCAATGTACCTCCCTAGATTGGCTATAAATAGGACTCCCATGACACATATTGAGGCACAATGCTCCCCCAACCCCTCAAGGTTCCAAAACCAAGTTTGGGCCGAGCTTAACTCTTGGTTTTGGAGGGAAAGTTCCTATGCACTTCCGGGTAAGAGGTGAGATCTTTTTACTGCAACGCGAGGTTCTGTTTGTAGGCAATTATGAGACCCTTCAGCCCCACTTAGTCTAATTCGACTTGGGTCGAGCGCTGGATAAGTAACCATCGGTCCCTTTTGGTCAGAACATTTGGGATCAAGATTTTCATAATGTCAACATTTCGGTAATGCATGCAATTGATAGCATGACGACATGAATGCCCACCGACTCTCCATCTTCCACATGTACATAAATTATTATCCCAAGTCAACTACAAATTTGTTAGGTGAATGGAGTACCTCAAAAATTTTGTCGCGTGATCATAATGGCGTCCACATTCCACTAAACTTGCCTTCTCATCAAGTTCTTAGTAACTTTTATATTCACTTCGCTAATTTGATTGTCGAGTATTAGCTCACTTACATATTAAATCAGCAGAATATCCTCCAACATTATTAGAATTAGTTTTTTCACGCATATCCAAAATCACACTCAGCCATGTTTACAACTACATCACATTTGGGGCGACTACTAAAAGCAAGCTTACATCATAAGCTTCTTTCTATAACTACTAGATGTTCATAAGCTTTAACTTAAATTTCTTTAACCTCCATCGTCAATCTCGCTCATTCTGCCTCAAATATCGCATTTGATGTCTTCCATAATAAGCATTTTAAGTTTTTAATTGATTGTACAAAACCATAGACGCTTCAAACATAAATTACAATATACTTCTCATATGTTAAATGTTCAAATAAATACTAAAAATAAAATCAAAGCTGTTGAAAGTTGAGCCAAGCCACTCGAGTACGGCAAGCTCATAAAGACCCCACTCATGCACCAATATTTGGCGACCCAACAACCGGATTGTAGTCCGTGCATCCCAACATTTTATCCTCCCAAATATTTGGAGGTAGGGTGTTGAGGTTGGGCGTTGAACCCTTGACCTCCTTTATAAGATGGGACTTATCCCCCCCCCCCCCTACACCCAATTGAGCTGCAACAATCTCTACAGATTGTTCTTAATAACTGACTGTCATAGTAATCCTTCAGAAAGCACACATCTAATCCAATAATCGGTCTGCATACTCTAAATGATATTTTACATATAGCAAGACACACATATAATCTTTGGAAATGTGGCAATATGGTTCTTGAAAGCATAATACTTTCAGCATAAAACTCTTGTGACTCTGATTTTGTATTTTTGCCATGTTGAAATTAATCATATCCACCCCACTTGGCGCTGACCTAATCATCGTCATTAATGGCGTTGCTGCCAATCTGGAGAGCGACACCTGTAAAAATTTATGATCAGCGGAAAACGGAACACTAGGCGCAGAACACTCAACCTATCTGAGCCCAAGCAAATCAAATGCAACCAGAAGAGCAAGAATCTTGTACTATAAAAATCTTTATAAAGCAAGGCATACATGGCGAGACATGATTTGCCGATGTAACTCATGGAAGCAGAAAAAATTACAAGGTACAGAACAAGCCGCACGGTCTCAAGGAGAAGCTACCGACCCTGCCGAGCTGCCTAGGGAGTCCTCTGAAGTCGGCTAGCTGCAAGACCGCAACGAAGCAGTGCGGACAGCTCGTTATTCCAGTGCTGACAAAGAACTTTGTCCGTTGATCTGCAAACCGCCTGACCGCGAGGTCGTCTAGCCGCCAGATCACGTGAACTGCTACTGCCACCGAACAGAACAAGTCACATAGCAAACTGAATGAAATGGTGCTCAATCTCAATTTGATTTGTCCGCGCATGACAAACTGAATTATTAACCAATTTCAGGGCACTTTCATTGTTACCGCATAGCAGAGTAGGACCGTGCACTTCTTCATGGACTTCATCTACTAGCCTCCTAAGCTAGATGGATTCCTGAGATGCCAATGCCGAAGCCTTGTACTTTGCTTCCGTAGTAAAGATGGACATAGAATCCTGCTTCTTGCCACACCACAAGATCACTGATGTTCCATATATGAAGACGTAACTGGATGTTGACTTCCAGTCCTCTGAATCTCCCCCATAATCAGTATCAGTATGCCCATACAGGTTGAAGCCCGTGTCTCTCCCATAAAGGAGACCCATATCAAAAATGGACTTCACGTACTTCAGAATGCTCATTGACGCCATCAAATGAGGCTTCCGAGGTTCCGTCATATACCGACTTACTCAGCCTACAACATATGCAATGTCTGACATCGTAATCGTCAAATAGATAAGGCTCCCCACCAGAGCACAGAACACTAAAGTATCTGGAAGTATCCTCTCCTCATCTCGTCGAAGCTTGATTCCAACATCAAGAGGAGTAGAGCTACTCTTCCCTTCCCGCATGCCGAACCGCTTAACGATCTAATCCGCATAACCCCTTTGGGAAACGAGTATGTCACTCTCTTTCCTCTCCACCTTAAGTCCAAGGAAGTGGTGGAGCTCACCCAAGTCCTTCATCTTTAACTGAATGGCTAGCTCTGCCCTGAGCCTAGCCACCTCCTCCTCGGAGTTTCCCGTGATGATCATATCGTCCACGTACAGTAGCATCATCACAAGAAGCTCCCCCTTCTTCTTGATGAACAAGCTCAAATCTAAATCAGAGGCAAAATAATCGCAGAATTGGAGGTAATCTGCGATCTTCTCATATCATGCCCACGGAGCTTACTTCAAGCCATAAAGGGCCTTCTTGATCTTGAAGGCGTACCCTAGATGATCTTCAGACACATATCCTGGTGGCTGAACCATGAAAATGTCTTTATCTATTTCCCCGTAAAGAAATGCATTCTTTACATCCAGCTGCCACATCCTCCAACCTTGGCAAACCGTCAAGGTCATCACTACCCGAACTGAAGTCATCTTTGCAACAGGACTAAACGTCTCTTCATAATCTTCTCCGTACTGCTGAGAAAATCCTAGAGCAACAAGGCGAGCCTTGTACCTCTCGATGCTCCCGTCCGCCTTCTTCTTTAGCTTATAGACTCACTTGCACGTCACTGGAGTAACGCCTTCGACCATGGGCACAAGGTTCCATCTCTCATTTTCCCGAGGGCAGCCAACTCCTCATCCATAGCATTTTCCCACTCCTTGACTCCACTAGCATCTTCAATGCTAGACGGCTCTCGTTCGTCCAGAGGGCCTGCGAAGAAACAAGAGACCAAGCTCACCACTTTTTTTCACTGTAACGAGCTGGTGGTTTGATGGTCCTCTTCGATCTCCGAAGAGTCTAAACCTTGTTAACCACCTCCACTACTTATTCTGAATAAGCTCCATTCTCTAGCAAACTTGGAGCATCGCTCCCCCTACATCCTGAACCAGAAGCCTCCGCCCCAGAGTTAGAAACAACTGGAGCTCCTAGTGATACATGCAACTCCACCAGAAGATCCTTAGCAGCCTCCTCTTGCCCACCATCCGACCTGCTCTCATGCAGCTCCACAGAGGAGCCACCTCCATATGACGTCAGCTCGTCGAAGACCGCGTCTCTCAATACCACAAACTTATTCGTCACTGGATCCATACACTTCCACCCCTTTTTCCGCTCATCATAGCCCACAAAGACAAGCTTCCTTGCCTTTGCATCCAGCTTTGTCCTGAGTGCATCTGGGATGTGTACGTAGCAGGTAGATCCAAACACCCGAAGGTTTCTAACTCCAGGATTCTCCTTAAACATCATCTCATGAGGAGACTTCATGTTGACCGGACTCAGAGGCATCCGATTGATGACATAAGTTGCACAGGCCATCCCTTCCTCTTAGAAGGACGTTGGAATGCTTTTGGCATGAAGCCAACACTTGCAGGTCTCCGTCAGATGACGGATCTTCCACTCTGCTACTTCATTTTGTTGTGGAGTATGAGCACAAGTGAGCTCCCTTTGGATGTCGTGCTTCCTGCAGAAGTTGGAGTACTCAGTTGAAACGACCTCACCTCCATTGTCTGTTCTCAACTTCTTGACCCGCAGGCCAAGCCGGTCCTCCACTAGCTTTTTGAACTCCACAAACAAACAGAACGCGTCCGACTTCTCATTCATAAAGTACACCCAAGTGTACCTCATGTAGTAATCAATCAAGACCAGCATATATTTGTTGCCTCCAAGGCTGGTTGTGACGGTCAGCCCCATCAGATCACCATGTATACACTCTAATGGAGCTTTACATCTGGTCTGCGCCTTGTCAAAAGGAAGGCGATGAGCCTTTCCATATTGACACCCCGTACAGACATGACCGTCACCGATGCATGACAACCTAGGAAAGCCTTTCACAAGGCTCTTCACTGTCATGGTTTTCAGCTTGTCCATCCCAACATGTCTCGGCCGCTCATGCCAGATAGCTACACTATCGTTGGCTCTCATTCGATCAACATAGGAAATTGTTGATAATACAAACAAGTCTCTTACCCTTCTCCCTACATGAGCAACGTCAGCCTTAACCACTGATATGTTGCGGAGAAACTTCACTTCTGTCAGACCGAACAGAACGTGATAGTCTGTGTCTGCTGTATTGGTCACTAAGAAGAGGTTCTTCTTCATACCCGGTACGTGATAGACACACCTTAAGGTTAGTGGACCATTATCACTACCTAAAAAAACGACACCCTCCTTCTCGACTGCATGAACTGTATCATCATCATCACTTATGATAGTTTCGTTACCTGAGAACGTGTGCAGAGAGGAGACCTTCGAATCATCCCCGGTGAGGTGATGACCACACCCCGAGTCCACAATCCAGTCATCTTTTTAGTCGATGGTGGACAATGCACGGACACACGTGCTCGTTATGAATGCATTCCCCCATCCGACTTCCTCAGCACTGGAACCAGCTTCCTCTTTATCTGCAACATGCCCCGGCTGCAGCTTGACCTTACAGTCTTTCTTGAAATGACCTGACTGGTTGCACCTGTAGCACTTAAGCAAATCATTCTTCTTCTTCCAATCACGCTTAGGAGCAGCACTCCCCTCTTACTGATAAGAAGTTGAAGGACCATCACCAGCATAAGTCTTCTTCTTCTCCCACCTCTTCTTCTTCTCTAAGAAGAGTGTCTCACTACCTCCTTCAGAGACAGTGACTCCAGCCATCTGTCTTACCAAGCTTTCCTGTGAAGTTAGCAGGTTCTCCAGCTCCAGCAAAGACGGCTGAGTGGCCCAGCCTTGAACAGAAATGACAAAGGCCACATATTCCTTCCGCAAACCGCGGATTATGTGTCTCTTCAGCTTCGCCTTCGAAATATGCTCATCAGGGTTCAACGCTGAAATCTCAGCGCATAAGTTCTTCATCTTTAGGAAGAACATCGAGATGGGAAGATCTCCTTGAGTGGCCCTTGCCAACTCATTCTCCAAGAATTGTAGTCTTGCTACATTCTTTCTATTGAACAACCCATCGAGGGAAGTCCAAATCTCCGCAGCAGACCGACATCATATGATGTCGTCGAAGAGTTCCGATGAGATAGCCCGCTTGAGAGTAAACTCTGCTTTCACATTCGTCTTCCTCCAAGCTCTCGCCACATCAACACCCGCAGCAACAGTAACCTCTTGCCTTTTGTCTTCGTAGACTACCTCCCAAAGGTCCTCGCCCAATAGATAGCTCTTCATACACGACTTCCACTTCTTGAAGTTAGTTGATGTAAGGAGCTCAATTCCAAGACTTCTTGCCATTCCACCTTTCATTGCACTAATCCCGGTCCACTTAGACTCACAGAAGCAATAAAGCAATATGACGGTTGATCACTGCTCAACCTCTGTTCTCTCTGATACCATGTAAAAAATTATGATAAGCGGAAAACGGGACACCAAACGCAGGAACACTCAACCTATCCGAGCCCAAGTAAAACCAAATACAACTACAAGAGCAAGAATCTTGTGCTATAAAAATCTTTACAAAGCAAGACATACATGGCGAGACATGATTCGTCGATGTACTCGATGAAAGCAGAAAAAATTACAAGGTACAGAACAAGTCGCGCGGTCTCAAGGAGAAGCTGCCGACCCTGTCGAGCTGCCTAAGGAGTCCGCTGAAGCCGCCTAGCCGCAAGACCGCAACCAAGCCGTGCGGATAGCCTGTTATTACAATGCTGACAAAGAACTCTATCCGTTGATCTGCAAACCGCCTGACCGCGAGGTCGCCTGGCCGCCAGATCACAGGAACTGTTGCTGCCACCAAACAGAACAAGTCGCCGGAGGCGGACAACTTATTGAATTGGGAAACATGTTGCATAAGAGAAGACCGCCTAGTCGCAAGCCGCGATCAGCTGCTAACCACTGGTTGCAAACCGCAGAATCCACACTGACCCTGACCAAAGTCAGAACTAAGTCCCTGGCTCCTCAACGCTATCCGCACAACCTGCACAACGCAAACCAGTCAACCTCCTCAAACTGCGGGGATAGAAAAAATCTAACCGCAACAATCTCCCGCGGGTTCACTTACTGTTCACTCGGTGTGTCATTGATGTGATAGGGGGTTCTATTTATAGGCGCGAATAGTAGTGTGATCAGCTCCCTAGCAGATAGGAACACCGTCATATCTCACGGCGAGAACATGGTGTATCTATCAAGCTGCGTACACAAAACAAGTCACCGCGACTAGACCAGTCAGCAAGCCCGCTGAGGTCGCACCACCACAGCAAGAATCTCAGCCAAGCCGCCTAACCTCCAAGGCAAAACTTGGTCGCCAACCAGGCGGACACTGCAGATACAAAACCAGTCCGCACTCCTGCAAACACCCTGGACTTGGTGCAGATCCAAGACTGCTACCGAGCTCGGCGAACAAAGAACCAAAGTGCGAGCCTCGCGCGACCTACCGAATTGAGCCACCCTGGACTTGGTGCAGATCCAGACCAAGTCCGCATCACCGGCCAACCCGACAACATAGCGGATAACCATCCTATCCGCCCGACTACTCCAGGGCACAGACCGCCAGTCAAAAACAAGCCGACCAGTAAGGTTGCCGCCCTCTGTCCGCACAGGCCGCGCGGATAGACCGCCCAGGCCGCCCACTTTCACTTCAAAATTTTCAACAACACCGACCAAGTTTTAGCGTCATTTGGGTGCATAACAATTTTAGGCGGATGTTATTCGTATATCATAAATGACTATCTGCAGACCAAATTTTTCATATTTATAAATTACTATCCGCAGACCAAGTGTAAACTTTAACAACCAATGTATTCTTCTCACGAGTAGTGCCCAACAATGAAGTGACATCTTTGTCAACATTTTGAGCCAACACCGGAGAAAAAATTGATGAAATTCATTTCAAATTGTTGAAGTTGAGTCGTCGGCATAGGCTCAAAAATTTATCGGAGAAGTTCCTTTGTTGTCGGACATTGCTCAGGAAAAGAAGACATCAATTACTAAAGTTTAAAGTTGATTTGCGTATAGCAATTTATAAACATGAATAGAGCCAAATTTTAGTCATTCGTGGACAGCAATTTTTTATATAATTTTTTTATTTTATAATTTATCAGCATGATAAGATATTATAGAAGAAGAAGTATGAGAGAGTTTCTTCTCGAGCTTCCTCGTGTCCTGCTCTGCCAAGTTCCGCGGGCGGTCAATCAGGCTGCGGATTTTTGTTCACGTCATGCTATTTCCTGTACTTTCCAGTGGACGTGTTTTGAGGACTTCCCGCCGATTCTCTCTGAGGTTGTTCAGAGGGATCGGGAGAACATCCTTGTTTGCTGACCCGCTTTTGTGGTCCCTTTTGCTCTTTTCTTTCTAATGTGAATGCAAGCTTCAAAAAAAAAGAAAGTTCCTTCGTTGCCAGGTTGTATGACCCTTATTTTATTTATTTATTTATTTATGATTTTTTTGTCGCTATATTATTGTAACAAATAATGTGCGAGTAGTTTCAATTGTGTCCAGGGTGTTTGATTATGAGATAATTATAATAATTTATTGTTTCGATCAAGCATATTTAATTATGCTCAAGAACTTATGAAATAATTTTGAGAAAATAATAAGAATTTAATGTGCACCTAGCTTGCACTACATTACTTAAATATTTTCTGTAGTTTAACGTCTGCATTATAAAATATTTGTCAGATAATTTTGTTTTTAATGCTACCAGATTTCTCATTGCGAGAGGGTGAGTACTATTTTTATAATATAGTCGATGGGGCACCCCTGAATGGATTCGACCGAGTCGAGGAGTCAATAGGCGCGATCCAGGCCGCCGGTCGCACTCACGGAAATCCCTCCGGATGAAACCGCCTCCCGCGAACACCGTCACGCGACCGTAGGGTCGCGCAAGCGCCTGCGCGCGACCAACCACGCGCACCGGAGCGCAGTTCGAGGTCGCGCGCGCCTGTGCGCGACCAACCGCACGCACCGGCGCGCGGTTTGGAACCACGCGCAGGGCGCGGTTTTTACGGGAAGAGAGGGCGGCCTTTCAGCCGCCCTCTCCCTGGCCGTTGGGAACAGGCGGCCTCGTGGCCGCCCGGATCCAGGCGGCCCCTTCCGCTGCAGAGGGTGGGGAGCCTCCCCGCCCTCTGGCGGCTTCGTTCCTACATGAGGAGAGGGCGGCCTCCGCCCGGCACCTCTGGCCGCCTAAATCGGAAGCCCAGATCCAGGCAGCGCTGCTACCATCGGGGATGGCCGGCCACCTGAGGCGAGCGGGGGTTAAACCACTCCACTCCTCCACCTTGGGGCCGAGCGAGCGAGCGAATCCCGTAGAACTGGGGGGCAGGGGGCGATACCCCGGCCTCCAGCCGGTCTCGCCCCGCTAGGTTGCAGAGCAGGGGCGAGACCCCGGCCTTCGGCCGGTCTCCCCCCGCCAGGCCGCGGTGCAGGGGCGAGACCCCGGCCTCCGGCCGGTCTCGCCCCGCCAGGCCGCGGTGCAGGGGCGAGACCCCGGCCTCCGGCCGGTCTCGCCCCGCCAAGCTGCGGTGCAGGGGCGAGACCCCGGCCTCCAGCCAGTCTCGTCCCTCCAGGCCGCGGAGAAGGGGCGAGACCCCGGCCTCCAACCGGTCTCACCCCGCACAGGGCTAGGGTGCGGATATTTTCATTATTTGTTGTCTTCGTTTTGTTTTAATTTCATGACTCCGTTCCGAGATAAAGAATGCGAAAAAATGGAGGAAAAAACTATGAATTCATAAGGCATGGAGAACACGTTTAGTGATCGGGCACGATCATTTTCGATCGCCCGTCACACACATCCAGCGACAGCCAGCAGAAAACTCATAGGGAACGTTGATCAGCACTAATTATATTACAATCGCCACACTCGGGACCCGTGCGCAACTACTTCGACGAGCGATCGACGACCAAATTGAAACTCATCACTCTAGGGTTTTGAATCGCGATGGCCGCTTTATCTATCTGCTTCAAGGTGTTAAATTGATTTCCCACATCACTATAACTGCTCCCATCCAACCATTACCAAACTCAAATCTCAATCCTTTCAGTTGGGTCGGTTTTCGATGGGTCGGTTTTCTGCAGAGTTCAATAGATACGGGCTCGGTCCAAAATTGAATCGAATTGGCTAGAAATTGAGCATTTTTTCTCTTTATTCCGAGTTGGCTCGAAATTATACATTACATCATCAAGACTTTATTGCTTTTAGTGTTATTAGTGGCAATAAATACATTATATTTAAATAATTTGAGCAAGTTTAAAAGCAAATCGGCTCGAAATGTGATTCTCGAAATGTGATTCCGAGTCAAATTAAATCATCTCAAATTAATATTTTCGAGCGATGCTTGAAATGATAGGGGCGCCTCAGTAATTATCTGTTGTGAAGAGTTGAGAGCAAAAGCTGGATATCTTTCTGCCAATTGCAAACACTGTCTTATAAACTTGCATTTTTCAATTGGAAGCCCTCAACAGAGCCCGAAATTTTACCGCCCGGGACTCGGACCGTGTCCGCGACCAAACGCAGTATGACACATAAGCAAATTTGTATCTCGCGCTGATTGTATCTCGCGAGCAATCTGCACCTGTTTAAGCTTCTATTGTATCTCAGGATAGTCCCGGGCGCGGTCCGGGACTCGGACGGTAAAATAACTCCAATAGAGCTGAGGGTGGAATAAAAAAAATCATCGCAGTAGGCATTCTCAAACTCATTCTCTTCGCCGTCGATACCAATGATGGCCAACACTAATACCGCGTCGAACCAAGTGCTACTTCGTCGCACCAATTGAGATGCGAACTCCTCTTCCCTGGCCAACGAGTTTGATTAAACCCCGCCACAACTACCAAATTCGAATTCATCTCAAAATAAATTTGAGATTCATGTCATATGCACAAATTTGTTATGTATATTTGCATGTTCATAAACAATTATTACACACAAACCGCAACTGCGAGATTAAAGGCGGCTCATCTTACCCAACGCAGCAGCGGGTTTAAAGCTAGCAATCCCAGTAATTTCTCTCCCAGTGACCATGCTATTGATATCGTAAGTCCCTTCATAAGAGTATATTGGCTCCAGATCACAGAAGGCCTGATGCCAGCACACAGAAATTGAGAAAAATCAGGTTATAGCTAGCGAAAGGGCAGTGCGAGAACAAAGCATCCTCGGGCAGCAAGGGTCAAGGGAAGGGTCCCTCCACAAGGGTGAAATGTAGGCAAACCTTACCTTGCATTTTTGCAAGAGGCTGCTTCTAGGACTCAAACCTGTGACCTCGAGGTCACACGGCAACACCTCAACCAGTGCGCCAAAGCTTCCCTTCAAATTATAGGGAGCGAAAGTGACAAAAAAATACATGCCTAAAGTTTAGGGATGGCGTTCTTGAACTTGTTCTGTAAACAATCAAGCATAATATTGTTCAAATCTACTCAGTTGACTTCCCCTTCATTTTATCTTTTTTGCTCACGCGGTGGAGGGTCTCTGATACGACCCAACTGGGCACTGGGCTATTCGCAGGGCTATCTCACCCAGGATCCATAGCCAGCCCCAGCCGGCTGTATCAGGTCCGCGGACCATACACCCCAACCTTCTCCCAAGGGGCCACAGGCTGCTCACAAGGCCCACAGCCCAGGATCCATAGTTGCACCCGTAAGGCGGGTTGTTGAGGCGAGGGCTCGATCCCTCCACCTCCTAGATAAGATACGCTTCCGCGGAACTCTCATCAACAACCCGCAATGTGGGGCCAGCTATGGATCCGTTGGAGAGCAGCCTGGTAGCCCACTGGAGAGGGGTTGTGGTGTATGGTCCGCGGACCTGATGGGTCCGGTTGGGGCTGGCTATGGATCCTAGGTTAGATGGCCCTGCGAGCAGTCCAGTGCCCAGTTGGGGTCGCATCAATCTTGTTCTTCGTACAGTCAGCAATTGAGGCGTAATTTTAATTGGGGTCTCTTATGAAATTTTTGATATTGTAGTATTTTGGGAAATTCACTAGTACTGCAGAATAATAAGACAATCTATTACGACCACTCTGTAAATCTATTTTTTGTTTGTTTGGGCGTTTTAGCTTCTATAATACGTATTTGGTAAACAGGCATTCGTTTCTACCGGAGGGTGGGAGCTCCCATTCTCACCGCTCCCTCTAATCTCACCACTCTTATTTTCACTGCTCAAACAAATCAAGATCTAGGGCTCCGTTTGGCATGGTGGTGGCAGTCGTAAATGCATGGGTTAAACTATCATTCGTTAAGGATCACCTAACAAACATCATCCATTTGAACATAAAAGCGGATGAAGTTCCTTAAGTGGGCATTGAATAATGACAATTTAACCCCGTGTTGATGACCGCCGCCACCGTGCCAAACGGAGCCCTAATCTTCATAATGAACATTTGGCGTAGCTCGTGGACTGAGCCCGTTTTTTAGGATGTATCACACAATATCATGTGCTTGGTTGTCTCTCCTTTCTTACTACTCTGGAAATTTTGGTTGTCATAGGTTCCGTTTGGCACTGCGGTAGCGGACCAGCGGTCGTGAACGGCAGTAGGGGTGTAAGTCAGAACCAACCGAACCAAACCGCACGGTTCGGTACGGTTTTAGTAGGTTGTGGTCCGATACGGTTTCAGTTTTTGAAAAACCGTGTGATTTAGGCTCTATTTGGTTCGGCGTTTCGCGGCTCCGTTTGGGGCAAACGCCGCCGGAAGGCGGGTAAACAAATGAACCTTCGGCGGCGTTTGCTCCGTTTCCACCCGTCCGCCTTGAGAAACGCCCCAAAAAGCTCTGTTTGGAGCAGCCACCACCCCCCTCCGTTTCGAACACTTCGTTTCCACCCGCCGGATCGACTCGCCACCGCCGAACCAAATGAAGCCTTAGTTTGGTTCATGGTTTTGAATGTCAAACAGAAGTGAGTCGAACTGAATCAAACCTTATTGGCACATACATTAATATTAGTAATTTAATATCATAGTATGTTTGATTTATTTGGGCATCACGGTAGTAGTTTAATAAAAACTTAATTTTTGTTATATTAAGTTAATAACTGGAGTCACGTATTGCTTCTCTTCTCACGCAAGCCCACAGTAATTAATGTTTCTCATGCGAGTCACACAGGTCGTAGCTCACGCCTTACGCTAATGTCACGCCAGCTCCGGTTTAATAAAATGCGATGTTAACTAATATTTGTTTTCATGTTTTATTTTTGTTTCCTCTTGTATTGCCCTATATATAGGGAGCTTTCATTATTCAATGAATGAAATTATTTCCTGTGTTTTCTGTTTGGCATGGTATCAGAGCCACGGAAAGAAAAGCCCTTGCCTCCGTTCGATATAGCGCCCTCCTCTCTGCTCGTTCCCTACTTCCTGCAGCCCAGCCACCGCCGTCAGCCACCCTTCTCTCCCTCCACCTCCCTTCTCTCACTCTCATACCCCGCTTCCTCCGACTGTCGCCGGTGGTGTAGCCCGCCGATCGGCACACGGGCCGATTGGCACCCCGGATGGCCGCCGCTCCGGCAACCGTATGATGCACCACGTTTTTTTTAAAAAAGATTCACTTTTCATCCCTCTACCTCCTACTAGGGGGATCAAGTAATCGCTTCACTAGATCTCCCTATATCATGGATCTTGGGATTTTCCTCTCCGTTGCTTTCTCTCATGAAAAGGGTTCTACCTCCTCCTTCAAGCCTTCTTTGACTTCAGCACTTACGGATATATTGCTTTAGGATTCGAGGTGGTCCTATTGGTGTTGTCCAGCATTTTTTCCGGCATCGCCCTTTTTCCGGCGATTTTCTGGAGGTTGCTTTTTTTACCTACTCAAAATTTTTATTTTTTGGAGCATCTTTGTTCTCTGATTTCACTATGTCTGATGTGGTTGATTCTCCTGACATATCACAACCCGCTAGATCTACCCGGGTTGGGCATGATCATACGGCGTTTCAGATCACCACAATTCGTCTTGATACAACAAATTACCTATCATGGTCTCGATCTATTACCTTGGCCCTTAAGAGTCGTCCTTTATTTGGCTATGTTAAAGGGACTATTAAGGAGCCAAAGCGGACTGCATCGTGGGCTCAATGAGAATCAGAGAACTCTTTGGTGATGTCATAGTAGATTAATTCCATGCGGGAGATTATTGCACGGAATTACCCATTCTTGGATACCGCTGCAGATATTTGGAGTTGTGTCGAATCTACCTATTCAAGGAAAGGCAACATTGCTAAGATCTTGCAGCTACGAAGAAAGATCTTCTCCTTCGACAGGGTGATTGACCATCATCCGCTTATTATTTGGAGTTCACTAAGCTATATCAGGAGTATGACCATTTTACATCCCTCGACCTTGTCTGCACTACGGATGCTCTTCTTGTTTGTGCTCATGAAGATCGCAATATGGTGTTTGAGTTTCTACATGGTTTACACCGGGACTCCATTCGTTGTCAGAAAGCTATAGTATTGTCCAGCAGGAATATGACTGCTGTCAATTTTGGAATTCAGAGGTTCTTTCTAGTGGTTCTGCTCTTGCGGCTTCTCATTCTGGAGGCACCACTCCTCGGGACTTTAAGCCCGGGCCCTCGGACAAAGACCACTTGATGTGTGATTATTGTGGTCAGAGTCGGCATACTCGCCACACTTGCTTCAAATTGCATGGGCTCCCTCCATCAAAAGGTGGTATGGTTCCTCGTGGTGGACGTGGTCGTGCCCGTTCAAATTTCAGCTCTCCTCACTCTGCTCACCTGACTGAGTTCATTGATGATAGTACCTCCAATGCCCAAATCTCTAAGCCATTGTCTCTCCCTGGGGCCTTCTCTGTTGACGAGATGATGACTCTCTGTCACATGATGCAGGGGTTATCCTCGGAGCCCACTTCTGGTCCATCCTTGTCCTTTGCTCATTTAGGTAGTCCAAGTGCTCAGTCTGTTATTGTACCGTCTGCCACTCATTGGATCATTGATTCTGGAGTCACAAATCATATAACTGGGTCATCGTCAGGTTTTGTTTCCTATTCATCATTATCTGGCAGAGACAAGGTATACATTGTTGATGGAACCCTTTCCTCTATTGCAGGAAAAGGCTCCATCACTTGATCTTCTCTTATCTTGGCTTCTGCCCTTCACGTCCTTTCTTTTACTTGAAACCTCTTATCTGTTAGTCATATTACAAATTCCATGAACTGTTGTTACTTTCTTTCCTTCTTATTGTGTCTTTCAGGACCTGCAGACGAAAAAGGTGATTGACTCCGGTAGAATGTGTGATTGATTGTATGTGTTTGATGTTGTTGTTCCTCAGGCCTTTCATGCTCACCAGCTTCCTCAATTGGCTACTTTGTATCGTCGTTTGGGTCATCTCTCTATTTCTACTATGCAGACGTTATTTCCCAGTTTTTCATCTTCTGTTTTTAAAACTTTTATGTGATGTTTGTGAACTTGCTAAGCATAAGCGTGTCTTTTTCAATCACATGTTTAAGCCTTCTGTTGTACCTTTTCATACTATTCATAGTGATGTATGGGGCCCTGGCCTTGTTGCTTCGATCTCTGGTTATCATTGGTTTGTTACTTTCATTGATTGTTTTTCTCGCAGTGCGTGAGTTTACTTGATGCATAGTAAAAATGAAGTGTTCCCTCTTTTTCAAAAAATCGATAAATGATTTCTACTCAATTTGGTGTCATCGTTAAAATTCTTCGCAGTAATAATGCGCGTGAATACATGGATGCCAAATTTGAGAACTATTTGAGTGCTCATGGCATTGTTCATCAAATCACTTGTGTACATTCTCCTGCACAAAATGGTGTTGCTCAACGAAAAAATCATCATATTTTTGAAGTGACACGATGCTTGTTATTTACGATGTCTCTTCTTAAATACTATTGGGGTGATGTCATTCTTACTGCGGCTTATCTCATCAATCGTATGTCGTCTCGTCATCTGGACAATCTCACTTCTCTTTATACCCTAGATATACCTCCTAATACTCGTGTACCCCGTGTGTTTGGGTGTTTATGTTTTGTTCATATTCAATACATTACTCGAACAAAACTTGAACATCGTGCCCTTCATTGTGTGTTCATTAGTTATTTCCTTATACAGAAATGATACAAATGCTATCATCCTTCAAGCAGGAAAACATTTGTCTTCATGGATGTTATGTTTCATGAAAGTACCTCCTATTATGACTCTTCACTCCAGGGGAGTCTTCATACTTGGAAATGAGTGCTCCTACTCTTCATCTTCCTATTCCTCCTTCATATATTACCACTCAAGGGGAGAGTGGGGGTATTCCCAAAGATGTTCCCAAATAAAAGGAGTTGCATGTGTCCACTCAGAGAAGCAAAAGGTCAAACACTCAATCGCAACCCATAATGCCAGAGCCGCCGCCAGATTTGTCTACAGCATCTATGGAGTTACCTATTGCCCTCCAAAAAGGTATACGCTCATCCACTCAACATCTGTTATCTAACTATGTGTCATATGCCTCTTTATCCTCTTCTCATAAAGCCTTCGTCGCTTCTCTTTCTTCTGTGCATGTTCTCGGTACATTGCAGGAAACACTTGATTACCCAAAATGGACAAAGGCGATGATGGAGGAAATGCAAGCTCTAAACAAGAACCATACATGGGACCTGGTCGATCTCCCTCCAGGCAAGAGGACAGTTGGTTGTCGATGGATTTTTACATTAAAGCGGAACTCTAAAGGTATTGTGAAGAAATTCAAGGCACGATTTGTGGCAAGAGGCTACACCCAAACTCATGGTATTGACTACCAAGAGACTTTTGTTCTCGTAGAAAAAATGAATACAATACGGGTCTTATTATCTTGTGTCGTGTGTAAAGGGTGGGACCTTCAACAGCTAGATGCAAAGAATGTTTTTCTTCGCGGCGAGTTGGAAGAGAAAGTTTATATGTTGATGCCTCCAGGTCTTGTCCCTATCGGCTTAGAAGGGAGAGTGTGTAAATTGAAGAAAGCTCTATATGGGTTAAAACAATCTCTGAGAGCTTGGTTTGAGAGACTTCACGAAGTCATGATCTCATTGGGGTATACCCAAAGTCACGCTGATCACACTCTATTTATCAGACGAAAAGAGATGAAGGCAGCTATCTTGATTGTAAATGTTGATGATATGTGTAGAGAAGGAAAAAGCCAACCTTGTATATATGTTCACTCGTATAAAATACAAAGAATGAGTACAAATATATAGATGAGAGAAAGAGAGAAGGTGGTCCTATACATGATGTGGGACTAAAGAGGAGAGAGAAAAACAATAAAAATACATAATGAGCCTAGACTAAATGAGCTTTTCTAACACTCCCCCGAAAGCTGGAGCGTATAGGTCATATGCACCCAGCTTGGACAGACACTGGTAAAACAAGCTACTTGATAAAGCCTTTGTGAGAATGTCAGCAACTTGATCAGTGCCCGGAACATGTTTTAATTCAAGTTTCTCCAATTGAACTTTCTCTAGAATAAAATGACAGTCGACCTCGATATGTTTTGTGCGCTCGTGAAACACCAGATTCTTTGTTATGTGTATGACGACTTGACTATCACAAAATAGAATAGCAGATGAAGGAAGTTTTACTCCCAGGTCAGTAAGGAGACTTTCAAGCCATGTGAGTTCTGAGACAACCGACGTCATCGAACGGTATTCAGCTTCCGCGGAGGATCGAGCGACCACGGCTTGTTTCTTACTTTTCCATGTAATGAGATGACCGCCAAAATAAGTACAAAACTCACTGGTTGACCTCCGATCGTCCAGGGAACCGGCATAATCGACATCAGAATAAGCGACCAATGCTAGAGCCGAATCGGAGGTTTTGTAAACAAGCCCTTGACCCGGAGCTGCCTTAAGGTATCAGAGAATCCGTTCAACCGCCTGGAGATGAGAAACCCGGGGGGCATGCATGAACCGACTGACAACCCCAACTGCAAACGATATATCAGGTCTTGTGACCGTTAGATAGATTAACTTTCCCACAAGGCGTCGATAGTATTCCGGGTTCTGGAGAAGCAAATCATCATCAGAGGCATGAGCACATAGTTTGTGATTTGCCTCCATCGGGGTATTAGCTGGCTTGCAACCAGACTGGCCAGCGTCTTTGAGAAAATCGAGGCAGTACTTCCGTTGGGAGAGTACAAGCCCGTCCGGCCGTCGTGCGATTTCAAGACCGAGAAAGTAGCGAAAATGCCCCAGGTCTTTGGTCCGAAACACGGTGCTCAGATGTTGTTTGACCTCTAGAATCCACTTTGAGTCATCCCCAGTAAGTAGGATGTCATCAACATAAACCAACAGAAGGACCGTTCCAGTGGCCCGGTGTCGGGTGAATAGGGAGAAGTCTGCAGAACTCCGAGTGAAACTCATGTCCCGAACCACCTTGCTGAACTTGTCAAACCACGCCCGAGGGGAGTGTTTGAGACCATAGATGGATTTCTTGAGAACACACACACGAGACTCCCCCGTGGTCCCAAACCCGGGCGGTTGGCGCATGTAGACGGTCTCCTGAAGATCTCCATTCAAAAAAGCATTCTTGATATCGAGCTGATGAAGGGACCAGTGGCGGTGCACAGCCACGGAGAGAAGAACCCGAACGGTGTTGAGCTTAGCCACCGGAGAGAAGGTTTCCTCATAATCAAGGCCCTCCTGCTGAGTGAAGCCACGGGCCACAAGTCGGGCCTTCAGTCGGGCAATAGTGTCATCTGGAGCATGTTTGATGACAAAAACTCATTTACACCCAATATGGTGCTGACAGGGAGGTAAAGGGACAGGACCCAGGTCTGGTTGGCCCAAAGGGCCGTCATTTCTTTGTCCATGGCAGTCCGCCAGCCTGGATGTTGAAGGGCGTCCTGCACAGTGTTAGAGACAGAAACAGAGGATAATGATGTGGCAAAGTGAAGAAGTGGCAGTGAAAGGCGATGTAGAGAGACGTAATTCGCCATCGGATGAGCGGTGGATGCGGGAGCCGGAGCAGCAGGTAGCGAAGCATCAATGGTTGAAGCCGACTGCAGGGGGGCAACGGGATGAGGAGAGCGACGAGAATAGACCCGGATAACAGGTGGATATGGACGGACCGGAGGCAGTGCAGGAGGAGGAGAAGATGAGGAACGGGGAGCAGGGATGACAGGACGAACGACGGGCTCTAGACCAGGAGCGAGATCCAGAGTAGAAAAAAAGGGAAGATCTTCCCGGAAAGTGACGTCCGCAGAGACAGTCACCTTGCGGGTAGTAGGCGAATAACACGCATAACCCTTTTGAGTGCGCGAGTAGCCGACAAAGATATGTTTGGTTGCACGGGGATCCAACTTGTCTGTAGAGGGACCGAGGTGGTGAACGCAGCAAGTACACCCAAAAATCCGGGGAGTAACCGGAAAAGGCGGAGTGGAGGGAAATTGGAGGCCAAAAGGAGTAGCATGCTTGAGGATGGAAGATGAGACACGGTTGATAAGAAAACAAGCCGTGGAGAGCGCAAAGTTCCAGTATGGTTTGGGAACCTGCATTTGAAGCATAAGGAAGCGAGCTACATCAAGAAGGTGACGATTCTTGCGCTCGGCGACATCATTCTGTTGTGGAGTATACGCACACGATGTTTGGTGAAGAATGCCGAACTCAGAGCAGAGGGTCGAGAAGTCATGACTAGTGTACGCACGCGCATTGTCAGTACGAATAGTATGAATGGGCGCAGAGAATTGAGTGTGAGTCTCAAGAATGAAGGCCCTGAAGACGCGGGGAAGCTCAGAACGATCGCGCAGGAGATACAACAATGTCATGCGAGAGTAATCATCAATAAAAGTAAGAAAGTAACGGTAGCCAGAAATACTAGTAATTTTGTACGGATCTCATATATTGGAGTGTACCAACATAAAAGGAACGGAGCTCCGAGTACAATGAGAAGGAAAAAATGAACGTGTTTGTTTGCCAAAAATACATGTTTCACACTGAAACGCAGGAAGAGATACATCCGGGAGAGCCTTATGGAGGACTGGAAGAGGAGCATGACCAAGACGTCGATGTCAATCCGAAGAGGAGATAAATGCAAGAAGAGTAGGAGAGTCATCAAGAAGGTAGAGCCTGTTCTGCAGCCACCCCCTAGCAATGATAGTCCACGTCTGTCGATCCTGTATCAGGAAAGAAGAGGAAGTAAAGGTCACTGAGCAATTAGAATCAGTAGTAAGGCGACCAATAGAAAGTAAATTTAAAGGAGAGCCCGGAACGTGAAGAGCCGAGCGTAGGAGGAGAGAAGAGGCGAGAGGAATATCAGCACATCCAGAGACATGAACAGATGCCCCATTGGCCACAGTAACGTACTTCGGGTGAGGTGAAGACAGTACTGAGGCGGCCAAACAGAGGTGATGTGATGAGTGGCACCAGAATCGAGGATCCATCGTGGGCCAGAGGAGAGGCATGTGATACCTTCATGGGAGATGGAGGCAGCGGAGGCAACCGAGGTAGGCGGGCGGCTGAGCAGTCCATGGAGATGCTAGAGCTGAAGGCGAACCTCGTTGAGGTCAGTACGAGTGGGAGGGGGGTCGGTGGCAGCAACAGAGGCTTGCTGACGAGGAGGGCGACCATGTTTGCGATAGCACGTGACTTCAAGATGCCCGTCTTTGCCGCAGAACGAGCACTTAGGCTGAGGCCGTCCACCCCGACCACGTCCGCGAGAATCAGGGCGGCCTCCACGAGCTGAAGATGGAAGAGGCAATAAAGGAGCAGTGGCCTGCTGAACAAGGGCTGGAGAAGGAGGCCCAAGCACATCCGGAGGCAGAGATACTTTGAGAAGCATCGAACACACATCTGAAAAGGACGGGGTAACAGTAGAGGAGAGGATGTGAGCGCGTACACTGTGAAGGTGATGGGGTACCCGAGCCATCATCATGACGATACCCACAGCTTCCTTTTGGGCACGTTGGGCAGCAAGATCCAGAGTAGGAGGCTGATGTTGGATCCAAGTCTCGACCAGAGACCGAGCCTGAGCAACAAAGGAGGTCAAATCGGTCGCGGCACCGCTATCAAGGGCCTAAAGAGCAGTGATAATGTCATACAGATGGTGGAGACTATCCTTGCCAGAGTAAAGGGTATGAAGCTCGTCCCACATGCCCTTGGTCGTCTCATGGTACATGGCCAGGCGATAAGACTCACCATCAAGAGAATTAAGGATCCATGTCTGCACGCGACCATCATTGCGTAACCAATCATCAGTAGGAGTACCGGTAACGTCCTGGGTCAAGTGATAAAGAAACCCCTTGGATTGCAGGACACGGCGAACAGAGTGCGCCCATTTCACAAAATTCTTCTTGCCGGTCAGAGAGATAGTAGTAATATGGAGCTTATCTCGCACTTCCGGGAGAGAGGTCGGGCGGTCAGTAGGAGGAACCTCCGTTCCAATAGAATCAGCAGAAGAGGCCATGAAGAAGAGGAGCGGCTAGGAGAACAGACCGGTCAACAAAGGAGACCGCACGACTAGAGCTGAGACTGCCTAGTCACAATGGGAATACATCAGCGGCAGGAGGAGGCCGCGACCAAAGGCGGAGGCCGGGAGAGAGAGAAGGCCGCAGCGGACAGAGACAAGCCGCGCTGATAGGGAAGAGGAGAAGACCGCGACCTAAATGCGGGAAGGCAACAGTCTGCACGGTCTGACTGAGCACAGCAGCGGTCAGAGAAACAGGAGGCCAGCAGCGGGTAGAGAGAAGAGACCGCGAGTAAAGAAGACTCAAGCGGAAAGAGAGAAGAGAGCGCCGCAATCCGGAACAGACCGCGGCGAGCCGGAGCAGGCCGCGAGAGGAGCAGGCCGCAGCGAGCTGGAGCAGGCCGCAGCGAGCTGGAGCAGGCCGCAGCGAGCTCGAGCAGGCTGCGAGAGAAGCAGGCCGCAGCGAGCTGGAACAGGCCGCGAGAGAAGCAGGTCGCAGCAAGCTGGAGCAGGCCACGAGAAAGAGAGTGCGGTCTGGAGGAGAGACAGGGAGAGGTGGGCCCGACGAGAGAGAGAGGGGAAAGGCTATAAGATGCCTGAGGGGAGGGGTGGAACCACGAAGAAGAGGAAGCGGAAGAAGAGAAGCGGAGCGGACAGGGAGGCAGGCCGCAGGAGACCGAGCGGGCAGCGGACAGAAGAGCAGTCCGCAACAGGCCACAGGGAGGGAAGAGGACCACGCGGGTTATGCGGTTTAAGAAGAGGGAAGCCGCTCAAGGAGAATCGGTGTCTCTGATACCATGTAGAGAAGGAAAAAAGCCAACCTTGTATATATGTTCACTTATATAAAATACAAAGAATGAGTACAAATATATAGATGAAAGAAAAAGAGAAGGTGGTCGTATACATGATGTGGGACTAAAGAGGAGAGAAAAACAATAAAAATACATAATTGGCCTAGACTAAATGAGTTTTTCTAACAATATGGTTATTACAGGTGATGAATGGATGAGATTTGTGCCCTGAAACTCTAACTTGCTAGTAAATTTGAAGTGAAAGACTCGAGTAAATTAAGATATTTTCTAAGGATTGAGGTTGTCAGATCAACATATGGTATTCATATTTCTCAGCGGAAGTATGTCTTTGATTTATTAAAACAAACAGGAATGAGTAGAGCTGTCACTTAAAACCGAAAACCGTAAGCCGAACTGGAACCGAACCAGAACTGAAAAGAACCGGACCGAACCGTTCGTCAATTATCCGGGTTCCGGTTTGAATTTTAGAACCGTGAACAACATTGGTCCGGGCATGGTTCCATCATTTTATTAACCGGACCGGAACCGGAACCGCAGCATGCAAGTCTCGAACGGTTTCAAAATTTTTAGACCCGATCCGGACCGAATCGACATGGAACCGAACCGCAACCTGTTTATTATTATTATTTTAATATAAAAAATTTATTTATCATACAAATATACTATTAGTATTTATTTTATATTTTGATAATACCCTAAAAAAATATGCAAAGATATTGATTATTTTAAACGTTGTGTGTATAAATATTCTGCACATATTTTACATTCAAGTAAAAAAAGATGTTCTGCATTATTTAATAAATATCATACTTTTTTTATCTTTATCATTTTGAATGTTGTGTGTATAGATGTTCTGCACTATTTATTAGTATTACTATTATTATTTTTGGATTATTATAGTATCTATTTTATATTTTTATAATACCCTAGAAAAAATATGCCAAATATCAATCCGCAGCTGTCTTGTACAGCTGTATATGGTTCAACTACACATGAGTGTCTGCTTTTCTTGTTCAGCACATTCATTTTTTCTTGATTACAGTGCTGCACATCTCCTCTCCCGCAGGGTTTCGAGCTACAGTGTTGCACATCATCACATCTTCTCTCTCGCTGCCCAAAGTACCCGCTTTTTGCTGATGTCACCGCCGGGCTGATTTCATTGAACTTCCATCCCTCTCCTGCTCTCAGCTCAGGTACCATCGTACCAAATCCATCTCCAATCTTCTTTTCCTTCTTCTATTGTTCTGTGTTCTATCTGATTCTATTTTTGCAGAGGGTTTAGGGTTCACGGGTGGCTCCTCCATGAAACGGAAGTTGGCATTCCGGCGATAGAGGAGAGACTCCATTCGTCGACCTCCCCTCGCCACCGATCGGAAAGAGCTTGAGGCGACGCATCACTCATTTGTGGATCTGCTCTCTGAATCAGTGTACTCTGCAAGTGATCCTAGTGCATCACTGTAATCCCTTTAGAAACCGATACATTTTTCTCTCATGACCTGCAATGTTTTGTTCCTACGCATCTCGTTATTTATTCTTTCATGATTTGCAATGTTTTAATCGCTTTTTACCGCTTTGATTTGTAACTTTATGTAGTTTTTACTGATGTAAATTTCTTCAGATTCATTCTTCTTTATGGTTTGCTCCAAAACTTCAATATTTATGTGGCTGAGGGTAAATTAGGAGTTATGCATAAACAATATTGTATTTTTTTATTTAAAAATGAAAATAGGGAGAGTGAATTTGTATGTTTGTTTGTTTATATGAATGTGTATGTATATGACTATATGAGAAACGAATATTTTTCATAGAATGGTTGTTTTCATGGGAACATTTTTCATAGGCGACGCATCACACATTCTGTGAGAATGATTGTTTTTTTTTAAGTTATGTGATAATTTATATAACAACTTTATGCATAAAAATGAGTGTACTTTCATAATCGATACCACAGGCTAGTCTACAAAGGTATACCACAGGCTAAGTTTACATTTCATAACATTAACATCCCTTGAACCGAAACCGAACCGAAACCGCATAGAACCGGACCGAACCGCAAGTAAATAATTTGGTTTTGGTTCTTAGCGAACCGGAACCGAAACCGTACGCCCAATGGTTCCAAAAAATTATGTTAGAACCAGAATCGGAATCAGAACCGCTCAAACCAAATAAGGTTTTGGTTCTAACTTGAAGAATTGTTACCTTAATGGTTCGGTTCACGGTTTTAATAGAACCGGAAACAAACCGGAAACAAACCGGAACCGTGACAGCTCTAGGAATGAGTGGTTGCAAGCCTGTTGATACTCCTACTGAAGTGTACCACAAATTTGGACGTGATTATGGGAGTTAGTGGAAGATATTTCTGGTTATCAAAAGTTGGTTGGTAAACTGATCTACATATCTCATACCCGTCCTGACATCTCATATACAGTAGGAGTGGTAAGTCAATACATGCATTCCCCTAAAGTCAGACATCTTGATGTTGTGCACAGAATTTTGAGGTATTTGAAGACCTCGCCTGGTAGGGGAATTCTATTCTCTCCTAGTGATCATTTTAAAATTGAAATATATACTGATGTTGACTAGGACGAATCAGTTGATGATAGGAGATCTACTACGGAATATTGTTCTTTTGTTGGGAATAATCTGGTCACTTGGAGAAGCAAGAAACAACATATAGTGGCTTGCTCTAGTGCAGAGGCTGAGTTTAGAGTCATGGCTCATAGCATATGTGAGGTAATATGACTTTGTTCCCTCTTGAATGATATTGGTTTATTAGAAACCGGCACTTTCAATTTGTATTGTGACAATAAAGATGATATCAGCATTGCTCATAACCCTGTCCAGCATGACCGCATCAAGCACATTGAAGTTGACCGACACTTCAATAAAGAAAATATTGTGAAAGGAATTGTATGTACCTCTTTCGTTCACTCGGAGGGACAACTTGCTGATTTTCTCATCAAGACAATGAGTGAAAAAATATTTGCATCGATTATTAGCAAGTTGGGCATGAAAAATATTGCGTGTCCAACTTGAGGGAAAGTGTTAACAAATATTTGTTTTCATGTTTTATTTTTGTTTTCTCTTGTATTGCCTTATATATATAGGGGGCTTTCATTATTCAATCAATGAAATTATTTCCTATGTTTTCTGTGAGGTGATATGGCTTCGTTCCCTCTTGAATGATATTGGTTTATTAGAAACTGGCACTTTCAATTTGTATTGTGACAATAAAGATGAAATCAGCATTGCTCAGAACCCTGTCCAGCATGACCGCACCAAGCACATTAAAGTTGACCGACACTTCAATAAAGAAAATATTGTGAAAGGGATTGTATGTACCCTTTTCGATCACTCGGAGGGACAACTTACTGATTTTCTCACCAAAGCAATGAGTGAAAAAACATTTGCATCAATTATCAGCAAGTTGAGCATGAAAAACATTACATGCTCAACTTGAGGGAAAGTGTTGACAAATATTTGTTTTCACGTTTTATTTTTGTTTTCTCTTGTATTCCCCTATATATATAGGGGGCTTTCATTATTCAATCAATGAAATTATTTCCTATGTTTTCCGTTTGACATGTGAATTTAGAGCTTTTGTCATTTCCTCTTTCTCATTTGGTCGCGCAGAGCCGCAGGCCGTAGCATTGCTCTCGTTCAAAGGTGGAAATCAGGAAATGTTGTTGAAATTTATACTATGCAAGTATGTAGAGTCGTAAACATCATGTATGCAAGTATGCAACTATACTTTTAAAAATTTTCTCAGGATTGTATTCACATTTCTTTTTAAAACCACAAAAACCGAACCAAACCATTCGAATTGGTTTCAATGGCTTGCACGGTTCGATTCGTTTCCAAATTTTTTGAACCACACAGGGGTGGATTGGTTTGCGTTTTTGCTTAAAAATCGAACCAAACAGAACCGTTACAATCCTAATGAACGCGGAGGTTATGAACCATAATTCGTGAACGCCAGACCTCACCTAAGAAACTTCATCCACTTTTATGTTCAAAACTAGTTTCCTCTTCTTGATGGCAGGCATAATCGTTATCATGTCAAACATACATTTTATGATGGTGATATTTTTGTCTAAACTCACAGGAACAAAAATGTCGTGCCCGTAGGAGTCTGAAAGAACCAAATATGCATTCATTTCCATTTTACCTCTTACAAAAAAGGTCTCTTTGGTTTGAAGGGAAATGAAAAGAGATTTTTTTCCCATTTTTGGTTTGGTTCATGAAAATTTGAGGTTGGGTTTTTCCATTTTCTATTGTGAAGTATTTAGAGAAACTCACTAGTATTGTGGAATAAATAAACTATGTTAATTATAGGTGTGAGGAAATATATGGCAGTTTATTACTACTTCAATGATACGAATATGACCTTCTGGATATGTGTATCCCTTTGCATATGTAGCATAAGGGCATCGTCGTACTTTGTATGTCCTACTCCCTATATATATAAGTAGTACTGTCTCTTTATATTTATCTGCTAAGATCTTGCGAGTAAATTAGGCTCTCCTAGGTGAGAGGCTTTCGGAGGGACCCAACCCTCAAGAGTTCGGATCGAGCTTGTCTCGACGACTAAATCTTTGTTTTTTTGTTTATTCTTACAGTTTCAAGTCGTGATGTTGGGTATTTATCAATTGGTCTGACTTATCCCTTATTTAGGGTTTTTGCCAACCACAATTGGATTTGGATCCTTATTCTAGCCCACACCTGCCTGGTTCACTTGTCTTTCGCATGGTTCGATCCGCCAATTCCGCGTCTTCGACGGCTAGTCGCTACTCCAACTCTGGTCTCCTCGTATAACATTGCATCAGTCCCGCTTGGCATCATTGACCCCCCCCCCCTGTTGCTCACGCCATGCTCCCTCCATCCCTCCCTCCACAGGCGCTCTACGCAACAATTTCATGTGTCGCTCATCTCCTACACCAATGACCCAGCTACGTCCCATCACCTCATGTGCGGCTCCCAGCACCGCCTTCTACCACTGATGTGTCCAGACGCACCTTCAGCAGCACCCCGCCCAGCACCAAATGTTTCAACATTCTCGGCGCAACTTCCTGTGTTGAGTCGTTGCCCACTGACCCCGGCCTTGCCTTCCCCTCCCACCGTCTCACTCTGTTCAGCTTCGTATCCATTGTCTCCCTTCATCCAAGCCGAAGAGGACGTCTCCACCTCTGCTTCCACTAACTCTCGTCGCTTGGATCAACTCGAAGCATGACTTGAGGACCTCACTCTCTTCCTTCGAGAGTTTGTGGCCACGGTGGTAAACCACCTGCCGGCCCCTCTGCTACAAACACAATTCACTTGACCCGTCCCGGACTACATGGGGTTTCTCCGCCCCTCCCACCGTCTCACTTTGTTCAGCTTCGTAGTCATTGTCTCCCTTCATCCAAGCCGTTCCATGCCCCAGATACGTTCAAAGGCCGTCCATGCCGACGAGTACGCCTCCACCTTTGCCTCCACTGACTCTCGTCGCTTGGATCAACTCAAAGCATGACCCGGATACCTCACTCTCTTCCTTCGAGAGCTTGCGGCCACGGCGGTAAACCACCCGTTGCCCCCTCCGCCACAAACACAACTCACGTGACCCCTCCCGGACTAGATGGGGTTTCTCCACCCCGATACAGACATCCACCAAGCCCATCTTCGTCGATCGAGATCCCTGTTTTCAACGACACCGGCCCCCTCGGTTAGATCTCCCACATCGAACAATTCATTGACCTTCAGTCCACCTCCTGCAACCAAAATGTTCACCTGACCACTATCTATACGAAGGGTTCGACACTCAATTGGGTTTGTTGGGCGCGCCAGCAATTTCCTAATCTCTCCTAGTATATGTTGAAGGAGGAACTCCTCCGCCACTATGACAGATGTCAGGCGGGCAATGCTGATGAGTGTATGAGCTCCATGCGCCAACCCGACACCGTGGCCATCTGCATTGACGAGTTCATCGAGGTAGCCTACCCATGACCATTACATGGGGTACTTCCTTGGGGATCTACAACTCAGCGCGCCTCCGAGTCCACAATCCGACAACTCTTTCCCGTGTCATGGAGCACGCTCGTTGCCTCGATGGGAACTCTACACTTCCCAACCATCCTCCTCGTCCCGCCCACATCACCAGTCGCTATCACTGTTGTCGTTGCCGCTGAAATCTTTGTCGTCTCTTCCCTGCTGGAATCACCTGCATCCGCATGGGCCCCACATGGCCTCGCCTGCTTGCCCTGCCCCCACAGCGGCCAGTTCCATCAGCCTCGCGGCCTCCGCCTACACTGGCACCCCGAATTGAGGATCTTAGGTGGCGTTTGGTTGGGCTGATGGCCTGTGGTACGGTGGAAACGCACCGGTATTTTGGGAATAAGCAGCGTTTGGTTCGAATTTTCTCAAAATCTCTGTTTATTTAGATACGCTGTTTTCTTGATGCTACAGGCCACAAATTTTTTTGGCGGTCAACCGCAAAAGCCGCTGCTCCCGTCCGGCTCTTCAAGCGTCGTCGCTGTTGCTCCCGTCCGCCTCTTCAAGCCCTGATCACTGCTGCTCTCGTCCGCCTCTTCAAGCCCCGATCGCTGCTGCTCCTGTCCGCCTCTTCAAGCCCCAATGGCCGTCAAATCCGCGCTATTCCTGCAGCAGGAGAAATATCTCCCGCTTTCCCCGCTAGGTTTTCTTGTCTTCACCCCGGACGAATCGGCACTTGCCCATGGCATCCTCTGCCCACGATGCAAGCAAGGACAGCTCGGGAGAGTCGACGCCTGGAGGAGAGCAGAAAAGCGATGAAAAAGACGGGAAGGAACCCACTGCTTTGCCCGTGGAGAGGCCGTCGAGAGAGATGAAATCCGTCGTGAGATACGCCGCCGTAGCACTGCGGAGATTGTTGGTGAACAAGGCAGTGACTGTTCAGCAGGTGAAGAGTGCCTTTGTATTGTTTTGAAGAATGATTGACTGACGCTTGCTTCTTTCTTGTTTGATATTTGTAGGGTTCTGGGGAGAAGCTCAGGGATATCCCCAATGGTTAGTATTTTTTACAGTTTCGTTGCAGGGGGAGAATTTGGGGGTATTGGTATGTTGTTATTACAGTTTTTCTCCTATTCTCCTTTGGAGCTTTTGTACAGTTCTTCAACTTCTAGAGAGGATAATCTGGTAGAATAAATGAAAAGATTTGGTTGAAAGTTTAGAGAATAAATGAAAAGATTTAGGATGAGATAAAGAAAAAAGATTTTCTGCGTTGGGTGTTACGTTATTTGAAAAAAAAAAATTTATTCAAAACTCCGTTTTGTATCCAAACAACTTTTTGAAAACTCCGTTTTGTAAACTCTGTTTCACCCAAACAGTTTTTTAACAAAACTCTGTTTTCCAGTATCAACACTTTTTCTATCAGCAACAGTTGATCAGTAGCTTTCCATCAGCAACAGCCCAACCAAACAGAGCCTTACTCTCCTCCTTTGAGAGCTCGCATCCATGGCGGTAAACCGCCCACCAACTGCTCAACCACCAACATCAACTCCTTCGACCCGTCCCGAACTACATGGGGTTTCTCCACCCCGCTACGGACGTACACCAGACCCATCTTTGTTGGAACGAGATCCCTGTGTTTGACAACACCGACCCCTTCGATTGGATCGCTCGCGCCGAACAGTTCATCGACCTCCAGTCCACCACCTCCAACCATAAGATTCCCCTGGCCACTATCTACACGAAGGGTTCAACACTCAATTGGGTGTGTTGGATGTGCCAGTAATTTTCTAACCTCTCCTAGTCCATGCTGAAGGAGGAACTTCTTCGCCACTATGACGGGCCTCCAGGGGCAATGTCTATGAGCGTCTGAGCTTTGTGCGTCAGTCCAACATCGTGGCCACCTACGTTGACGAGTTCATCGATGTAGCCACGCACGTACCTCGCCCATCCCCCGACCATTACCTAAGGAACTTACTTGGGGGTCTACAGCCCCACTTCGAGTGTGCCTCTTGATCCACAAATCTGATTACTATTTCCCACATTATGGATCAAGCTCGTCGTCTCGACGGGAACTCTACACAATCCAGCCATCCTCCTCATCCTTCCCACCCCACCAATCGTTGTCGTTACCATCGTTGTTGCCGAAATCTCCGCAGCCTCTTCCCTGCTGGGATCACCTGCCCCCGCATGGGCCCCGCCTGCTCGGGCCTCCTCCTCTGCAGCGGCCAGTTCCGCCAGCTCTGCTTACACCAGCACCCCGACGAACACGCAACTTATCTCACGGATAGCACCCTGAGCTTTGACACAGGGGCACAAAAGGCATGATAAGCCCGAAATTTTTGGTGCTCGGGCCCAAGCCAGGGCAAGCCTCTCTTCCTAAGGAGGTTTGGGAGGACCTGATGTCCAGGCCCAGACCGGGCCGGGCCCAATTAAAAATTACTTTAAATTAAATTACTTTTTAAACTAAATAATAAAATAGAAAAAATATATAAATATATATATATATAATTGATGAATTTCGCCCCTACATGAGATTTCAAAAATCTCGCCTCATGGCGGGATTTAATCACGCATGAGCGGGATTTAATCATGTTCGGTGGTAAATTCCGAAAAAAGCGAGATTTACCCCCCACGAGCGGGATTTACCTATTAAATCCTGCCTCCAGGCGATAGGCCTGCAAGCCGATCTCTTGTAGGCGTCTGGCAGCTGGATCCACACCTCCAAGGCGTGGATCCTATTCTGGCGTCGGTCCCAGGCCAGGCCTAGTTCTCGGGCCTAGCCTGGCACCAGGCCAGGCTTCTAGCCGAAATTGGGGCCTACTTTAGCCCCCAAGGCATGGCCTGGGCCTAGACTAGGCATGACCGGGCCCAAGCCTAACCAGGTTTTTTCCAGGCCGGACCCAGGCGGGCTTTTCAGGCCAAGGTCTTTTGAACCTCTAAAGCAGTAACAATGTCAACTAGTGCATAACTGTGTCCAAAGTTATCCTAGGATCTTTTAATGTGGTTTGGATTTGTGGTGTCCAAGTATAATATAAGGAAAAAAAACGCATATCCATGATGAGATGATTACCCACCGTATGGATAAAAGTCTTCTAAAGTCTGGACTTTTCTGACACCAAATTAATTATATAACTTTTTAAATTTTTTTTGAAAGGACCAAATTAATTATATAACTAATTTTTATCATTTTTGAAAAGTTAAAAATTGGTATGTTTACGAGGAGTTGACGATAATAATAAATGTACTGCATGGGCTAAATCAAAAATAAATATGTAGTTGTGATTTTTAAGAATTAATTGCGGAATGAATTGGAGTCTAAGGTTGAGTTCAGTACAAGCGAAAGTGCATTGGGGGCTCCTTGCGGCCGTGACGGTATCCCGTTCACGACAGCATCCCGGCATGACGGCACGCCCGCAGCTCGCAATCCCCCGAGAGCAGTACTTTGGATGCCGCTCAATTTTGTAATGCATTCAGAGGAACTGTGAGCGGCAGGAGCGCCATAAGGCCGGGGTACTATGGCTACTACATGGGACGAGGAGGGGGTGTGCACTGCCGCTCCTTATCCCCAAAAGAATTTAAAAAGGGAAAAACAGAAATCCTAGAAGAACACCAACCTTTGCCACTAAAAATTCAGCCAAAATGCCATTTCCGCCAAGTAATTCTCTGCCAAGAGAGACTGTTTCCCTCGCCGTCTTCGAAGTCCATGCCTGCCGAATCGATAGCACCATGCAGTTATCAGAAGTAAGATGCATTCAATTCAACGTATAAATGTCCAGGAGAAAATTGATGTAACCTTTCCCAAGCTAGCCTGACCCGGTGTCATCTTTCCCGATTCGTATAACTTGCAAAGACGCCAGCCGACAAGAAGCATTGCCTGTATGTTGCCGAGCATGCGAACTAGTTTTTCCTGGTTGATTTGGAAAGCTGCAAGTGGAGCTCCAAACTGCTTCCTCTCCTTTAGATACCTTAGTTAAGTCGGCGCCATACTTCCAAGTTGAGCATTGTACGAAAATTTTGAATCAAAATGATGATTTCAAGATCGAACGGTACCTATGGCACATGTCAAACACACCCATTGAAATGCCAATTGGTTGCCAGGTAACCATAACACGAGAAACGGCGAGCACCTGCATTTAAAATCATCGATGGAACAACTTGAATCACAAACAGGTGTATGAATCTTAGGGAAATAGATGCTGACAATGTTTTGCAATCTGCGTAACGAGACGATGCAGCAAGACATAAATTCTTTTTGACTTTTCAATCTAAAATGATGTTTGTATGATCATGTTTAGTAGAGAATAATTTTCTGAATGCTCAGTGCATTTTACTGAAAAACAAAATTTTGTGAATGGTCCTCTAGTTTGCATGGAGGTGATTATAAAAAGGTTGCAGAGATTACTTGATCAACAACAGCACCATCTTCAATAAACATATCCCAACTAATGTTTTAAGGTGCACGAGTCGGGGTGTACCAGCGTTGAGGGGTCACTCGATATTACATCAAATTCATGAAGAATTATGGAACAAATTCATATCATTGATCAGCCTCCTCGAGAGGAACTTCTCCTGCGGACAACGATAGACACAGATGCTTATAATTGCTTAAAGACCACTCTATCTAATGCACATACGCTCTGTTACCAAATTAACAAAAAATCAAGTTGAATGTGACATCATGTAAAGAGATTGGGGCAGTTTTATAGCAAGAAGGGCATCATATTTTTTTGTAGCAAATTCCCAGAGCATCATCAAATATTATCAACCTATGAACAGGAGATGATCAAACTAGCCAAGGTCATTCAACAATATTGGGTAAGCAAACTGCTAGAATTCGACTTTGTAATGGAATATAGATAAAAAAAGGCGGGTGAACAGAGAGATGCAGATGTGGTAAGCAACCATCATTCTTATCAAGACTATGAGGATGGATTCTAAAAGGAGAGGATAGATGAGCTTGGATTTTAAAAGCAGAGAATAGAAATATGGCCTAGTCAGGAGAGCAAGATTTAGTATAAAGAAAGGGTGTATCTCCTTCCGACTTATTTTCTAGCATCATCTGTCATTTAACAATCCATAATCGGACTCACGGCTCTTTTGCGAATTTCCTCTTGGATGGTGTTAATTATACGCCTTGAATCATAACCCCAAGACGACAATTTGCATTAATTTGATCCGCGGGGTCGGAAGCCGCGGCCCTAACGAAGCTTTTTCGGGTAATTATCAGGGGTATTTAGGGCATTTTGTAAATATAAGGAGTGTTATATAAACTCCTTGTCATTCTAGGGTTTGGATCATTTTGAAATTCAGAAATCCGCTCATTTTTTGTAACCGTCTCTGTTCTTGATCTAATGAAAAACGGACTACTTCAACCCGTGGGCGTAGCCCATCTTGGGTTGAATTCCGTAAATATTTGCCTTCTATATTGTGAATTTTTGCTTGTTTTATTTTTATTCTCTCGATTCCTGAAAGAAATTGTACCTAATCACCTAGAGGGGGGGTGAATAGGTGACTTAATCTTTTTAAAACTTTTTAGACAGAATTCAGATTATATCTCAGAGTTATACTTACTACTTCACAGAATCAATCAGCAATCACAGAATAACAAGCACACAGTGAACACACAGATTTATAGTGTTTCCCCAAGGTTTGGGTACATCCACTTTCCTCCTTCGCTTATCTAGTAGTGTACTAGATTCGGCCAAACTCCTTCACTATCTCAGATCCTCAGATCTTACACTCAGAACCCCAAACAGGTTCCTACAGCTCAGGCCCCAGGCCCTACAACTCAGTCTTCTCCAAAGACCTACACTCAGCTTCTTCACAAAGCCTACACTCAGCCACAAGGCCTACACTCAGCCACAACAGGCCTACACTCAGAAATATGGATCTCCTACACTCAGGCACACAGGCCCTACCACTCAGCCTTTATAATTACAGGCTTACAACTCAGATCCCTAAGGATCCTACAAGAAATTTAAAATACAAAGTGTACATACCTACAACTCTGAATAGAGAGATGAGTTGATAGGTTCTTGATGAGTTCTTGGAAGAACTCTGCTGAGAACAATCTCACTTGGCTTTTCTTCAAAGCTTCTTGAATGTAGAACACAATAGGATTGATTCTCTGCAGCTGATCTTCAATCACTGCAACTTAAGATTCAGAACTAAGTCTGAACCCTTCTTCACAGCCTGGTTCCAACGGCTGTCTTCTTGGAAGGAGCTCTCTCTCTTCAACTTCTTAGATCTTCACTTGATTCTTCAATGAATAGCTAGATCTTCTGTGTATCACTTGATGTGTTGATCATCATCTTTCTGTTGACAGTATAAGCCTATTTATAGGTCTTCTTCATGGTGACCGGCTGATCCGGTTTCTAACGGCTTTCTGACATCTCTGACAGGTGCAGTAGACCGGCTGGAATGGCAGCTGTCATGTCATCCAGTCACTTCTTGAAATATTTGTAACTGTCTGAAAGTGTCGAGACAGTCTGTCTTTAAGTGTCGACACTTATAGACCAAGTGTCGACACAAGTAGACCAAGTGTCGACACTTGGCTTCAAGGTGTCGACACAACTACTTGTGTTGTCGAATTCACTTCTCGACACAGCTTCTTCATATGTGTCGACACTGATATTGTGTGTCGACACAACTTCTTGTTCTTCAGCACTTAGTTGAATTCTTGTAAGTGTCGACACAACTCCTTTGTGTCGACACATCTTCATGTGTTGAACTTGTTCAGTGTCGACACATCTCCTTGGTGTCGACACATGCCTTCTCTGTTGATACTTGCTGAGTGTCGACACAGCTCCTTGTGTCGACACATTCTTCTTTTGTTGAGACTTTGACTGAGTGTCGACACATCTCCTTTGTGTTGACACTTGGACTTAGAATTTTGATTGAACTTTGCTGAGTGTCGACACAGCATCCTAGTGTCGACACTTTCTTCATGTGTTGAGTCTTCTGCTGTGTGTCGACACATTCTTCATTGTGTCGACACTTTCTTCATGAGCTGAGTCTTCTGCTGTGTGTCGACACATTCTTCATTGTGTCGACACTTTCTTCATGAGCTGAGTCTTCTGCTGTGTGTCGACACATTCTTCATTGTGTCGACACTTTTTTCATGAGCTGAGTCTTCTGCTGTGTGTCGGCACATTGTTCATTATGTCGACACTTATACTTAGACTCTGCTGACTTTTGCTGAGTGTCGACACAACCTCCAAGTGTCGACACTTTCTGATGTAGACACAGTTCCTCTAGGTGTCGACACTGCTTCTAAGTGTCGACACTTCTTCACTGGATATTTCCTCATTGAGTGTCGACACTTTCTGTCTGGTGTCGACTCTGCATCCCTGGTGTCGACACAATTACTCCAAGTGTCGACACTGCTTGTCTGCGTGTCGACACAAGTCTTCTTAAGTGTCGACACTTTGCTCCTGGGTGTCGACACATGGACTTAGAAACTTTTCATCTTTTCCTGCAAATACTTAACCTGCACAAGGCAACTCAAAATACATCAAATACATTTTTATGTATATCATTGAGTAGGGTGAGGCTTCTCCAAATCAGGTACATTTAATCCAATGTACCCAATAATCTCCCCCTATTTGGAGAAGTCATAACCCTTAGTCAATGATATACATCATACATAACAAAATTACAGTATGATGTAAAACAGGATTATGCAATCAGGGAAAACATAAACATGTATCAAACAAAACATGTATACACAGATATCATCTCAGAACAATTATGAAATAGATTAATAACACATCACATTGTTCTAACAATTATGTCATATTTATTATACAAAAGTTTACAGAATGTTTTAATACAAGTGATTACATAGTAAACTTAAGATAATGCTATTCTATTTTTGCTCAGTCTCCTTGATAACTATGCCCTTCCCAGACTGTATCTTTGCTTACACAGGGGCTTCAGCATCTTCAGTAGCAGCAGGCTTCTTGCCTTTAAGATCATTTTTCTTTAGCTCTTCAGCTTTGATCTTTTGTCTCTCAAAGTAATGATAAGGCTTGGGAAAGTACTTGCTAGGCTCCTGGGCAGTAGGAGGTAGCTTTCCCATCTTAGCCTTTCACATGTATTGCACAATGGCTTCTTGCATGTTTTCATGCTTTCTTCATTCTAGTTCAGAATACCACTTGTTTCTGTCTTGAATATTATCTTTGGCAGCCTTCCAAGCAGTCAAAATAATATTTCTTGAAGTGGGGCTCCACTGTTCAAAATCAGGCTTTTGTTCAGCTTGCTCTCTGAACCTCTTCTTAGACAATCTAGCTTCTTGTTCAGCTTGTTCTTTCAGTATAGCTTCCTGTAAAGCCTTAGATACTGGCTGAACCACCTTTTCTATGATGACATGTTGTTGTCCCTCAGGTGGGCTATACATAGACTGTATATCAGCTTGTATCATATCAAAGTCTGGTGGAGGATAGATCACCTGAGCTACTTCAGCTTGCTCACCTCCAAGATAGGCAGTATTAATCTCAGACTCAGCAACATTATCATCATCACATAAAGGAGGATAACCAAGAGTGGCTCTGATGGAATTGGAAATCCATTTTGCATGATCAGAGCCTGGTTTGACTAACACCCTCTCCCCCTTTATGACTTCTCTTTCAATATGATCTCTTAAATCATCTTTCTGAAATCTGATTTGGGCATTTAGATAATTGACTTCATCCTTGTAGAAAGGTTTTAACCTTTGGAGTTTTTCAGTGAGTAGCTTCTGGGAATCTTGAATGGCAGAAGTTACAGCAGTGAGGCTCTCTTGTAATTCTTTATCAAATTCCTCTTTGACAGTAGTCAGGGCTACATTCTGGGCAGTTGCTATATTCTTAAGTTCAGTGACAATAGCATTGTGAGAAGCTGTCAAGTTATCATTCATTCTGATTTGATTCTCCAGTACATATCTTTGTTTTACTTCAAGTTCATCCACTTGAGCTTTAATTTTCTCTTGATGAGTAGCTAGATAGAATACTGCATTCCCTCCCTTGTGGAAGCAGTCAGTCATCTCCTTCTTATTTAGATTCATCTCAAATCTAATAGACTTTATGTCCTGTGCCAGATCAAACTGTAGAGACTTATGTCCCTCATCCATATATGTTTCAATTGCTTTCCTGTGCTCATCAAGCTTTATCTGCATGACAACCATCAGAGAACTGTAATCAACAGATGGTGCTGGCTGTGATAGAGGCTGTGGTGCAATGGTTTGCAGAGCTTTCTTATAATTCTGGCTCCTCCTCTTGAAGACTTGGAATTTCCTTTTCTTTGCTCTTACAGTCTCCTCATCTTCAGAAGCTGATGTGCTTGCTATTTCTACCCTCTCCCTAGGTAGCTCCTCAACATCCTTTGGCTTCTCAGGCTCTTTCCTTGCAGGTTCTTAAACAATTACTACTTGCTCCCCCTCAACATGAGCATTCTCCCCCTCAGCAGCAGCACTTTCCTTCTCAAAGTCTGTTTGGTCCAGATTAAGGAAGAGATCTTCCATTGTAAACTCTTGTTGAGGTTGTGATGAAGAATCCCTTGTCTCATCAACAACTTGATCTGATACAACTTGAGCTGCAACAGATGTGTCCTCCATGACAACATCTGGGGGTTGACTATCAATCTGAGGTTGCTGATTAACATTATTTAATGAATCAGACAAAACAGTATCCTCTATAAGGAAAACTAAGTTATTGATTTCAGTGAGTACCTCAAGAATGATTTGAGTGGCTTGTTCACTTTCTAGTGGAGTTGGCTCTTCCACTATTAGAGGCTCCCCCTGGATAGAATCCTGGTGAAGAGGGCTAGCCTGTGGTAGCTCCCCCTGCCTGTCTGCATCATCTTGTTGAGCTGGAGACTTTTCAGCATCTCCAGTGTCTTCTTCATCAGGAGTGAAGACAACATGCTCTTCTGAACTGCTGGATGATTCTTGAGCCACTAGGGCTGTCTTCTTCTTCTTCTTTAGTGGGGTTTCCTTCTCAGGTGTTGGCATCTCCTTAGACAAGACCCTATCCCATCTTGAGAAGATTCTCATGTACATCTTCCTCATGTGATTGATCTTTGATCCTGCAGCTTGGCTCATTACTTCTGGTATACTACCAGCCAAGTAAAGACTTAGTATCCTACCCAAATTGGGTTTCTTCATGCTCTCTTTAATCTTATCAAAGACTAATACAGACCAATCAGTTTTCAATGTGAAGATAATCCTTGTCATGAGACTGAACATATGGACTGATACTCTGTCATGCCCTCCAGGCTTACTCAAGATCACCTTTCCAACAATTTCAGAGAAGAATTTTCCTTTGCTGTTCATCCCCTTCCTATTGAACACTGATCCAATTTTCATATTGGAATCCAGACCACACCAAGTTAATGCTTCCCTAGTTTTAGAAGTAGAAACATTCTCTTCTTCCTTAATCCTTGGTAACTGAAGTATTTTTCTCAGACTTTTAGGTGAGACCTTCACCTTTTCTCCATGAACCCTTGACTTTATCTTGAGTCCAGACTCGTCTAGGGTTGCTCCATTCAGGAATTCCAGAACTTCTTTCTTCCATATTTTGGTTGGCTCTGAAACAAGAAAATCTAACCCTGAGTTTGCGACTAGGGTTACCACATCCGTGATCTCTGATTCTGCGTCATCAAACGCATGCCGCACCAGTTCATAGCCTTCATTCACGTTCTCCTCGAGCTTGGGCGCCATTAGGGTTTGAAGAATTTGAATTGAGAGAAGAGAGGTGTCGACACACAAGTTTGGTCTCGAAACTTTGGTGAGCGTGTCGACAGACAATGGCGAAATCCTATTTATACCTTTCTAGGATTGAAGATAAAAGGGCGCGCTAACAAACTCAAATTGTGGCGACACTGTTGATAAGTGTCGACACCGACTTATAATGTCTCGACACCTATGTGTCGACACAAGTTTAGTCAACAGAATATATGTGTCGACACTTGTTTATGTGTCGACACTTGTTTATGTGTCGACACCACTTAGCTCGACACATAGTCGAGACTTTACTTCACTAATTTTGAGTAAAGCCTAAGTGTCGACACCACCTTGAATGTGTCGACATCTACTTATCATGTGTCGACACTAATTTTCTGAAGTGTCGACACCAACTTCCTAGATGTGTCGACACCTTTTCTCTGAAGTGTCGACATCAATTCTCTGTCTCGACACAGACAACTCTGTGTGTCGACACTATTTTACTTAGCCATTTCTGTAAACTTATTCTAAGTTTATCATACCTAATTCAATTTTAAACCTATTGAACTTGGTTTCTTCTAAAAACTTAGTATACATATCAGCTAGTTGATTATCAGTATTTACATACTCCAGTGAAATATCTTCCTTTTCTACATGTTCCCTTAGAAAATGATATTTTATTTCAATGTGTTTAGTTCTACTATGGGAAACAGGATTGTTTGCAATAGATATAGCACTTGTAGAATCACAAAATAGTGGTGTTTTACTTACCTAAATACCATAATCCTCAAGCTGATGTTGTATCCATAGAAGTTGAGCACAGCAACATCCTGCAGCCACATATTCTGATTCTGCAGTGGAGATAGTCACACTTGTTTGCTTCTTGCCACTCCATGAAATCAGTCTTCCACCTAGGAATTGACAGGTACCAGTTGTACTTTTCCTATCTTCCTTGCAGCCTGTAAAATCTGCATCTGAATAACCTGTCAGTTCAAAGTCCCTATTCCTAGGGTACCAAAGGCCTAGATAAGGAGTGCCCTTTAGATATCTCAGTATCCTTTTGACTGATGTCAAATGAGACTCTTTAGGGCATGCTTGGTACCTAGCACAGACACATGTAGCATACACGATATCTGGTCTACTTGCAGTCAAATAGAGTAGGGAGCCAACTATCCCTCTATACAAAGTCTCATCTACAGGTTTCCCTGCATCATCTTTGCTAAGAGACATATTTGACCTCATAGGAGTCTTCATGGTACTGGATGATTTCATATCATACTTCCTTATCAGTTCTAGGGTGAACTTAGACTGGCATATGGATAAACCATTCTCAGTCTATCTAACTTGGAGACCCAAGAAGAACTTAAGTTCCCTCATACTGCTCATCTCAAATTGTCCTTGCATTAGTTTTGCAAACTTTTTGCAAAGACTACTTTCAGTAGACCCAAATATGATGTCATCTACATATATTTGGACTAGTATTATCTTGTCTCTGGATTCCCTAAGTAATAGAGTCTTGTCTATTTTCCCCCTTGTGAATTTATTCTCAATGAGGAAACTAGACATGGTTTCATACCAAGCCCTAGGGGCTTGTTTTAACCCATACAAAGTCTTCCTAAGTCTATAGACATAACTAGATTGAGTTGAATCAACAAAACCTGATGGCTGTTCTACATAGACTTTTTCCTTTACATTACCATTCAGAAAGGCTGACTTTACATCCATTTGGTATACTTTAAATCCTTGATAGGTTGCATAGGCCAGGAACATCCTTATGTCTTCCAGTCTGGCTATAGGAGCAAAGGTTTGATCAAAGTCAATACCTTCTTCTTGCATATATCCTTTAGCAACCAATCTTACTTTGTTCTTGACAATTACTCCATGTTCATCCATCTTGTTCCTAAAGATCTACTTGGTCCCAATTATGTTGTGGTCTTTTGGTTTAGGAACAAGCTCCCAGACTTTGCACCTCTTGAACTGATTCAGCTCTTCTTGCATTGCCTCAATCGAAAGAGGGTCTAGGATGGCTTCTTCAAACTTCTTTGGCTCTACTTGGGATAGAAAACTGGAGTAGAGTGCTGCACTCAGATTTCTGCTCCTTGTTTGTACCCCTTGTTTTAGATCACCAATGATTTGATCTGCTGGATGATCTCTTAGATGTCTGTTAGCTGGAGGCATCCTGGCTTCAGGTTGAATTCCTTCAGCTTCTTCATCTTGCTGCACTCCTTGAACTTCTTCTGCATTAGGTACATGTAGTACTCCCCATGGACAACAGCCACTATCTTCTACTTGCTGTCTTGCAGTAGGTCCTTCTTCTATAGTGAGCTTGTCCAACTTCTCAGTCACACCTGTGGAGCTGCAAATACTACTAGACAACTCATTGTTAATAAGTCTAGTTTCATCAAATACTACATGTACAGACTCTTCTACAACTTGAGTAGACAAGTTGTAGACTCTATAAGCCTTACTATTGTTGCTGTACCCAACAAAGATCCCCTCTTGGGACTTGGCAGCAAACTTGGTCAAGTAAGACTTTCCATTGTTAAGTATAAAGCACTTACAACCAAAGATCCTGAAATAGGATAGGTTTGGTTTTCTGCCTTTCACAATCTCATAGGGGGTCTTATTGTGGCTTTTAGTAATGGTAGCCCTATTAATTACATGGCATGCAGTGTTAACTGCCTCAGCCCAGAAATATTCTGGGAGAGATGTGTCACTTAATAGAGTCCTACCAGCCTCAATCAAGGTTCTATTTTCCTCTCAGCAATGTCATTTTGCTGAGCTGTTATTGGTGAAGAAAACTCCTGAAATATCTCAAATTCTTCACATAGTTTTGTCATACTATCAGACTGAAATTCAGTACCATGGTCACTTCTTATCTTGACCACTGTACTGTCTAGTTCATTCTGAATTTGTTTGACAAAGCTATAGAAGATAATAGCTGTTTCAGATTTCTGTGTAAGGAAGAACACCCAGGAAAACCTTGAGTAGTCATCTACAACCACAAACGTATAGACCTTCCTACCTAGGCTGTGAACTGGCATAGGACCAAAGAGATCCATATGCAAGAGGTATAAACACCTCACAGCATCTTTGTTTTCAATGCTATTAAAGGTGGATCTAGTCTGCTTGCCCTTTTGACAAGCTGAGCATATTTCATCTTTAATACACTTAACTTGAGTATCATTCCTCACTAACTCTTTGCTATAGAGTTGGTCAATTGTCTTGTAGTTGAGATGGGCTAGCCTCTTGTGCCATTTGACACAATGAGAGACTTTCTCATCAGCTACAAGACACACTGGAGAACCATTGTTCTCACACATAATGTCTAGACAATAGACATTTCTTTTTCTATAACTGTCAAAATGATCTCTTAATCATTTGACCTCCTGATATGACAATCATCCTTGACAAATGAGATGTCATATCTTAAATCACTCAGTTGACTTATACTAATAAGGTTATGTTTCAAACCTTTAACATAAGCCACTTGAGTAATTGTTATATGGGAGCTAGAAATGTTACCAAAACCCTTGATGATTCCTTTTTCAGAACCACCAAAAGTGACTTTAGGACCATCCTTGATTGGAGTGTAGTCCTTTAGCAATCCCTTAGTTCCAGTCATGTGTCTGGAACATCCACTGTCCAAGTACCATATTGGGGCATGGTCACTTGGACTTACCTGCAAAACAGATTAGTTGACCTTAAAACCCAAAAAATTCTTGGATCCTTGGTACTGGTTAGTTTGCCTCCTAACAAAGCTACCTGCAGATTTTCCAACAGGCAGTTTGGTACTCACTTTGGCACTTGCATTGTGCCAGCAGTCCATGGCAAAGTGGTCTACCTTGCCACAACACCAGCACTCAAATCTATTGTACCTTTGCTTAGGTACATCCCTAGTTGTTTTATCTACAGCTAGCTTGTTGAGAGCTGGGGCTTTGCCCTTAGACTTGTACTTGACAGTCCTAGCAGGGTTAGTAAATCTCAATCCAGTTTTACCCTTGTGAGGTATAAACTCATCAATCAAAGGTAGAACAGACTTAGTTTTAGAAAACCTTGCAACAATGTCTCTCTCCTTCTGAAGACTAATCTCCAGACTTCTGATTTAATCATTCTTAAATGTTATAGTCCCCATCTGAATCACAGTTATGTGCTTCAGTCTGGCTATTTCATTTAGTTTTTGATCAATCATCTTCTTAGAATCAGTTGCAGCAACTTTGAGACTAGCAATTTCCTTTGCCTGACTCTTGGCTAGGGACTTGCTCTTCTTAAAAGCTTGCAACAGAACTTTATATTCATCAATCAATTGATGAATATCCTCTTCTGATTCAGATCCACTGGCATCATTTGATGCTGATGTAACTGAATCAGAACTAGCACTAGAAATTGAACTTAAAGAACAATTTTGTACCTTACTAGGTCCAGGCTGCTCTTGGATTTTGTCATCTTCTGTTAATGCCATCAGTCCTTGGCACTGATTGTCCTCTTGCTTATATATAGAGTTCATTATCTGGATGAACTCCTCTTCTTCTTCAGCAAACAGTCTTATGTAAGCTTCAGCTTCTGACTCAGTTTCTGAAGAAGACATGTCTGACAGGCCTTTGTCCTTCTTGGCAACAAAAGACTTTTTCTTCTTGCCCTTGAATTGTGTCTTTTTCTTATCAGTAGATTCTTTTCTCTTCTCAGGACAGTCAGCAACAACATGTCCTTGTTTGTTACAACAATAACAAACTATCTTTGAAGATGAAGTTCTATTTGACTTGGGCTTTCTTCTGTCATTCTTTGATGACCTCTGTGCTGTGGATGCCTTAGTCCTTCACTGTTTCTTCTTTAGGAACTTCTGAAAGTGTCTTGTGAAGGCTGCAAAGTCCTCATCACTTTCACTGCTTTCAGACTTTCTGCTTTCTGAATCATCTGACTCAGTCTCAGCCACTTTTGGAGGTGGAGATGGAGACTTACTTCTGTATTTTCTGGTGGCTTCTGTCTTGAATGTCACTGTTCTTTCTTTATTCTCAATTCTGGTAGTCTTCTCCTCTTATTTCCTTACCATCAACTGCATTTCATAGGATAGCAGTTTTCCAAATAGTGTTGGAGGAGGGATATCTGCTAACTTTGTCATTTCCCTTATGGCACAGATCTTGGTGTCCCAATCTTTTGTTAGGGACCTCAAGAACTTATCATTTAACTCATAATTACTGAATTCTCTTCCATAGGACATCAGCTCATTGACAATCTTATATAACTTCTTATAGCATTCTGTTATGCTATCAGACCTAACTTGCCTGAAACTTTCATATTCTTGATTTAACAAAGACTTTCTATTCTGTCTCACTTCTTCTGAACCCTCCATGTACACTATAAGAGTATCCCACATCTCCTTAGATGTCTTACAGTGTATCAAGTTCTGAAAGGTAGCATCATCTATGGCACTCACAATGATATTCTGAGCCCTCTTGTCCATTGTGGCTAAAACTAACTCATCTTTTGCCATTTCAGAGACGTCTTTAGGTGTTCTCTGATTTGCATCCAGGACTGAAACCTTCATGGGCACATATGGCCCTTCTTTAACTGTGATGTAAATTCTAGGGTCTGAGGCTTCCATAAATAGTCTCACCCTTTATTTCCAGATGCCAAAAATTTCTTTTCTGCAAATGGGCAACTTCATGGATCGAAGTTCCTTATAATTCTCAGTTGAACCCATATTTCTTGATTTTCTTGATTCTGCACTTTACTTAGTTTGAATCTGCCAACAGGATCTACTCAGACAGTTAAGTCATTTTTGAGAACCTCCCTCTGATACCACTTGAAAGAAATTGTACCTAATCACCTAGAGGGGGGGTGAATAGATGACTTAATCTTTTTAAAACTTTTTAGGCAGAATTCAGATTATATCTCAGAGTTATACTTACTACTTCACAGAATCAATCAGCAATCACAGAATAACAAGCACACAGTGAACACACAGATTTATAGTGGTTCCCCAAGGTTTGGGTACATCCACTTTCCCCCTTCGCTTATCTAGTAGTGTACTAGATTCGGCCAAACTCCTCCACTATCTCAGATCCTCAGATCTTACAATCAGAACCCCAAACAGGTTCCTACAGCTCAGGCCCCAGACCCTATAACTCAGTCTTCTCCAAAGACTTATACTCAGCTTCTTCACAAAGCCTACACTCAGCCACAAGGCCTACACTCAGTCACAACAGGCCTACACTCAGCCACAACAGGCCTACACTCAGAGATATGGATCTCCTACACTCAGGCACACAGGCCCTACCACTCAGCCTTTATAATTACAGACTTACAACTCAGATCTCTAAGGATCCTACAAAAAATTTAAAATACAAAGTGTATATACCTACAACTCTGAATAGAGAGATGAGTTGATAGGTTCTTGATGAGTTCTTGGAAGAACTCTGCTGAGAACAATCTCACTTGGCTTTTCTTCAAAGTTTCTTGAATGTAGAACACAATAGGATTGATTCTCTGCAGCTGATCTTCAATCACTGCAACTTAAGATTCAGAACTAAGTCTGAACCCTTCTTCACAGCCTGGTTCCAACGGCTGTCTTTTTGGAAGGAACTCTCTCTCTCCAACTTCTTAGATCTTCACTTGATTCTTCAATGAATAGCTAGATCTTCTGTGTATCACTTGATGTGTTGATCATCATCTTTCTGTTGACAGTATAAGCCTATTTATAGGTCTTCTTCATGGTGACCGGCTGATCCGGTTTCTAACGGCTTTCTGACATCTCTGACATGTGCAGTAGACCATCTGGAATGGCAGCTGTCATGTCATCCAGTCACTTCTTGAAATATTTGTAACTGTCTGAAAGTGTCGAGACAGTCTGTCTTTAAGTGTCGACACTTATAGACCAAGTGTCGACACAAGTAGACTAAGTGTCGACACTTGCCTTCAAGGTGTCGACACAACTCCTTGTGTTGTAGAATTCACTTCTCGTCACAGCTTATTCATCATGTGTCGACACTGATATTGTGTGTCGACACAACTTCTTGTTCTTCAGCACTTAGTTGAATTCTTGTAAGTGTCGACACAACTCCTTTGTGTCGACACATCTTCATGTGTTGAACTTGTTCAGTGTCGACACATCTCCTTGGTGTCTACACATGCCTTCTGTGTTGATACTTGCTGAGTGTCGACACAGCTTCTTGTGTCGACACATTCTTCTTTTGTTGAGACTTTGACTGAGTGTCGACACATCTCCTTTGTGTCGACACTTGGACTTAAAATTTTGGTTGAACTTTGCTGAGTGTCGACACAGCATCCTAGTGTCGACACTTTCTTCATGTGTTGAGTCTTCTGCTGTGTGTCGACACATTCTTCATTGTGTCGACACTTTCTTCATGAGCTGAGTCTTCTGCTGTGTGTCGACACATTCTTCATTGTGTCGACACTTTCTTCATGAGCTGAGTCTTCTGCTGTGTGTCGACACATTCTTCATTGTGTCGACACTTTCTTCATGAGCTGAGTCTTCTGTTGTGTGTCGACACATTGTTCATTATGTCGACACTTATACTTAGACTCTGCTGACTTTTGCTGAGTGTCGACACAGCCTCCAAGTGTCGACACTTTCTGATGTAGACACAGTTCCTCTAGGTGTCGACACTGCTTCTAAGTGTCGACACTTCTTCACTGGACATTTCCTCATTGAGTGTCGACACAGCCTTCATGTGTCGACACTTTCTGTCTGGTGTCGACTCTGCATCCCTGGTGTCGACACAATTACTCCAAGTGTCGACACTGCTTGTCTGGGTGTCGACACAAGTCTTCTTAAGTGTCGACACTTTGCTCCTGGGTGTCGACACATGGACTTAGAAACTTTTCATCTTTCCCTGCAAATACTTAACCTGCACAAGGCAACTCAAAATACATCAAATACATTTTGATGTATATCATTGAGTAGGGTGAGGCTTCTCCAAATCAGGTACATTTAATCCAATGTACCCAACAATTCCACTACAAAAGGGTCTAAAGGGATGGTCCAAGCCTTCATTGCAAATTTCGTTAGTTGACAACAGAACAAGCGAGAGCACATTCATCTTGTGGGCTAGCTACCACCTTTTCCTATTCCAACACAGGTGGACGGACAATTCCATAGATTTCCCAGGTCCCGGAAAAAGATAGTTCTCTTCATAAATGTGGATCAATTTTCTAAGGGAGCGCACTTCATTCAGTCACATTTTTATACAGCTGCCAATGTTGGACATGTATTTTTGAGCTAACATTTCATCTTCATGGACTTTCCCAAATTATTGTGCCAAATTGCAACAAGGTCTTCACCAGTAGCTTCTGGCAAGAGCTATTCAGGCTAGGTGAGACTCAAGTCTCCTTATTTTCAGCTTACCATCCTTAACTCATGCTCAAACAGAGGTTTTGAACATTTACAGGAGATTAACCCGAAAAATTCTTCACTTGGATCCCTAGAGTGGATTATTGATACAATACTTCATATGATTCTTCCTTGCATACCACACGATTTTGTGTGATGTTTGGTCATGATCCCTTCGCCTTGTCACTTATGTTCGGATTCGGTTAAGTGCAAGAAGTTGATCAAACCCTACAAATTTGGATAATTTTTAGCAGCGATCTGAAAGCACTTGCTACAAGCTCAAACACAGATGAAGATTATTATGATGAGAATCTTCGCGATATCCACTTCGAAGTGGGAGAATGTGTGACTGAAATTAAGAACCCATCAACAGCTACATGTGGCGAGGTGGATCACATGTGAACTTTCTCTCAAATTCTATGAGCCCTTCATGATGACTGAAGGAATTGGACAAGTGGCATATAGATCGGGGCGTCCCCCATATACAAAAATACATGTGGTATTCCATGTATCTTAACTCAAGCCTTTTACCGGAGAATCATCATTGATCCCATATATTTTTCCATAAATGATTGAGGGGCAAGTTTAACACAAACCCGCATGCAACGAAATTTTAATACAGCTGAGAGCCTGAGACAGCTTATCAGCTTTGGAGGGTACTTGGAAAGTACTAGAAGAAATTAAACTATCATACCTGTTAGGTGCTAGGATTGAAGAAGAGGAGAAGAGAGCGGGGAAGAGGAGGAAGAAGAAGAGAGAATAATTCAGCCCCTAGGGCTCCTCCAAAAGTGATTTTACTCCAAGATAACCCAAATGAGAGGCATGGCTAGGCTGAAGGGTGCATATAACCTAAGACCCAAAATATATGTGCGATAATAAAATATAACGCTAACGAATGCGCTATGTCTGTGTACACAACTGGTCGTTCAGCATCGTGTAAAACTGCACTTGTAACTCCCCCTTCCTGTATTTTGGAAATCTGTAAAACGTATCTATGAATTTAATGAGAAGAACTCGCATGCGCTGTTTGTTACTGAATCAACATTTCAACCCTCCTTTCTCCTGTGTTTTATTCTTAGTTTTAACACAACATTGGTGTCAGCAATAGGGCGGAGAGAGTGAGAAAAGCATCAGCATATCCCGATCATTGAGGGTTCACCACGCTTGAAGAACCTCTACCACACCGGATTTCATCATACGGTATCAAATGGAATCCAAACCTTTCAATTGTATCCAATATGAGTTACAGTGTTGGACGGCGAGTTATATGCTTACTGGAACCTTCAAATAAAGACTCTATTCCTCTTACAAGATCTATGGGATCTGATTCATCAAGGTTATCCTCCCTTAACTCCTACTGCAGTAACAGATGCAGCCACATCAAGGAAATATGCAGAGAACCTGAACAAATATTCAAAAGCTCTGCTCTACATTCAGCAAGGTGTGAGCAGGACAATATTTCCACGATTAATGGGAGCCAGCACATCCAAGAAGGCTTGGGACATCTTAGCCTCAAAACTCAAAGGGTCATCTAAAGTCATTTCCATCAAATTAAAAGGCTTGTCGAAAGACTTTGACTCCTCACAAATGCTTGAAACTGAAGCAGTCCATGAGTTCTTCTCTAGAACTACAGAAATTATGAACTAGATTCGAAGCTTGGGTGAAGAAATAGAAGAAAAGAAAGTGGTGATGAAAGTTCTAAGAAGCCTTCCCATAAAATTTTATCATGTGGCTGCAGCCATAGAGGAATCAAAAGATTTAGATGGGGCTGCCGCATGAGACGTTTTGATGTTAAATTAGAACAAGCATTCCATACAAGCTTTCTCTAGCCACCAACAAAATAGAAGAAAGAAGAAATTCCTCATCCAGAGGGAGAGGGAGAAATCAAGGACCGGGAAGATCAATCAATTCATCTTGTTGAAATATCAAAGAGAAAATAAAAGATGCAATTTTATTCATGCACAAATGGGCATTATATAGGAAATAAAAAAACTCTTAAACTCGAACTGACAATGTGGGACAAACCGAACGCTCCTAAAGACCAAAATATTAAAATAACACTAATGACTTCAACACTTCCCCTCATGTTGGAGGGGAAACCTCCAGCTAGAAAACATCAAATAAAGGTAATGCAGGTAGGCAATGTGAGACAAAACATCAGACGAGCCACATAGGAAAATTCCAAATAGGAGAATAAAACCAGGAACATAGCCACGCGCGACGTAAACCCACACACGGCTCAGGTCCCACAGACGACATGGACTCGCTGGAATCGAGTCAGTCAACATCATCTGCACACACAACATGTGGAAGGTAACAGAAGATGTAGGGATAATCATCAAATGAGCAACCGGGAATAATCTGCACAAAGGTCGGTCACACACGACACAACCCGCTGAAATTAGCACAACCAACAACAATCGTACCACAACACATGTACTAATCAACAAAGAAAAATGGAGAGACGCAAATAACACAAGACATAAGCCGGGATGACCGTGTGGGACAAAGGCGGGAGTCGGGAAAATTTGAGTCACCTTCGTCTTGAACACACCCACTCACGTGGGACATGTGTGCAAGATGGCATAACAACAACACACGTAGCAAACACTAACAATAATCAAGAAAAGACACAAAAACGACTAAAAAAACAACATAAAATTTTCTCATTGGTGAGAGATCAACACCCCAGAAGGGTTAACAGCGGCTTGTAGAGTCAAAAACACGAGGGGCTGCGGACATAAGTGGTTGGAATCGTCGAAAACATGAAGGGAAACGACAAGAAGCAACTGGTATCGACGGAAAGCTGCGACAAACAAAAGAAGTCGACGAGAGATGCATACAGGATCTGAAGACTCACCACGCTCCAGGACAACATTACGGATTGTTTCATACATGCTCACAACCTGGAAGATCCTCTCAGGTGAACGATTAGAATAAGCAATGACATTCGCGGATCACTTGGTGAAGAGAGCTCGCCTGAGAGCTCTTTATCAAGGAGGTTTTGAGATCGAATCTCGGTCTCAACAACCTTTCGGCTTCCTGTGGTGGGATCGGAGATGGGTTGGGGTGTACGGTTCGCGGTCCTGATAAAGCCACCAAGGTGGTCCCCATGTGACTCCAAGGTGATAGACAGGTGTGAGGTTTGCCCTGCATCAAATAGTAGATGTGAAAAAAGAATGGGAAAGGAAAAGTAAAACTACGGATCAGAATGCAGTATATGTTCAAGGACTGCCTGTATCAACAGAACAAGAAGATGAGCTCATACCATCCAACAATGATCAAGCACGGAATAGTCATCAACTTCATCATCTCCAACAAAATTCAGAAGCCTAGTTGTTGTATATGCCTCATGCTCCACCTCAAATTTAAGACACTTTTAGCAACAGAACCTCATACCTTCAAAAAATTTGTCAAGGAAGACCCTGCTGAAACCTAAAACCCTTCTTTTCTAAAGTGCCTCGCCAAGATTCAAGTTTTGCATTTACAGTCTCGCGCGTCTTATCAACCAAAACGATATCATCTGCAAACAATAAACGCCAAGGTATTGCTTGTTGGATATGTCAAGTGAGCTCATCTAGGATAAGCAGGCTAAAATTGATGGAGAAGAGAAGTTCAGATATTTATAGAAGCATGGTAGGTTCTCTAATCTACTTAACCCACAGCAGGCCAAACATAGAGTTTCAGTTAATCAAGACCAAGTATCAAGCACCTTGCATGCATTAAAAGAATTCTGCAATGCATAAAGAAAAATAAAAACTTGAGACTTCTCAACACTACTGAAGCTCAAGGTATGTCCGTGAATGGTTGGGGTGATAGTGATTGGGCAGGTTGTGTTGAGGATAGAAAGAATACCTCTAGTTTCATCTTCTTCCTCGGCACAAAACTTATTTCATAGAATACTGCTAAACAGAAAAGCATTGCAATGTCAGCCATGGAAACGAAATATATAGTGCTAGGAGAAGCCGCTAAAGAAGGAATTTGGCTCAAGTGATTGCTAGAGAATATGAAAGAAGATGCGAAAGAGTTTGTTATCCATGTCGACAATACCTCTGCCTTTTAATGACAAAGAACTCAGTCCAGCCTCGAAAATCAAAGAAAAATGAACTTCATTATAATTATACCAGAGATTTAGTGCAAAAGAAACTCCTAAAGCTGGAATATTGCCCATCCGAAGATCAAATAGCGGACATTCTTACTAAGCTGCTATCATTGCAGAGGTATGAGCTGTTATGCTTGAAAATGAAGCTGAAGAATACCTACTTAGCTCTGATTAAGGGAGAGTGTTGAGCACATATATCATCAAAGTTGAAATAATATGTAATGTAATGTGATGTGTAGGAGACAGGCGAATGTCGAGTTGCATCAAGCAATGAGAGATGAAATTGTGGTTGTCCCCACTATCAATTGGAACCGTCAAGGAAGTGTCATACATGGAACCAGAGAGCGTCATAATGTGGAGGTGCATAGGTGTCGCTAACCGTGAAACATAGAAGTTCTAGACGATGTAATCGTGCATGGGGTCCCAGAGCGGCTGGGGAGTCATCGCCCTCCAGGATTTCAAAAATCCACGAGGGTGATCTCGGGGTCCTCCTCGCCATTGGTGATGCGGAGTTCCTTCAGAGGATAGCATGAGACGGGGAGTAAAGTTGTTTACAGCGGAAACAAAGGCCCTGGGCACGAAGATTTTGGTACTCCGGGTTAGTCATCTGGGGGTAGGGTTTAGGGTTTAGGGTTTAGTCTTTAGGGTTTAGGGTTTAGGGTCGTTCGAAAATCGGGGAGGTGTTCCAAGACGTGTAGGAGCCACGGTATGCACTTGGGGTGGAGGTCGGAAGGGGGTGGAGAGTAGGCAATCGGTCAGGGAGGAGAACTCCACAATGGCTGGCGGGTGTCGACAGAGGTGGCATTGACGTCCTCTTCCACCAAGTGGGTGACATCCATGTCATCAGTAATCATCCTGGGGTGGTGAGTACGAAGACGGGGCCAGATGTGGGGAAGGAGTCTCTGCGTGAAGAAGCCCAAGTAATGATCTGACAGTAGGCCAGGAACGTGCGTTGCCAAGATAATGAATTTGTCGATGTAGTCATCAAGGGGGCCCGATTGGCGAACACCACATAAACGTTCGAGTGCCATCCCAGCATAGCGAACATCGTAGTAGAGGATGAGGTCCTGTTGGGGTTCTGACCAAGAGAGCGAAGGGTTGTTCTGCCGCACCCAACACAATGGAGGTTCGACCACTCCAATGTCGATTTCGACCATAGCCACCTTGTGTGAAAACGGAGTTAGATGAAAGTAGAAGAATTGTTCCGTACGGGCAATCCGCCCAAAGGGAAACGTACCGTTGAAAGAGGGGGAGTCGAATGAATAGTATGTCGGAGGGAAACCCTCCAGCGGCGGAACGGATCTTGTGGGAGGTTCGAATTCGCACCGGAACATGATGGAGACTCCGTGTTGTAGGCTGTGGAGGGACTTGCTTGGCTGACAAGGAGGGCGTCAAACTTAGCCTCATCTATAGCACGAGAGCTTGAAGTGAGGCGATGGATGCCTCATGAGCATCAAAGCGGCTAGAAATGGTCGGATCCATAGGAGGCGAAAGCGTTGGTGTGATAGAGGGGGCATGCAACGGAGTCGATGGGCTATGCACGCGGGAGCAGGGCTGGCGCGGTATCAAAAGCTAGAGCAACATTGTGGAGATCAGTAGAAACTGCCAATAGATGCAGGGGTGAGGTTTGTGCGGAAGGTGAAGCGAAATGGAGACGCACGACTGTCGTGGAAAGGAAATGGCACATTGGCAAGGAAGCAGATGTTGTCGGTGAGAAGAAGAGGAGGCACGGGAAGGATCGACCATCGGAAATAGCGGCACGGACGCGGAATGGGGGACACTGTTGTATCACGATCGGTGCTATCAGCGAGAGCGATGGCGTCGCGGGAAATAACGAGCGTTGTAAGGGAAGATCGATGTTGAAAAGTGAAGGCGTCGCTGTTTGCGAGAAGCGAAGGCATGGCTTACTGCGATCGAGCAAAACAGAACGAGCACGGGGAGGAGGTGCGTAACGGATGCGGAACGATGGGCCAAGTGGAATATTTGTGCTGGATCGATTGGTGGAAGGAGCAACGGGATTTGTGGTTGGATCAATTTGGGCGGAGAAAATCACGTTCGGGAGATGACAGGTCGGAGCAAATGTTAAGGTGCTAGGGTTGAAGAAGAAGAGAGGGTGGGGAAGAGAAGAAGAGAGAAGAATTCAGCCCCTAGGGTTCCTCCACAAGTCATCTTACTCCAAGATAATCCAAATGAGAGACATGTCAAGGCTTAATATAGTGTTTAGTTCAAAAATATGCAAGAGAAAACGGTAAATAACCAAAGGCCGGGAATACATGCGTGAAAATTAAACATAACGTTGACGGGTGCGTTATGCTCGTGCGTACTACTAGTGAATGTCTGTCATCGTGTTGGGATCCATGTCCTCATCGTCTCGGTCTCGACAATGACATATGTGTCGTGTCCACATCTCCTCGTCCCACCCTCTTTCGTGTTTGCAACAAGACCCCTTGTTTGGAGTTTGGGGACAAGCTTATTTTCGAGCAAGAGCGGGATGTTATGGATGCATTCTAAGGAAAACTTCCAAGAAGAAGACAACCTACCTAAGGATGGGTCCAACAAGTTCGTGTGGAGCTAATTTTCATTTGCAATTATGTTGTGCGTGTGTGTATGGGTGGATGGGATGGAGGGGGAGGGAGGGTGCTTCCGCAAACAACAATTTTATGTATTTATCCCAATCTAGAAGTGAAGCAAGGTAAGCAATTTTTTTAATTCTTTCTCATTCTTTTCTTCTCCTAAGCATGATCCTTCTCCTAGTTCATCCTCTGACAGACAAGTTGATCCCTTCTCGTCCTTTGGGTTGGTTACTCTCCTCTTTTGAATTTCTATCTTGGATTTTGCCTCAAGGCTCCTAGGGTCATTTTCTTCAAAAATATGAAATCCTCGTGGATATAAAGAAAAGAAGAAGAAACCTAGGGTCACTTTCTTTGATTGCACTGATTAATGATCGTTGACGAGATCCTAATATAGGGATCGTAGAAATTAGAAAACTGACATCATAGAACCAAATACGATAGAAGGGCAGTGATCAATCTTACTTTGAATTGCCCTCTTCTCATGGAAAAAAATCAACAAGCCTCAGATAACTATTTAAATTCATAGAGAGACTTTTTTAAGCAATCATACAACATTCTCCCCTTGCCCCTCAGATTTTTTTCATGCAAATAATCTCGCACAAATCATCGTTCAGGAAAATATTCTTGACAACTAATTGAAGATATGACCAATATGGGCTAGACACAAGAGATACGAGTGAATGAAGTAAGTTTGGTCACATGTGAGAAGGTTTCAACATAGTCAACACCATACTCCTATGTAAAACCCGTTGGTAAAGGAGTCTTCAAACATTCAATTACCACATGGATTCTAATTCACTATAAACATTCAATGACAACTGGCAACTTTATAATCGTGTGGAAGTCTAACTAACTTCAATATGACATTCTGTTGAAGAGCCAGTATTTCAAATTTCGTGGCATTTGTTCTACCAGAATGATGTAGTTTTCATGAAAATTAATAGAACCATGATATAATCTAAACAAAATGTGAAATACTAAAGCATGGGTGATAATTTAGTATTGGAAACAAAATGAACAACTTGATATAAGGTGCATAGAAATAGGAAAATCATTGGTGTTAGGAATATTACCTAAAACAAAAAGAAAATGATTGATCAAGTGCAGGATCAATGATTGGTACAATTGAAGTAGACATGTGGTGCAACCCGGTATGGTGGTAACGTCCTAGCAGCGCCCTTCCCGAGAGAGCGGGGACTACGATAGCTTGCTCTCTACTTAGACGATTTTGGTTCGATTGTTTTAGCGTTGGTACCTAGCATGTGTTTTAGTTATCCCGCAAACAGCTAGCACAACGGGGGGCAAAGTTCGCGATTTTGGAGAAAAAAAACAAACAGTAGCAAAGAGGGAAGAAATGCAAGCGCTAACTATTCGACCATATAATTTAATTGCATAAGTGTTAACAGCAGGGGAGCAAAAGGGGTATACCTGCGGGGAGTTTTCCAGGGCAGCGGAGGTTCCACGGGACTGCGGATAGGAGGTTGGCTGGTGGAGTTGGAAGCAAGGGGTAAAGTGTAGGAGGTGGTTGTGGTGATAACGGGGAAGGGGGGAACGGAGGAGGAAGTGGGTGGTAGGGAAAATTGCGTGTAAGGGCTGGTAGGGGTGGTGCCGGTGGAAGAGGAGTGGAGAGGTGCGGGTTGCCGAAAGTCCAGGCTGCAGCCCTGTCAGAGAGGGAGGATGCGCGAAAGGTTGAAGTCGGGGAAGATCGGGAGAAAAGAGGTCGACGTCGACCGACCTTCCGGGGAGCTGAAACGCGGGACGTTGCTCGAGGAGTCGGATAGCTTGTCAGATCTGGAGGCCGCCGTCCTCGATCGTTTACAGGATCGTGGCACCGGAACAGAAAAAAAAGAGAAACTGGGTTGTGGGGGAGTTAGGCGTGCTTGAAGGCAACCGGGAGAGAAGATAACAGTCTCTCTCGGTTATTTTTCTCCAGCCCCCTCATGACCTGGTGGAGGAACAATTAAATAGGAGGAATAAAAAGGACGGTTACAAATTGGTAAGATGATAAAAATGGGGGTTTCAATGTCATGAATAGAGATAAATCAGTGGGGGGGTTTCAATGCCATGAATAAAAGAGGAGTTTTGGAAAACCAAGAGGTTCTTAAATCTTAACTCCCCAAATTAATTTCTGATTTAATAATATTAAACCAGGAATTGTAACTTTTCTCATGCAATTAAACTAGTGCCACTTAAAATATTGTCGCGCCTGCATCCTACTACCTTAAACTACCAGACCTATTTATTAATGGTCATGCTGGCCGGTCAAACCAACAAGTCTTATCATAAAATAGAAAGTGCGGTACAACGACATATGATGACAACACTCATACGATAATAACAAGACGAATGACGACACCGTACAAGATAGAAATCACACACACACACACACACAATCGAGCATAGCTCATCCGGATGCGACTGCGGGTGCATCAACATGTCAAGCAAAAAAGGTTTGTATATAGCAATATTATGTTACATGAAATCACAGACTATCCTATCTAAGTTGTATAGAACATAATCTATGGAACAAAAGGTGTACAAAGACTCTGTCAACTCCAATATATTCAAGCAATGTGTTATGGGTCTCACACCGCGGTTATCTATCAGTAGTTGTATTATTTTGTCTTTAGGTATCGTGTCGAGTTGCATTAGTCGAATCGTAACAAGTCAAGTCGTAGTTAAGAATCATTTGAGTCTGGATGTTTTAACGTGGTACGCATCTCATTATATAGGGTATTTACGTTCATGCCATCGTGGGTCATGTATATAACGACCCTTAGGGCATGTTCAATTGTACCAACCAATGACGTAGTTTTCATGAAAATTAATAGAACTATGATATAATCTAAACAAAATGTGAAATACTAAAACATGGGTGATAATTTAGTATTGGAAACAAAATGAACAACTGGATATAAGGTGCATAGAAATAGTAAAATCATTGGAGTTAGGAATATTACCTAAAACAAAAAAAAATGATTGATCAAATGCAGGATCAATGATTGGTACAATTGAAGTAGACATGTCATGCAAAAAAGGTTTGTATATAGCAATATTATGTTACATGAAATCACAGACTATCCTATCTAAGTTTTATATAACATAATCTATGGAACAAAAGGTGTACAAAGACTCTGTCAACTCCAATATATTGAAGCAACGTGTTATGGGTCTCACGCCGTGGTTATCTATCAGTAGTATTATTTTTAGTCTTTAGATATCGTGTCGAGTTGCATGAGTCGAATCGTAACGAGTCAAGTCGTAGTTAAGAATCATTTGATTCTGGATGTTTTAACGTGGTACGCATCTCATTATATAGGGTATTTACGTTCATGCCATCGTGGGTCATGTATATAAGGACCCTTAGGTCATGTATAAGGCATCAAAGAATTAAATTAAGTTTCTCTCTATAACTCTGGTCTTTTACTCTCACGTCTCTCTCCCTCACTCTCTCTCTCTCTCTAACTCCTTCCTCCTCATTCCCCATTCAAGGGCTAGGGTTGAGCTCAGCTCCCTTTGTATCTACGCCCCCATTGCCACCTCCGATGACGTTACAGACTAGGCTCATAACAACTTAGTATCAGAATATTTTGATCCTTTCCCGCAAAGGGAACAACTCTCTGCCTCTCCTTTTTCCATGCTGCAATCAAAATACCTGACCTCCTTCTCTATCATATCGAGCTCCTGCGCATCCACTAGAGAGGCACACCTCCGTTCAGTTCCATTAGAAGTTTGGTTGTTATCGATTGACTGGATCGTGAGAGCACTCCAGCGGTCTCGCCCCTGCGATCACCCTTCTGATCCGTCATCGTCGTCCCCGACGATCCTTTCTTCAGCATCTAGCGAAGATCATTATCTAACGCTCGTGGTCTCGACCTCAATGCCCCAAGAGGAAGAGCTGACACATCATTGACGTTCCTCGATCTCCTGCGCACATCTCCCAATCGATGATCCCTTCTTCTTGGGCACATTTCCGAGTCGACCAGCCAACATCTGCCTCTTCTACATGTGAACTCGTCAGCGCTCCCCTCATCCCTTCCTTGAGCCGACTAAAAAACTGCGGGTCAATAGTTTCACAAGACTAGCAGTGTGTAGTTTCCGCATCTCGAGCCACCCATCCTTTTCTTTCTTCGAGCCCACTAAACTGCAACATACTGAGAACACTCTCCTCCAAGTCCAAGAACTAGTCATTTAATTAATTAATTCCTAATTGGAATAATTACTTAATCAAGCAATTACGTTTGGTATAGTGAAGAGCTTTGACTAAAAAATGAGCCCTCGTTCAATGATGCTAGCGATGGATTAATATCAAGCCTCCATATCACAACTCAACGCCAACATTCACCAATTAGTGAAGTCGGGACATCTCGGAGTTCCGCTTCCACCAATGCAACTGCCCTCCCAACCAGCACATGAAGTCGCCCGACCAACACTGCCTTTGCGCCATCGCCATTCGAAAATTTCACCAAATCAAGCACCGCTCCCACCAACACCCGAAGAAATTTCCACCGCTCTCTGCAGTTATTGTCGCTCCACCATCGCCTTCAGGGTTCCCACCAGCAATTTCCACAACGGGCATCGTCGTCTTCTGGCCTCCTGCTTCGTCGACCCCTCTCGAGCCATTCCTTCTGGCGACTACTCCCCAGTCGCCACCGCCACATTTGATCACCACATCTTTTCTCACTCGGGCACACTCGCCCCGTCTTGAGATATGTCTGATCGTCACTCCTCGGCAAGTTCCTCTTCCACGCTTGCTCCTTGAAGTCTTTTATGACATCGTTGAACACATTGATGATCTGTCGCTCGATGCAACCACTGCTACAGTGACGCGCTATTGGGAGTTGTTCTGACGGGAAATCAAAGAGCCAAATGATCGGGTCATCAAAATACTATTCAAGATTGAGGGTAAGCTTGATTTGAAGGACGGGTGGAATCTTATGGGTCACATGTCGTTAGTTATCTATAAGCAGGTATATTATTATTAGTCTTTAGGTATCGAGTCGAGTGGTATGAGTAAAGTCATATCGAGTGGAGGCAAAGTTATGAGTCATTTGAGTCTGGATGGTTTAGTGCGGTGCGCATCTCTTTATATTGGGTATGTACGCCCATGTCATAATGGGTTCAATATATAGGGTCCCTTGGGGGCATGAGGCATCAGAGAATTAAATCAAGTTTATCTCTCTCTCTAACTCTTCTCCTTCTCTCTCAAATCTCTCCTTCTCCCTCTCTCTAACTCCTTCCTCCAAATTCCCCATTCTAGGGTTAGCGTTAAGCTCGGCTCCTCTTGTATATCCACCTCCACCATCTTCGACGTCGTTACGGCCTAGGCTCATAACACAATGTTCCACCATCACATTCTTCATTGAAATGTCCTAAAAAGATGCAATAAGGAGGAAAGAATGAGATAATAATTCAAATCAGTACATAACTTTTAAAAGGAGGGAGATGAGAAGGGAAAGTAATTATATAGAAGAGCATTTGAAAACATAATAAGGGAGGCCAGTTGAAAAGTTTGAGACCCTAAAACATGAACAAAAGAATCATTAGCAACACGCACATTGAAATTAAAAGATAAATAAAGATTCGCATAATGAAAACATATGTTCAAAAGCTTAAATTATATGATCCACCAGTTGTAACGACCCGGGACCGGCCCATCCCATCACAGGGAGGCTGTTAGTTGGAACTCATCCTAGCTTAGCACTCACTGGCATCGTCCGGGCTACAGCCTAAGCACCTCAACCACACATATCCGCGTCTGTTTCTTAGCAGCGGCAGATTGTTGAGGTGGGGTCTCGAACCCGCAACCTCCTTGATAAGGTCTCCTTTAACCAAGCATCATCACCAACTGAGCTGCAGCACAATTGGTGATGAAGATCAGTTCAGAGCTCCCTTATCTAGGAGGTCTGTGGTTCAATCCCCTACCTCAACAACCCGCCATTGGAATTAGTGGCTACGGCCAATCAGATCCGTGGAGATGGGTTGGGGTCACTGGTCAGCAAACCTGTAGCGCACCACAATAGACTGGGGCGTTACACTAGTGAAAGGAAATAAGACCAGCATTATCAATATAAAGTAAAATACATGAAATCTTTGATGAAAGGGTTTTAAATTTCATGTACACCACAGTAGATAAGGTCGCTGAAGGAGAGCTAGTACCACGTGGTGCAGATGTGGGATCAGAAGAATGTCAGTAGAAGAAGCCAGATAAACAGTAGGATGACCAAGGAAAGTCTCGAGGACATTATTGGTACATTAATAGAAAGTACAAAACTTGGACTTTCCATCGTATCCACCAGAACTCAAAGATGAACTACCATGAAGACTTTGATAAGTCTATTCAAGATCACCATAACAATAGAACGGTGTTAAGCCAGTTAAGTGCAGAGGAAGATAACTTTTCACAAGGCGAATCAAAGCTTCCTAAAGGAGACAAGAAAGTATTGATGCTATGACTGAAAATACTACAACAAGGAGAAGAAGGATTAGTATCAAAAAGATAATGGAGGAGAAATAGCAAAAGGATGGAGGAGAAATAGTGAAAATGCAATGGAGAAGAAATTTCAAAAGGAAAAAGGAAGTGGCTTGTTGTTCGACGACAAAGAATTGTTGACAATAAAATTGCTTTATGGTAGAATGCAAGGGACCCACTTCTAATGAAGGAACTGTGGAAGCTCATTGCAGGATCACAGCCGAAGGTAGATATCTGCTTCTGATGAAGGATTTCCCAAAGGATCATAGTTGGAAGTACGATAAAGAAGAAAGCTCATTGTTTGGTCCAAGGTTGAAGATGAAACTACGAGAGAGGCACTCAAATTGCTGTTGAGGAAGAAAGTTGCAGTAACCAAAGAGATCAACACTCAATACGGCGGAGTTAGCCTACACTCAATGGTTGACTGGGAAAAAGAGGTGCTAAGAAGCTTCGTCGAACAACATCTAAAAGATAAACTTAGATCTGATGTCAGGATGGAGGCAGTGCATCCACTGAAACCCAATAGGTTGTGCAAGGGACTGTGATCTATACTAAGTGCACAAAGTTATAAGAGTTTCCCAATGTATGACTATATTCTCAACGATAATCGGCAATAGTAATAGTGTAGATTACACTTCAAATCAACCTAGGAGACATAAACCTTATATGTGCATGCTATTTTTATTAACTGCTTGTGGTCATCTTAGGACATTGTTGTTAATTATTGATAGTTTATTGTGATTCATTTTCCTTTCTTCTTTCTCCAGTCAATGTATTACAAGCATTTATAAAAAAGGAAAAACTAATAAAATACCTTTTTTGTATCCTGAAATGAGTCGACACCTGGCAACCTGTCCTCGTCTGGAACAAACACCTTTTTTAAGAGAATATCTCCATTCTGAACAATTCTCAGGCCAATTTTGTTTTCTATTTTAGTAGCACTCAAACCAGGGGAACCCTTCCTCACAATAAAGCTGAAACCATTAAAACAGAAAAAAATGGCATCAAGCTATCAGCAAATTTGGCACAAGTTTCAGACTATTTGCTTGAATTCAGTTCTTTAATAAAAACCTAGAAAAACAGACTTAATTTATTTCATTGCAATGCCTGTGTAGCATGGAAAATCATCTTAAGTCATAGTTATAGTACATAATAATTACCCATTTATCAGGTTTGTACTTGTATTTCGAGCAAAAATAATCAACACATCTGCAAAAGTGCTGTTGCCTATCCAGCGCTTTTGTCCTTCCAATATCCAACCTCCATTAACCTGTCCCAACACAGTAACCAAAATATGATCAATATGAACAATAAACATTTAGAATTTTGTGGTTACCTTGTAAAGATAGAAAAACATTTAATTTTATGTGATGAAGAAACATTTTCACAATTTGTAAATAAGCACTAATGAACCTTTGTTGCAGTGGTACTCAAAGAACTTGCATCACTTCCATAGTCCGGCTCAGTTAAAGCCTGGAATATATCAATTCACAAATAAGCATCATAAAAGATATAAAGGACTTGAGAATATTGTATATCTACATACCCAACAAGCAACAGTATTAAATCGCGCTAAGGATGGTAAGTATCTCTGCTTTTGGACTTCTGAACCGCAGATTCCTGTAGTTAACATGAATATTAAGGATAAGGAAATTATAAAAGCCAATTTTCAAGTTTATCAAGCTTTTCCCCCTAGAACTATATGAATTTGCACAAGTTAGGAAAATTACAATTTACCTATCGTAAGCATCGCCAATGAAGAATGCACTAGCACAAAGGTGGAACAGCTAGCATCAACTCTAGCAAGCTCTGCCATAGCAATAGCACTAGCAGTTATTGAAAGGCCTGGGCAACCATAACCCTACAATATATATACATATAAGAACATGTTCAAATAAAGTATTAAAACAGAAAGGCTTTACAAAGACAGAACCTTTATTGTTCCCCCAGAAACATTTAGTGCAGCAAGCTTCGGAATAACACTAAATGGGAACTCTGCCTTCTCCCAGTACTGGAAAAAGTATTGCAAACATAAAGATTCAAACAAGGGGAAGTGTAGGACAACACAAGTGCACACAAACATTTCTAGTAATAACTCAAGCATAGATTCTAAGAAATTCAGCGATGGCGCATCCAAGAAGTAAAAAAAGGAGATTTTTTCCTTCTGTTTTTTGTTCTCTGATGATAGCATGAAGAGCAACAGAAAACGCATGCTAAACCAAACGCATAAATTAGGATGTTCAGACAGAAATTAAACCAACTTATCTTTCAAATAGTATTCTTATAAATGACAAATCAGAAACAACAACACTCAAGACTATCCCACTAAAATGACAAATCAGAAATCAATATAAAAAATAGGATTATAGTTTATAAAAAAAGATGTGCTCGCATTTTGGGAACGTAAATATTCAGAAAAGAATCACGACTATGAAGGCCAACAGAGTGGCCAAATCTGATTTCTCTATACTGTATTATGCTTTAATTCTATGTTAATTTATGTTGGTGCTATTTTTTGCAATTTTCGTATTTGAAGGGAGATTTTCATAAAAAGACTTGGGCTTTGTACATATATACCTGAAAGGAGAAGCAATGAGTCAGCAAGTTTTAATCAGAGGCTTTCTCTCTCAAAATATTCCCAGGAGTTGCGACCTCCAAAGTGGGAGGGGAAGAAAAAGGAACGAGAGGAAAATTTCAACTCCTAGGATTCACTTCAGTGGTCTTACTTTCAAGATACCCCATATTAGGTCTCACTTGGGCTTATATAATGCCGTGCTCTAATAGAATGAAAGACCAAATGGTAACCGACCAAACGGACCTGAAATACAGAATGAGATAATAAAAGGGTGTTGTTACTAGCAAACTCATTTTGGTTTCTAGCACACCATTACTATTAGCAAACCCCTATTTTTCAAAATGGTTATTTGAAAATCATTTTGTTACTAGCAAACCAACATAAATTTTAAAAAAAATTGTTTAAAACATTCATTTTTTTCAAAATAACTCACTACAAATAATGACATTACAAATGATTTCAAATGTATTCATTCAACCACTTATGTTAGCATTAGAAATGAATCAAAATGTCGCAAAAATTTGTTTAGTTTGTCCAAAACTCCTTTTTCAACAAAATTTCATCATCTGCACCAAAATCTTTAAACAAAATATCGTCCGATTTAGAAATATATTTGATTTCTAATTCCTATAATGGTGTGTTGTATATACGAGTTAAGTGTATATAACAATATACACGTCTTTTTGAACTGTCTTATACGTATATTTTCATAAGAAGTATTCAACATGAAAGTTGTAGATCTCGACGAGATCTGCAACTTTCATGTTGAACACTTTTTGATTTGAAGCAATTTAGACCACCGATTTGTCCCCTGAAAAAAGTTATGCCGAACATATGTACGGACGACCGGATCGGCGTGACTTTTTTCGGAGGCCAAATCGGGGGCTTAAACTGCTTCAAATTAAAAAGTGTTCAACATGAAAGTTGTAGATCTCGACGAGATCTCGTCGAGATCTACAACGTTTATGTTGAACACATTTTGATTTGAAGCAGTTTAGACTCCCGATTTGGTCCCCGAAAAAAGTCACGCCGAAAATCTGTATGGACAACTTGTTCCGTGCGTATTTTTTTTCGGGCCCAAATTGGAGGCCTAAACTGCTTTAAATCAAAAAAAATGGTCAACATGAAAGTTGTATATCTCGATGAGATCTACAACTTTCATGTTGATCACTTTTTCAAATGAGAAACATTTGAGCCTCAAAATTCAAAAATACAAAAATTGCAAGAAAATAAGATTGATTTGCTAGTAGTAATTTTTGGAAAGAAAAAAAATGAAAAAAATGGCTGAATCTGTTTTTTTTTCTGATTTGCTAGTAACGAAAGTGGGTTTACTAATAACAGCACCCTAATAAAATAAGGGGTGACGGAGAGCATGATGCTCGTGCGCACTACTGGCCAACGGTTGCCACCTCGCTGGGATTTGTGTTCTTGTTGGTCCAATCCTGACATCGATACAAATGGCAGTCTTCGCCCTCGTTTCTATCTGTAACAATGCCTCTATCTAGAAAATTCACCTTATCCTCAAGGTAAAAATCTACGAACTTGACACGGAATGTGTCGTGATCCACCCATAAGGCTACAGATGGGGGTCGGCCAATCAGCCGCACCAAGATCTAATCCATGGAGAGACCCTTCCGAAATGAAGTGTACATATCCTAGATGAGTTATGGGATGTAGTTCAGTGGTGTGGTGCCCTGCGGGGTAAAAAATAATGTAGTCTCCATAGGGTGGTCACATAACACTCGTTTCAGTAGAGACAAATGAAATACCAGATGAATGAGGTTCGTCGAATGGGAGTTGTAATCGGTATGCAACGGCACCTACGCGGGGGAGGACCTCAAGCGAGCCGCAGAATTTGGTTGCGAGCTCGGTATAGGAACGCAAGGAAATTGAGATCTGGCGGTATTGGCGGAGTTTGACAAAAACCATGTCTCCCTCCGTGAACAAAATGTAGCGGCGATGTATATTGGCCTGGGCAATCATCCTGTCTTGGACCCGCTGAAGATCTGTGTCACGATCGAATTAAATTTTTGCTAATGATGTGACGGGATATTCACTAGGAAGATTGCGAGTAAATGAAGGGAGCAGTAGGCCAAGGACAATCTTGAAACAACCAGGGCGGAGAATGGATGGCAGAGCGAGAGGAAATGAGTATACCCGGAGAGGTGATCGATGACCATGAGGATGCAGTCCACATTTTTGGATCGGGGAAGTTTCAAAATAAAATCGAAAGTGATATCATCCTGAATCCAGTCGGGAACAGGGAGGGGCTAAATTAACCCAATCGGAAACTTGGCCTTGTACTTGGTGCATTGGCATAAGAGGCATTCGGCTACAAACGACTTGATCAGTTGAAACATGTTGGACCAGTAGAGCGAGTTGGCTAGGAGTCGATAGGTATGAAAGGTACTCACAGTCGCAAAATGAAATAGGAGGACGCCGAGAGAAACAAACGCTCCAACTGGTGGATCCAACAACCAACCAAACTGAAGGGTAGTCAAGCAGTAGCATTTGTTTAAAGGGCAGTGATGACGGGCTAGAGGAGAGGATCGGCAGCGACTTCTGGCTGGATGGAGGTGGTATCCTCCTAAACCGGCCAGTAGATGGCCGCGAGTGAATGGCCTGGTTGGGCTAGCCCGACCGAAAACTTGACGGTGAACTTGTAATCCAACTTCTCTATCCAAACTTGTTGTTTTGGTGCGGCAATCTGTTGTTTTAGTAAATGTTGGAGGCTATGGCGGTCGGTGCGGATAGTGAAACCCCGACCCAACAAATTGGGGCACAAATGTTGGATAGCCAAGATTAGAGCCATGAGCTCGGCCTCGTAGGCGGAACACGTACGAACCTTGGGTGCGAAAGTGGCTGAAGTAATCCACTAGCTGACTGAACTGCGTCAAAACTACACCAACGCCTGAGCTTAAGGTATCCCCCTCAATGGTGAACGACTGTTCAACGTCAGGAAGTGTCAAAACGGGAGCGGTAGTGAGAGACTAGTGAAAGGTCGTGAAGGCCGAGGAGGCTTTCACCGTCCACTAAAAAGAACTGAAGTCTACTTTCTTCAATAAGTTGGAGAGGGGCTTAGCGAGCTTGTCGTAGTCCCAAATGAAACGTCAACAGTACCCTATGAGACCATGGAACCCACTGATGTATCGGAGGGAGGGGGGTATTGTAGGATAGCCTCCAACTACTTGGTCTCTAATGCCACTATATAATCCGTAATTCGTCGAGGTCAGAAACGCCTAAGGAGACGGCTATTTGCAGACCTAACCGCGAGCAGAGGCGAGCTTGGGCGAGCAGAGGCGAGCTTGGGCGAGCAGAGGCGAGCTTGGGCGAGCAGAGGCGAGCTTGGGCGAGCAGAGGCGAGTACCTCGCGAGTATGGGTGAGTAGCCCTTAATACTCGCTAGTAGAGATTGGATACTCGCCACCCCCCTAGGATTTCTCTATAAATAGCCCCCCAGGGGTACTTGAAATGGACTTTTTGGACGAGGTTGAGGTTCCCCCAAGCTGGATACTCACCAAATCCATGCATGCCTAGTACCTCGCCCAGCTTTTGGTTGCAGAGGGGAAGTTTCTCCCAAACTTTTGTGTACGTGGTAGGACCTCCCTGCTGGAGCACTTGGGGTGTACTTATAGATATTTTTCTCTCTCCCGCGTTAGTCATCTAAATTGTGGCGTCTGACCGCAGAATCAGTAACCTTAGGCTGCATTGATCTGAATTTTGAAGTAGGGATTTTCCCGACTTCAACAGTCACGCCCTTGGCTGAAATGGTGTGCCCAAAGTAGCTAATCTCGGTCTGGCCGAAAATGCACATCTTGGGTTCATGAGGAAGGCATGCTCGTGAAGGGTGGCTAAGGTTGTCCACGCATGCGGAGGATGATCCTACCAAGAGAAGCTGTAGACAAGAATGTCATCAAAGAACACAAAAATATACCTATGTAGGACCGAGCAAAAGTGGTTGTTCATGGTCGCTTGAAAAGTGATTGGTGCATTTATGAGACCAAATGGTAGGATCACAAACTCATAGTGGTCATCATGGGTGTGGAAGGCCGCCTTCGGGCTATCCTCATCACACACTTGTATTTGGTTATAGTCGGAGACCATAAGTCAAGCTTGGAGAAGAATATCGCCCCGCGTAGTTCATCTAATAACTCCTGGATTGCCATTTTTGGATACATGTCCAGAATGTTCTCCTTGTTTAGCTCCTGATAATCCACACATACTAGGCAATTGTCATCCTTCTTTCGAACGAGGAAGATGAGATTGGAGAAGGGGCTGGTACTAAGACGGATGTGGACCCCAGCCAACATGTCGCCCAAAGGGCATTCGACCACATCCTTCTACACGATCCTATAGCGATAGGGGCGGATTAAAATAATGGTCATCCTTGGCAGAAGGGAAATGCGGTGGTCGGTCGAGCCTGAGGGTGGAAGGTGGGTAGCATCGAAAAAGACACCTGGGAAATCATCCAGGACGCATTGTAGCTCAAGTGGTGTTGGAGCCAGCAGTCAAGTCGGCTCGACGATGTGCCATAGATATGCGGCAAAGACCATTTCCATAGTTTTTTAATAGAATGGAAGGTACCCTCCTAACAGATGAGAGAGGTATCCCCCACCAAAAGTAAAAGAACTCTTTATTGATAAAAATGCACTGTCATGTGATCCCAACTAGCATACATGGCGTCGAGGTACAGAGCCATGTTACGCCCAATATGGCGTCAACGCCGCAAAACTCAAAGGAATAGAAATCCCCCGGTGGGGGGAGGGGAAAACAATCAATTCCATGCCCGTAAAAAGGCCCTTGATGGCTCTATAGCGACCATCGCTTAAGTAGGCCAAGAAATGAGCAGGAGATGGTCGAATGTCGAGTTGTTCCACCTGGCATTGGGAGATGAAATTATAGCTGACCTCATTGTTAATCATCAAAATCACTAAGGATGTCATAAAGTGAAGCAAAGAGATTCATGGTTTTGGGTCAATAGATGTCGCTAACTACGAAGCAAAGGAAGGACTCCAAAATGTAACTGTGCTTAGGGTCCGTCGTCGGTCATCCCGCCCTTCAAGGTTTCAAAATCATCAAGGGTGACCTATGGCTCATCCTCACCAATGGTGATACAGAGCTCCTTCAAGGGATAATCATGAGACAGGGAGTAGGATTTGATTGCAGCGTAAACAGATACCCTTGTAGTGAAGATCATGGAGCTCCTAGTTGCTCACACGGGGGTTGTTCAGCGAGCGCGGAGGCCGAAGAGGGACCCAAGGCATGGGGGAGGTGCAGTATGCTCTTAGGGTAGCAGTCGAAGGGTGTTGGAGGGCGGGCAAGCTGACGGGGCTTAAAACTCCTCGGGGGATGGATGGTGTCAATGAATTTGATGTTGAAGTTTGCTTCAACCAAGCAGGAGAGATTCATGACATCAGTAATAGACCATGGGTGGTGGATGCGAAGAAGGGACAGAATGTGGGCAAGCAATCCCTGCATAGAGAAGCCAAAGTAATGATTTGGTACCTTGGCAGTAAGCAAGGAACGTGCATTGCCAACATAATGAACTCATCTATGAACTCGTTAAGAGGGCCCAGTTGGAGAATGCCACAAAGTCATTCCACCGTCATCCCAGAGTAGCAAACATTGTAGCGGAGGACGAGGTCCTGTTGGAGTTTTGACCAAGAGAGATAAAGGTTGTTCTAGAAGAGCTAGCAGAACCAATGAAGGGTTGATCTTTTCATGCTTACAAGAACAATGGGAATCTTCTGTGCGTTGGAGATGTCATGGATGTCAAAGAATTGCTTTGCGGGCCCAATCAAACTCATTGTATCTGTCAAGTTGAAGGTGAGGACATCGAAGGAGAGGGTCGGTGGTAAAGTAGCGGACAGCGGTGGGAGAAGTTCGATGGTAGGTCCTGATGGAATGCCAAGAATTGAAGGGGAGTTAACATTGGAAGTCGACGAAGTTCCAACCTGGTGCGATGAAGGTGACAAACTTCGCATCCAACCACTAGATTAGGGTCAGGATTGCATACATGCTGCATAGTAGACCCCTTTTATTTAAATGCACAACATAAAAATGTATTTGATGTTTGTGGCACACATTCCTGTTGTTTTATGTGAAACTCAGGATTGCATACATGCTGCATAGTAGACCCCTTTTATTTAAATGCACAACATAAAAATGTATTTGATGTTTGTGGCACACATTCCTGTTGGTGCAACCACTAGATTAGGGTCTGGAGAGATGTGATGAAGGTGACAAACTCCTCATAAGCATCGAGGCGGCAAGAGATGGCCAGGTAGGTGGGGGGATGAGCCACGGGAGTGTCTGATTGCACCATTGAGAGTAATCGGGCATACAAGAAAGGAGGTGGGCTAGTTGGTGCGAGAAAATAGAGGCGAGACGCAGCATTGAGATCTAGTGTGGCGGAAGCGGTGCTAGAAGTAAGTCTGGAGTAGTTCACGCTGGGAGAAGGAATGCGAAGTGCGGGTCGGTGTTATGGCTATAGTAGGCTTGGATGGTCGTGGAAAGGCGCGAGGCAGTGTAGATGGCATGGGACTCGACGCAGCCGGGCTAGCATGGATGAGGGCTCCGAGTGGGCACAGATAAGGCGCTGAGAACATGTCGGACAGGGCGATCATGGCAAGGCGAGCATGGATGAGGCGTGGAGGGCACAATTTTGTGCGAGTTGAAAGAGAGGGACGCAACTCATACGAACGGTCGTGGGCGGGAGTCGGGGTAAGCGTTAGCTAGTGCTTCGGGAGGCGGAGACCCAGACCTGAAGATAGCATGTGAGACCAAATATTACGGTGATGGGATTTGGAGGATGGGAGGGGGATGAAATTAGAGAGGAGAATTTCAGCCCTTATGGCTCGCTTCATCAATCTTACTTCCAAGATGAATCATATTAGGTATTAAATGGGTTTATATAATATCATGCTCAAATTACATGAAGGGCAAATGGTAAATAACCAAACGGGCCCGAAGTGTGATAGTAAGTGTACAACTCCATATCCGGTGAGTGGTGGTCGACAGGAGCCAGGCCGGCCGAGTGGAGCAGATGAGGGGTGAGTGAAGCAGGTAGGCTCGCACTCACCCCAGGGGCTCGACGAGTAGCGGGCGAGTGGAGCAGGTCGGCTCGCACTCCCCCCAGGGGCTCAGCGAGTAGCGGGCGAGTGGGGCAGGTCGGGCCCGCACTCGCCCAGGGCCGGGAAGAGGCAGCGAATGCCAGCTCCATCGAACACTCGCCGCCACAGGCGAGTGGAGGTTTTAGAGGGCCGCTCGCCTCGATTCTTGTGATGTGTTATTACTATTTTGCCCTCGCTGGCCTGTCGATAGCCAGTGGGAACAACGGAGGTTGGCTATTTACAGGCCATTTTCAGAAAACTATAAATAAAAACCAAGGGGTACCTCAGAAGACAGGCTGACTAGTGTTTTTACTCTCTCACTCTTGCTCAGTGGTGTCATGTTCTTCTTGCGCTTTATGAGGTATTCTTAGCTTCAGCACCTGGCTAAGGAGGGGAAGCGCTCTAAGATCTTCCGGGTGTGTGGTGGGACCTCCGTGTTGGAGCCTTGGGTCTGTCCCCTGTCCTAAGTCCTTGGTCGTTTAGCTCGCGGGAGATAAGTGTGTGATCACCCTTTCCCCAAAGGTGAACTCCATAAAGATCGAGTTTTCGGTTTCAACATTTTGGTGCGGTGAGCGTGGAGCGTGGTCAGCACAGAAAATCTTCAGCAAGCTCGATGACTGGAGAAGGGCAAGGTTCGGACAGGGCCGACTCGCCACCCCCTCCCCCTCTCGCCACGGTGGGGATGTTCGAGGAGCTCAGGCAGGAGGTGCTTGGCCTCGTCAGGTTCGCACTCGGCGCACGTGCCGAGAGCTCGACGCCAGCTGTTTCAATCGCCGCCGCCCGGCTCTGGAGGAGGATGCCCCGGTTCGGCGAGCTGGGAAGGAGGTTGCATCGGAGGGGAGTGGGCGCGACCTCCCAGGGCGAGTACTCTTCCCCGGCTCAGCAAGTGGGGGCCGGTTCGGCGAGATGGGGACGCGAGATCCCCCGGCTCGCCCAGCAGGCGGAGGAAGGCCCTTCAGCGAGTTGGTTTCTTCTGCCCCTGTTCCAAAGGGGTTCAGGGAGCCGGAGATGTCTTACTACACCGGGAGGGACGACCCGGTCCAGCACATCCAGTGGTTTGAGGATGTGGTTTCGATAAGGTAGATGTCAGATGTCTTCAAATGCAGACTCTTCGTCATCACCCTCAAGGAGAGCGCGAGAGAGTAGTTCCACCAGCTACCGTCCAACTTCATATACTGCTTTGAGGACCTGTGTCGGGGGTTCATGTTAAGGTTCACCACTTCCAAGAAGAGGAAGAAGGAGACGGAGTCCCTGTTCCACATCAAGCAGGGGGTGAACGAGACCCTGGGGAGCTATGTGGACCGGTTCAAGGAGGAGGTCACCCAAGTCCAGGAGATGTCAGGGCAATCCCTGATGATGGCCTTCACCTTGGGGCTGTAACAGGGTTTCTTCAGGATGTAGCTGAAGAGGGTGTCGCCCCTCTCCTACGAGGAATTGATGAAGAGGGCGGTCAGGGAAGTCGATGGGGAGGCGTCAAACCCCGAGTTCGCGAAGAAGCTGGCCAGGTGGGCCACGGAGGAGGAGAAAGGGCCAGGAGGAGGCCGAGGTCAGGAGGTGAGGAGAGCTGAACCCCGGCAGCGGGAACAGCAACAACAGCTACAGCAGCAGCAGCCGAGGTGGGGGTGTCAGGAGCCGAATAATCGGTTCGGGTGGAGGCAGCAGGAGTGGCAGGATCAGGGCCATCGCAGGGGTTTCCACGGAGGAGACAACCGCCCGGGGGCCAGGGTCAGTTTCACTCTCCGGGATGGAGGCAGGGGAAGAGGCCTCCCCTCCCCGATCAACACCAGGCTATGACAATAGCCATGTAGAGGAGGAGAGGTCAACAGAGGAGGGGGAGGGAAGTCAGGGTGGAGTTACCCTATTGTGACTTCCACCGGGAGGAGGGTCACACTACGGCCACGTGCCCGGAGTTCCTCGAGATGAGAGGAAACAGGGAGCAGCAACAGCAACAAGACCGCCGGGAGGTGCGGATCGAGGAAGTTCTGCCTCGGGCGGAGGAGGACAGGTGTGAGAACCAGGCGGATGTTGGAGCCCGAGGCGGGATCGGAGTGATCCATGGGGGGTGGGAGTCGAGGATTCTTGGAAAGCAAGCCTCCACACCATGTATCGAAGGAGCGTTGGCTCCACGTCCCAGACCCCGCCCCTGAAGGAGAAGATCACCTTCTCAAGGCGTGACATGCTAGATCATGAGGATCCTTTCTGCGACGCGCTGGTCATCCAGACCGCGATCGAAAATTTCACCGTCTCTCGGATCCTCATCGACAACGGGAGCTCAGTCAACGTCATCTTCAAGAAGGCGTTTTGACGCGATGAAGGTGGAGGCTAAGAGGGTGCTTGCCTTGGACGGACCTTTGTTTGGGTTCTCCGGGGAGAGGAAGGAGGTTGGAGGAGGAGTGGAGCTCCATGTCACTCTGGGAGGGCAGTCCAGGAACTGCAGGTTCGTCATTGTGGACGCCTCCAGCAGTTACAACGTCATCTTCAGACGGCCTCTCATCAGCATCTTCCGCTGCGTCCCCTCATCCTTCCACCAATGTTTGAAGTTCAACGCCGAGGGTATCCAGGTTTGGGTCCAAGGAGACCCCAAGGTGGCGAGGGAATGCTACGTCACCGCGGTGAACTCCATTTCTTGGCAGGAGGGGGACGAGGAGATGGAGCGGAGGATGGAGGTGGCGGAGGAGGCAGGTGGAGTGGATATGGAGGTGGAGGAGAGTCGCACCCAGGTGGAGGTGGCGGAGGAAGTCCAGGAAGGGCCAGTCGAGGCAATGGCCGTAGAGGAGGCTGGGGAGGAGGTACTTGTCCCAGGAGAGGGGGACGTCGGAGAATGGGGAGAGCAGCCTCGTCTAGAGGCTGCAGAAGAGGTGGTGGAGATGGAGGTCCTCACCCTGGGAGGTAAGGTGGAGAAGGTGCGCATCAGCGGGGGGCTGACCCCGGTGGACCAGGAGAGGATGCTGGCATGCATCCAGAAGAACGTGGACATCTTCGCTTGGAGCGCCGCGGAGATGTCGGGGATAGACGCGGACGTTGCATGCCACCGCTTCAACCTGGACCCAGAGACTCGCTCCATTCAGCAGAAGAAGAGGTCCATCGCGTACAAGCTGGCTGGGCCCATCAGGGAGGAGGTGGCCAAGCTCCTGGAGGCTGGCTTTGTATCCGAAATTCAATACCCTGGTTGGGTCTCCAATGTTGTCATGGTAAAAAAAGGAGACGGCCGGTGGAGAATGTGTGTCGATTTATTTTTACTTAATAAATCATGTCCCAAAGATTGTTACTCCTTGCCTCGAATAGACGCACTGGTTGATTCAGCCTTCGGTTTTCTTGTAATGAGTTTTTTAGATGCATTTTCAGGTTCTCCCTCATCACTGGGGATGGGTGCTACTGCTACAAGATAATGTCTTTTAGGCTGAAAAACGCAGGGATAACATATCAAAAGATGATGGATCGGGTCTTCCAAGAGCAGAAGGGGAGGAATCTCGAGGTGTATGTAGATGACCTGATGATCAAGAGCCGAGGGGTGGACTCCCACCTCCAGGATCTAGAGGGCCTTTGCTCTGGTCATCTCGGCCCGGAGGCTCTGACCTTATTTCCAGGCACACTCCATCCGAGTGGTGATTGACCATCCCCTCTGCAACATCTTCGAGGGGGTGGAGCATTCAGGAAGGTTGACAAAGTGGTCGATGAAGCTGAGTGAGTTTGATATCTCCTTTGTCCCCCGTCTCTCGATCAAAGCCCAGGCGATGGCCGACTTCCTTGTTGATTATGTGGTCGAGGTAGCGGAGGCGAAACTCACTCGCCCTGTCCCTTTGAAGGTGATGGTGGACTGCGCTTCGGGAGGGCATTCCCTGGGGGTGGGGGTGATCTTGGATAGCCCCCGGGGAACAAGGATCGAGCAGACAGTGGTGGAGCATTTTCCCATCACTAATAATCAGGCCGAGTACAAGGCCATGATAGCAGGATTGCGCCTTGCCAAGGATCTGGGGGTGCATGGCATGGAGGTCCTCACTGACTCCATGATCGTGGCCTCCCGGATTAATGGGGAATTTGAGGTAAGAGAGTCCACTCTCCAGTTATACTTGACAAATGTGAGGGGGGTCAACGGAATGTTCCAGACCTTCTCCATCCGACATGTGCCCCGGGAGGAGAATGAGCAAGTGGATCAGCTAGCCAAGCATGGTCCCCGGGTGGGGGAGTACCATCACTGACATGTTTCGTCCGTCCATCCAATAGGGGAGCTGATGGAGGTGGAACAGCACCCCTCGTGGATGGACCCTTTCACAGCATTCATATCCACAGGGGAATTCCCGGAAGGGACGGACAAGAAGAAGTTCAAGCACAAGTCGACATATTATCTTATGCGTGACGGACAGTTGTATAGGAAGACTCTCTCGGGGATTTGGCGCGCTGTGTGGCCGAGGGGGAGGTTCAGAGGATCTTGGAAGAGGTCCACTCAGGAGAGTGTGAGTCACTCGGGGAGCAGAACCCTGGAAGGAAGGATAGTCCGGCAGGGATACTTCTGGCCAACCCTGGGCCGTGATGCCGCCGAGTTCGTGAAGAAGTGTCACAAGTGCCAGTTGTTCGCCCCTCTCCAACTTCAACCAGCTCAGCAACTCAGGAGTATCACGGCCCCCTGGCCCTTCACCATTTGGGGGATGGATTTGGTAAGACCTTTCCCTCAGGCCAGCGGGCAGAGGAGGTTTTTGCTTGTCATGATAGATTATTTTTCTAAGTGGTTGGAAGTGAAGGCGCTAGCCAAGGTGACCTCCCAGGTAATCAGGAACTTCGTTTGGAGGGAGATCATTTGCCGGCACGGCCTGCCCCAGGCCATTGTCACGGACAATTGGCCTCAGTTCGCCAGTACCGAGTTCATCAATTTTTGCGGACAGCTGGGGATCGACCTCAGGTTCGCCTCAGTCCACCATCCCAGGAGCAACGGGCAGGTGGAGGCGGCGAACAAAATCATCGTCAACCTCCTCTAGAAGAAAGTGGAAAACTTGAAGGGGAGCTGGGGGGAGCAGCTTCCCTCGGTTCTCTAGGCCCTGAGAACTACTCCCAACACGGCCACGGGGGAGACCCCCTTTAAGCTCTCCCATGGGTGTGAGGTCGTGCTCCCAATCGAGTTTGAGGTCCGGACACCTCGGGTGGTCAAGGTAGAGGCAGACAGGGAAGAATGGCAAGCTGAGAATGAGGAGCTACGGCTCTCCCGTGACATGGTGGAGGAGCTGTGTGACCTCTCTGCCAACTGACGGGAGGAAGTGAAAAGAAGAATGGCTAAGTACTTTGACAAGCACGTCAGGGTCAAACAGTTCGCGGAAGGGGACTTGGTCATAAAGAAGGTGGATGCAGCAGGGAGATCAGCGACAGTGGAGAAGCTCAACCCTAACTGGGAGGGTCCTTACATTGTATAAGAGGCGCTAAGGTCAGGGGGTACCGCCTCCGGGATGTGGAAGGCGAGACCCTAAGTCGCACCTGAAGTGGTGATGACTTGAAGCGTTTCTATCCATGAATGTATGTAAGTCCGTTCCTTCAGTGAATATGAAATCTTTTGATGTCTCAACTCTCTTGCAGATCAAGTGTTACAAGTGGTTACCAACCTAAGTCTTGAAATGCTCTCGCTGCCAAACTCCCACTTAGCTGGCAGGGCTGGAGATTGGCCATGGGAAGTAAAATTCTCACTCTAGGGTTAGGTCTCGGGAAGCTCCCGCTGTCAGGCTCCCACCTAGCTGGCAGGGTCGAGACCTCGATGGACGTCGTTATGACCCTGCGGTTGAGTCCGGAGGATGTTCAACACCCGTCGTCAGGCTTCCACTTAGTTGATTGGGCTGGTGGTAGCACCCGAAGGATGGCCATGGAAAGTAAGATTCTCACTCTGGGGTTATGTCTCGGGATGCTCCCGCTGTCAGGCTTCCACCTACCTGGCAGGGTCGGGGCCTCGATGGACGTCGTTATGACCTTGGGGTTGAGTCCGGAGGATGTTCAACACCCGCCGTCAGGCTTTCACTTAGCTTATTGGGGCGGTGGTAGCATCAGGAGGACGGTCATGGAAAGTAAGATTCTCACTCTGGGGTTAGGTCTCGGGATGCTCCCGCTGTCAAGATTCCGCCTAGCTGGCAGGGTCGGGGCCTCGATGGACGTCGTTATGACACTGGGGTTGAGTCCGGAGGATGTTCAACACCCGTCGTCAGGCTTTCACTTAGCTGATTGGGTCGGTGGTAGCACCTAGAGGATGGTCATGGAAAGTAAGATTCTCACTCTGGGGTTAGGTTTCGGGATGCTCCCGCTGTCAGGATTCCACCTAGCTGGCAGGGTCGGGGCCTCGATGGACGTCGCTATGACCCTGGGGTTGAGTCCGGAGGATATTCAACACCCGCTGTCAGGCTTTCACTTAGCTGATTGGGCCCGTGGTAGCACCCGGAGGATGGTCATGGGAAGTAAGATTCTCACTCTAGGGTTAGGTCTCGGGATGCTCCCGTTGTCAGGCTTCCGCCTAGCTGGCAGGGTCAGGGCCTCGATGGACGTCGTTATGACCCTGGGGTTGAGTCCGGAGGACGTTCAACACCCGCCGTCAGGCTTTCACTTAGCTGATTGGGCCCGTGGTAGCACCCGGAGGTTGGCCATGGAAAGTGCCAATAGGCGAGCAGGCCGGTCAAAGAGGGCGAGCCGAGGCTGCTAGGCTGCTCTCGACAACTACGTCCTATACTCTCCAGATTTAACTTGGGAAGTTCTTGGCCTTTTTTCCAGAATCGGGAGAGGAGAATCCTCTCAGGCGAGTTGGAACTCGCGGGTTCAGCTCGGCAAATAGCCAGGACCTATTACCATGGGGTGACATTATCTAAGCGAGGCGGGGTAAAAGGATGACGAACTTAGTACTCGGCATCCACTGAGGAAGGCGAGACGAGGCGATCCTCGGCGGTGCATCTCACCCCCTTCAGATTTTACTTGAGAATTTTTAATAATTCTAGTTCAACATCGGCAAGAAAGAAGGCAGCTCGCGGGCGAGCTGGGTCGAGGTGAGCCTAGCGCGGCGAGTGGTCCGCCTCCGGATTGCCTGGAGTCGGCGAGCTCTCAAGGTCAACTCGCGGGAACGAATCCTAACTCATACATTCTAAAAAGTGAATACTACTCTAGCGAGATCACACGGCAGAAGGTAAGAGGTAGAAAGTACTTTTTCATTAAAAATCTATATTCATGTTGCAAAAATGGGAAGCTCGCCTCGGCGAGGTTACAAAAATAGGGGAGAGAGAATTACAGAAAAGACAAAGGAAAAAGAAGGGGTACGAGTTAGCTCTCGCTTTCCTCCCCAGACTGGCGGTATTCCTCGCCCTCCCCTCCGAACTGATGTTCATCTTTGTAGTCCTTCGCAGTCCTGAGGAGCGAGCCGAAGCTGTCCTCCTTCTCGCTGGGCGGAGTAGGCGGGAACAGGCTCGGCATGAGGTCCCGAGCTGTGATCTCCTTGCATCCCTCCACCAGCACCTGCGTCTCCTTCATGATCTGCAGGGTGCATTCGGCGGATTCGATGGAGTTGATCCGCAGTCGCTCTGCAACCTCAGCCTCGCCGAAGATCCTCGGCCTCTTGAACGGGAAGGAGGGCTCGCTGCGCCCGGGGGAAGGAAGACGTTCACCTAGCGGATGATCTCGCTGTGAAGTCCTTTGACCTAATCCTTCAGCTTTCCGTTGTCCGCCTCTAGCCCGGCGGCGTGAGCCAGCAGGTTTTCATTCACCTCCTGCAGCTCGGAGGCGTGGCCGCGCAGCTGGTTGTTCTCTTCCTCCAACCCGATGGCGCGAGCCCACAGCTCGCTCGCGGCCTCGGCAACCTGTGAAGCAAAAGGGTAAGCAAATTTATTGTGGAAAATCCGAAGTAAAAGGAGAGGGGTTGTCAGCGCTTACCATCCTGCCGGCAGCTTTGGCGAGTAAGTTCTTGGCAATGCCGAGCGGCCTCTCCAGGTTGATGGCGTTATCCTTGGCGACGGCCCGCTCCTGCTCGGCCTTCCTCAGATGGTGGCTGAGTTTGAAGCTGCGGCGGACCGTCATGTGATGCAGCTCCAGCGCCCGCATCATGGCTCGCGAGCTCTCGTGGCCATGTTCCCGGAGGGACTTGCAATGATAAGCTTTGGCGTCCTCGCGCCCATAAAGGTCGTAGCCGAGCGCGAAGGCATGGTTGGAGGGGGGTTGGTGCTCCGACCAAGAAGGGTGAAGGGATGAGACAGAGACCCGGTGGGTCTGCTCATCTCACCGGACCATCGGCTCGTCGACCTGGTCCTTCGCCTTTCCCCCAAAGCCGAAGAGTGGGTGACTCTTCGGCAAGCCCGGCTCGCGCAACAGATATGCCTCGACGACCGGGGAGTTGGGGTTCTCGCCGCCCCCATGGACTTTCTCTGGCGAGTCCTTCTGCGAGCTCTCCGGCGACTTTTCCGGTGTGGTCTCCGGCGAGCTCACGAAATTGATTCTCTGCTCCAGCTGTCATTGCTTCCCCTTGGAGACCATTGTCGCCCTCTTCATCTTTTTCGGCGGGGGACTAGGCGAGTTGGATCCAATGTGATCAGGTCGCCTCTTGCTGGAGGAGGGCTTGGACGACGCCAGCTCGTCTCGGCAGGCTTCCGCGACTGCCCGCTCGCGCGCGAGCGGGTCCGGGTAGAGCCCCGAGTCTTCATAGGTCGAATGCACGGGAATCGAACGCTCCCCTGCATGAAAAAACTTGTTTAAAAATATGTCTATGCTGGCGAGCCCAATAAAAGAAGAAAAGGAAAGGGTTGTACCTTCGCCGGGCAGAACCGGGGGGAGTGAGTCGAGGCTCCTTCGAAGGAAGGCGACCTCGAAGTCCTTGTGGAGAAAGAATTTGTGCAGCTCGGCATCATTGCCCGATACTGACGGGGGTCGGTACACCTCCTTGCTCTTATGCAGAGGCGAGTAGGGTACATTGCCGAGATCGCCCTTGATGAAGACAATCTTGAAGACCCAACTGTGGTTCTTGTTTGCGATCTCACGAACCTTGATGAACGAACCCATGAGGAAGGCGACTCCATCGTTGGTCGCCCAATAAGTTAAGAGTTTCCTGAATACGGTCAGGTTGAACTCTATCCGCTCTCGGCGGAGGAAGCAGGCGAACCCGACCATCATAGCGATGGCATTTGAATTCAGCTGTGCGGGCACTGCGCCGAAGTACTTGAGGATCTGGCGAATCTCCGGTCAGAGGAATAAGCGCAACCCCACCTCGAAGTGCGAGATGGGGAAGGCGAGTTCGTCTTTGTAGAAAGTGTTGATGGATTCATTCTCAACCGGCCGGCGTGCTACAAAGCCCGGGGGCACGAAGTCAGTTATGAACACCGCAAGCTCCTCCTTGCTGGTATTCCCTTCAAAGAAGCAGTACTCGGCGAAATGTTGAGCGCACTTAGACCGACCGTCGGCGTCAGGGTAAGTCTTGCCCATGGTTTTGCGAGTTCGAACGCGAGCAGGGGTTGCGAGAAGAGCAAGAAGCAGGGGGTATGAATGCAATAAAGGAGATGGGCTGGGGTTGGTGAGGGGGCTTATTTATAGAAAAACGAATTTATGGCCGATCCGACCGGGCAGTTCAGCTCGCCGACCCCTACGCCTTGACCTAACATATGACGAGCCGAGCCTAAAGAACAATATGTCATACAATCAACAAATATTGAAATCTAAAAAATGTTCTAAGTTATTACAAGCAGGGGGAATCGCAGTTCAAAGAAAAGAAAGCGCAGAAAAGAAAGTTCAAAGGAAAAATGTTCAAATTATTTCAGTGCGCGCGAGCCGAGGGGATTGGGGGCGAATGCCAGTAGGCTCAGTAAGGGAGCCATTTCCACCTACCCCGGCCTCGCTTCCCTCCCCCCGCAAATCGGCGCGAGTTGTGGAGCTCGCGGATCCGCCCCCAAGTTCTTGCGGGCGGCCTGGAGGTTTTCTTCGATCTCGTCCATGAGCGGAGAAGGGGACACCACCTCGCCTGCCGGGTTACCCCTCACCTCGTCCGCGAGCAGCACGTAATCTCGCTGCAAGGCCTCATTGTCTTCCTGGACCTTACGCAACCAGTGCACCAGTTTCTTGAAAATCCTAATTCCCCTCTTCGTCAACTCGTCGTTCTCCAGCATGGGGCCCGGGAAGGAGTCTAGCGAGTTGGGGTAAGGAAGGGGCGAGTAGCAAGCATGCTCTGAAGATCCGTCAGATCCTGACTGACTGGGAAGATCTGCAAAGGCGGCTAGTCAGCATCAAACGCGAAAAACGAGTGCTCCAAGAGAACTGGGCGGGACAGACTAATGGAAGTACAAGGCCTACCTTGCGAGCTCGGCTCCCCTATGGAGGTGCGGAGAGGAGGCAGGCCCAGTTCCTTGTCGCGACCCGGGCGATAAGTTTTTGAGGAGAGGAGGTCGAAGCCCGGGACCGGGATGGTTCCGGCGATTCCCCCCCCAAGTTCAGGAGCGGGAGAAGGTTGCCGGGAAGGGGTGCGAGCCGGTGACTTCGGCTTTTGCGAATCCAGCCCCAAGGTCCCAAAGGGAGGTGATGGGTCCCGCGGGCGAGTGTCTGGAGTTCGAGGCCGCGAGTTGTCATGAGGAATATTTACTCGCGGCGGGAGGTACTCGTCGTCATTCTGTTGGCTGTCCGGGTCGGCGGGGACATCTATGACCCATTTATCCTTCGGCTCAGGGGGGAGCCGAGTAGAGGAGCCAGCCCCGCTGTCCAGGGTGTATTTCAGATCTTGATAGATGGTTTCGGCCGCCTTGGGAAGCGGTTCTGCCTTTTTGGTGGGGTCAAATTTTGCCAGGCTGCTCGGCAGGATACTGGGGGATACGTCGGTCGGGTTGTCGACGCGAGCAGAGCAGACCTCGCGAGCTCGGGCAAGACTCTCCTGGATCTTTCTGGGGATAGGCATATCGGCAAGGCTCAAGTAAGAAGGAATGGCAAAGGTCGCCCAGGTACGCGGACCTATATATATAGCAGCTGGTGGAGCCCACCAAAAGATTCTCTGGCCCCTGTCGCACTCGTCGCATATTGCGGGGTTGGATGTTTCTTTCCGAGCTTGCGCCAACCTCGCAAAAAGCGGGGATTGTGTACAACCCCATATCCGGCGAGTGGTGGTCGACAGGAGCCAGATCGACCGAGTGGAGAAGATGAGGGGCGAGTGGAGCAGGTCGGCTCGCACACGCCCTAGGGGCTCGGCAAGTAGCGGGCGAGTGGAGCAGGTCGGCTCGCACTCCCCCCAGGGGCTCGGCGAGTAGCGGGCGAGTGGGACAGGTCGGGCCCGCACTCGCCCAGGGCCAGGAAGAGGCGGCGAGTGCCAGCTCCATCGAGCACTCGCCGCCCCAGGCGAGTGGAGGTTTTAGAGGGCCGCTCGCCTAGCTTCTTGTGATGTGTTATTACTATTTTGCCCTCGCTGGCCTGTCCATAGCCAGTGGGAACAGCGGAGGTTGACTATTTGCAGTCCATTTTCAGAAAACTATAAATAAGACCCAAGGGGTGTCTCAGAAAACAGGCTGACTAGTTTTTTTACTCTGACTCTGGCTCACTAGTGCTCTGGTCTTTTTGCGCTTTCTGAGGTATCCTTAGCTTCAGCACCTGGCTAAGGAGGGGAAGCGCTCTAAGATCTTTCGGGTGTGTTGTGGGACCTCCGTGCTGGAGCCTTGGGTCTGTCCCATGTCCTAAGTCCTTGTCGTTTAGCTCGCGGGAGAGAAGTACGTGTGCGATCACCCCTTCCCCAAGGATGAACTCCATAGAGACTGAGTTTTCGGTTTCAACAGTAAGATACGGATAATAGAGTGTGTGATACTCACAAACACTAGTGGTCAACATTCATCCTCTTCTTAGGATTGTATCATTATCGCCTTGTTCCTGACGCCAATATATACACTACGCGCGAGGGCGGTCCTCGCCCTCGTCCATATTCATAACAGCATCCAAGGTAACAAGTCGTGGGGATTGAGAGAGGAATAGCGGAGAAGATAGGGAGAGGTAGAGAGATATCTAAGGAATCACCTCATTGGCTAACCCTAAACTCAAATCACATTACAAGCATAAAGTGCTTCAAAGAAATATGGAACTTGAGCCCAAACACCGGGGAGAAAACTTATAATAAATTTTGACATGAATTAACTTGTGCTTAGAATTAAATAGATGTGATTCCACTAATCATTGCTCACGTCCGTCATTGATGAGTCCTTCCTCACTGTGTGCATGGGTAAATCATCTAAGAGCTCATGTTAGCTTCTTCACCATCAGAGACGGGCTCTGTAACAATACCTCCATCTAGGAAAATTGTCTTGTCGTCAAGATAAACTTAGAAGATTGATGGTAGAAGTCGTCGTAGTCTAACCACATGGCGTCAAAAGGAGGGAGATGCTTCCAGATCACGGACGTTGGTTCTTGTACCCCCCCCCCCCCTCCTCCATGGGCTTAGACGGAGAAGCTATGATGGAATTCGAAACACCTCAAATCTACCGATATGATCTCATCAATGGAATGATTGCATGTCATGCGCTTTAGCAGAGATACGTGAAAAGCCACGTGGATGGTCTCCTTGTTAGGAGGCATAGATCGTAAGCTACCTCATCTACATAAGATTCAATAGGAAACAACTCAGAAGCAGGCAAACACTTTAGATCGTCGCGATTGGCCACTAAACCCGCTTGATATGACCAAAGTTTGAAAAACACAATATCTCCAACTTTGAACTCGACTTCATGATAGTGTTTGTTTGCATGAGCAACCACCATTTGTTGAGTTTGTTGTATTTGAAATTTGAGTTGTTGAAGGATCTCATCACGTTCCTTAAATTGTGTAGTGAACTTGAAAATTTCCAGGTAAGTGGCAGAGCATGAAAAGGCATGGACAACTAGACCACTTGGAAGGATGTTGTGCCCACCTCGTTGTGGAAGGTGGTGTTGAATGAGACTAGCTAATCATGGGCCTTGACCAAACCAAAGGTGTCTCCAAGAAATTGAGTACTTCAAACTTGTGCTCATGGGCAATTGTGTCCCTTGAAGCATGTACATTTCTTCACAAGAGGTGCTCATGAAAACCAGATCCTAGTCAATTAATATGGACCATAGAAACCCATAGAGATGCACAACCCTGTGGATGAAAGTATCAGCCATTGAAAGAGTGATGAAAAGTTGTGATAGTGGAATGAAATGGTCATATTTAGACAACTAATCCACGACCACTAGAATGAAAATCCATTGGATCTCGATAATCTCTACACTGCTATGTCGTCCTATATTAACTCCAACACAAGGAGTGGTTGGAGAAGACCCCAAGGAATGTCATTTCATACTAGGAGCATCGATAAGGAAGGCAAGCTTTTGTGAACTCCTTCACGCAGCAAAAAATACCGCACCAATAAATGGAGGTGATGAGTTCACGATAGGTCTGAAACGTCCTTGCATGGCCGCAGTAGGCCTAACATGGAAGTTTGCTATGATTCATGGGATGTATGTGGACGTCGCAAAAATAACAAGTCGTCGGCATTGATGCAATCAGCTATCAATCAAAGAGAACGTCAAATTTAGCTTATTATTCAACCAAAACAAAGAGTTTACAATAGCATTGCCCACAGCATCTTAAAGGTCTACATCATAATATCTTGTCCTCCAGAATCTTCTATGAATAAGTTCTCTTACATTGAAAGTAGAACCCCTTCCTTTGCAAGTCATTATACAATTAGATGGAGTGGCGGTGCTTCGATGGTGGGCGTGGTGGCCGGTTTTGGAATGGGGGTTTGGGGGCTTGAGGTGATAATAGTTGGCACTAATGACTTGGCAAGTTTTAAAGGTGGGTGGAGGTTGGTATTGCTGGTGTGGATTGTAGGAAGAAGAGCTTGGAGTATAACAATTGTTGTAGTTGATCTTGATGAAAAAAGTTGTCAGCCAAGCAAACAATCAGTAATGGATTATGGGTCGTGAGTATGGGAGCAAGTATGTACGAGCCCTTGCTAAAAAAGCTCAAATATTGGTCAGGAGGAAGTCCCGGTACATGGGTGAAAAACTCGATGAACTCATCGATGTAAGTATCCGACAAGCAAGATTAACAGACTTAGCAAAGACACTCCACCACATTGTCGAAGTGGCGGTAATCATAGAGAATCAGAGATTGATGAGAGCTTACTTCAATAATAGTCATGTGAGACAGGGTGTCGTATAGCGGAGCCATCGGACCAAAGGAAGGGTGGATCCTTCAATGCCTAAGAGCACAATTGAATCTTTGTATGTTTGTGGAATTTGTTGTATGTTGAAGAATGCTTTGTGTTGGCAATCAATTTCAAAGGGTTAGATAGTTGAAATTGGGCACCTCTCATAACCGAAGGCGTTGGAAAAAATGTGAACTATTGATGGACTTTCAAAGGTACCTCGGGTGTAAGTTTGAGTGGGACAGTTTCACGGTGGAGCTGAGGGAACAAGAGGAGAGGTTGTGATGATTTCTCCATACGAGTATGGATACATTGCAAGGTGTCTTGCATTGAAAAAAACATCTAATCATGAGCTTCTAACCAGTGAATTAAGGCTTTCTCCATGGCATTAGTGTGTGTTTTTGTTATGGCTCTCGTGTGTGGCATTCACTGGAGATAAGCATGGTGACGGAATGGCCGAAGGATAGCGCTGGAGCAACACCAACCTAAATAAGGCGAAAGGCACAAACATGCACAATTCAGTCGAGTGATGCATTGGGATGATCCCGCCATTCTCGTCTGCGTGGAAGGACTTGATACCCAAGAGTGAAGATGCATGGAAGGACTTGATACCCAAGAGTGAAGATGCGTGAACAGAGAAGGAAAGTCGGATCAAAAATACCTCTATGGTATCCAAGCTAACAGATAGTGAGACTTGGGGGCGGAATAAAAGAGAACGTGGGGAGAGAGAGAGAAATCCCGGAGAAAATCTCCTTTGCCAGCCCTAAACTCAAATCATATTGCCAAGCATAAAGAGTATTAAGAAAATGACGGAATATTTAAGCTCAAACAGTCAAGGGAAACTTGTGATTAATTGAAACGTGAAATAACTAATGTGAAATATAAAATAAATTTGGTTCCACTAGCCATCAATCGCATCCATCATCATTGGGTCCTTCCTCCTTGGGCACCATGTGTAAACCCTCCACACACTCATGTTAGCATTTCCAATATCAGGATGAAGCTCCATAATAGTAGTCTACAAGCCTCAACTCAAGGAAATCACTGCAAGAAGCTTCTGGACGATTCCCTCCAAGAACAGTATGCATCTATTTCCTCCTAGCTCAGTAGTCTCTCCTCATCCCCTTCCCTCTTCTCTATAAACTTAGGCAATCTCAAGCATTCCAAGGGAAAGAAAGAGAAACTTAGAATTCTCTCATCTGATCTCATCCTCCACTAACCTATAGTGATATCCCAAACAAGGGTATATAACAAAAGACCTCACAATAATGAACTTAGAAATTTTTTTAATACTCAAACAAGCCAAAATTGTGGTGTTAAATAGGAAAAGACTGTCAACTACCTGGGCCATTAACGGAGCAACTTCTTCTTCCATAACTTTCCGAACATTTCTCCGTAATAACCTCTCCTCAGGAGTCAGCAAATCATCAAATTGGTAATAATCAGATACTGCGGCGAAGATAAATACAAAAAATCATTAAACCGTCACATAAACTAACAGGCGATTATTCTGAGCATGTACTCAGCCTTAGCGTGATCTTCATCAAACATTTTATTTCATATTATTCTAGACATTCAACAAAAATTCACAAGGCTTACCCGTGGCAGGAAATATTGTTGCTGGGGTTGCCTGAGGAAATGCAGTGGAGATCTCCAATGCAGGCAATCCAATATGCGAACCCATGCCCTCTTTGTTTCCATCACCTAAAATGCAAATTATTCAAATAATACTCACTTGGATATGCTTAAAAAAGAAAATTTTCATTCAAAAAACAGTATAATCAGCCGAGAATTTCATTTGTTTCATAACCACATGTTATGGGTCACCCGGTTTTTCCCCGGTCCGAAGAATCGGACCGCCTTAACTCAGAATTGGATCGGGCGCGCAAACAGCCAAAGGAAAACAACAGCAAATCACAAAAGACTTTTTTTGACGAGGAAAACCCGGAAAGAGTGAAAAACCACGTGGTCGGATCTTGTCGAGACAAAATGTACTATTTCTTTGAGGTTTACAAGAGTTAAGATAATTCCTCAAAGGGTGACAGGTCACCTCTCCGTTACAAGTATAAAGTATGGAAATAGCCGAAAAGAAACCAAGTCCTTGAAGCTGGATGGGAGCGCTCCCGTAGGAAAAATCGCCAAGTCTTTGGAGCCTCAATGTAAGAGCTCATGTTGAGTCGGAGCCTTAATGAAAGCGCTCCTGTGAAGAAGGAAACGTCGCGTTCTAAAAGCCTCGAGACGTATTCGTTCTAGAGAGGGAGCAGAGAGAATTCCGAGCGGAGGAACAATCTAAGTCTCACATTCTCGCCGGAAAACCTCAGAGCTTCTTCTAACCTCTGGAGTTGTTTCTTTTAAAATGAAACTTTGGGGGCCTTTTATAGTTTTCTGGAGAGATATGTTGGTAATTGCGTTGTACTGGATTTTGTATTGGTGAATGGCATCGCCCTGTTCCGGTCACCTGAATCAACAATTTTAGCAAAATGACGAAAGAGCCCCCCGGGCGGTTCGGGCGGGCCAGGTAGGTAGCCCGGCGGTGGCCGGAGCTGGCGTCCGCCTGCCGCCACCGCCGCGCGCGCGCTCGTCGTGCCGCTTTGGCATACTGTGTTTGTACTCACGTGTGCTTCTCCTTGCGCGGTCGCTTTGGTCCATTGGCCTGACTCGGAATTTCCTAAGGGGAACCCCATCAAATTCCCCCAAATTTTCGTGAGCGCGGAATTTGTCTTCAACTCGAGATATCTCAAAACTTTGTGATCATCAACTTAGGCCGTGAATAAACGCTCGCCAAAAATTAAAACAAAAATAATTGGATATTTCTTGTCATATCGTGGAGAACATTATCTGTCATTTTTGCGAGATATTTAGCCAAGATATTCTTTACTTCGCTGTCTCCTTTGGGAAAGGAGAATTTGGTAAGAGATATCTTGACATCATGACGTTTTCCATTATAAGTCCTCCTATGCGGTTTATAAATTGGAGAGAGTGAAGGCTCTTTTTCTTACATTGTTGCAGAGTTCTTAGCATTCCGGAAGCCCATGCTTGGAATTTGCGTGGTCTTGTTGTCGTCGTGTCTCCCTTGAAGGTTAGTATTTTTATGAAAATAATTTAAGTCCTGATGAAGAAGAGTGAGAGAGCAAACAAGGGTGTGCGCGGAAAACCCTGCATGAGGCGGCGTCGGTGCGGGGGTGAGCGGAGAAGGTGGCGCGACGGGACCCTGGCGCTGGCGCGGGGACGGCGCCCGTGCGGGGGTGTCGGGCGGCCGCGCGCCGGGCGGCCGCGCGCAGAGGAGGGCGGGTGAGGGTGCGGGTTGCTCGTGCGGGCGCGCTCGCGGGGAGCCGCCTGCGCGCGCGTGCGGGGCGTCCGCGTGAAAGAGCGCGGGTCGGATCGCCCGCGCGGATGCGCGCGGGCTGTCCTGTACGGGCGCGCGCGGGCTGGCCCGCGGGTGTGGGCGTTCGCTCGTGCGGGCTTGTGCGGCTGAGTGCAGGCACTCGGAGGTTGTCAGAGCGTAATGATATAGGTGTGTAGGATGCCTCGGATGACGACGGTGTCATCGGTTTTGGAGGGGTGATCTGACTGTACCCTCCTTTCATTTGTTTATTTGCTTTACTTCTGCATTGTTTTGTAGGTACGTATTTGCACTGCTATATTGTTCTTTGTTTTTCATGATGATGTAGTCCATGAGGCAGTATTTGTTTGAATGGAAACTCTCTTTGCTTTGGGGTCTTTAGTGCTCTAGTAGAGTTTTGGTACGCATATACCTCTGGCGGAGCGGAGCTTAGCTCGAGCGTTGGTAACGGGTTGTTAGCGGGAGACATTTGTCAACTTGCACTTTGGGAGGTCTGGGGGCCACTTAGGAGTCGGTGGACAGGAACCCTTGTTCGCTCGAGCCTAAGGAGAACCGGAGTTCGTCCAGGTAGAGGTGGCGAAGAATCTTTGTCTGTTCACGCCTCAGGAGGACCGAGATCCGTCCGGGTGAAGGTGCCGAAGAACCTTTATTTATTCGCGATTCAGGAGAACTGGGGTTCGTCCAGGTGGAGGTGGCGAAGAACCTTTGTTCGTTCGTGCCTCATGAGAACCGGGGTTCAGCCAGGTGGAGGTGGCGAAGCACCTTTGTTCGTTCGCGCCTCAGGAGGACCGGGGTCCATCCGAGTGGAGGTGGAGAAGAACTTTTGTTCGTTCACGTCTCAGGAGAACCGGGGTTCGTCTAGGTGGAGGTGGCAAAAAACTTGTGTTCGTTCGCGCCTCAGGAGGACCGGGGTCCGTCCGGGTGGAGGTGGCAAAAACCCTTTATTCGTTCGCGCCTCAGGATCACCGGGGTTCGTCCGGGTGAAGGAGCAGACGGACCTTTGTCCATCTCGCCTGAGAGGTGCAGACGGACCTTTGTCTGTCTCGCCTGGGAGATGCAGAAGGTCTTTCGTCCATCTCGGCTAGGAGGTGCATAGACTTCCGCCCATCTCGCCTGGGAGGTGTAGAAGGACTTTTGTCCATCTCGCATGAGAGCTATCGAACTTGTAATTGGTTATTGCAGTTACAAAACCGAAATTAATTGGATTATTGTTGAACGAAAGTACAGTGGTGCGCGGTCGGGGCCGCCCGGCCATGCGGTTTTTATTCTAACAATGACAGAAGGTGGACCGCGAACGACGGTGAAGTTTCCTTGGCATGCTCTGTGAGTCAAGTCCTGGAGGGGCCCTTGTGAGTTGTGTCCTACGAGTGGATGTCCAAAGCGATTCCTTGAGCTAGTGCGTCAGCGCGGAGCGCCCTTAGCATTGGCCCCCGGAGGATGGCGTCGCATGTCGAGGCGGCTTGTATGATAACAAACTGAACGTCCTATGTGACCTGTATCGGAGAAACTCCCAGAGTTACTGGTACGATGATGCTTCCCAAGCTGGGGATTGTTGGGTGTCCCGTGACGTGCGCGCCTCCTGAGCCAAGCTGGATGTCTCTCCCCGAAATTCCTAGCTGAAGTAGGATTGACAAGAACAATACGTTGGCGGATACGTCATCATCGATCAATATACTGTTCACTTCTACTGGTGGGCTTCCGAGGGTTGCCTAAATGTGCTACGAACACGATGGGGGCTCTGGCATGCTGGGAACGGTTGGCCTGACCGGCTCTTACGACTTCTTGGGAGGTGCTCCTTCATGGTGCTGCCCTTTATCGGGCTTGTTCGGGGCCGACTGTGCAGCTGCCCTTTTACCTTTAAATTATTTGAGAAAGTTGTGGCGTGCAAGTTGCTCCACTTCCTCCTTTACATGCACGCACTCCTTCGTGTCGTGTCTGTTCCCCCGGTGAAAGTGGCAGTACTGGAGCTGGTCCCCCTGCCTTTGGGGAGCGTCTTGGGTCTCTGAAGTTCAGGGTGGTTTCTGAGGGCATACAAGATCTATGTATGGGAAGCGTTGAGCGGGGCGAAGTGTGGCTGCCCTCCGATACGGGAGGTTCCGCCGGGGTGCCAGCAGTGTTGTAGATGTCGGCCGACATGTCCGACATGTCGGCCGACATAAAGTTTTTGGGTGCAAACCGCAACGAAACCGATTTGTTTGACAAAAATATAGTTTTGTAAAAAAACGGCGATATATCCCGATATATCGATATATCTCTAACCCGATATTTCGGTTATTATATTTAATATATAAAAAAACAAAGTTCACGGACCCGTATTTTCCTACTTCACGATTCCATTTCACGCATTCAGCATTTCTCGCTCTACCCTAAATTTTACGGGAGAGTCGCTCTGGCGGAGTGGTCGACACTCGATAGCTCCGTCTTCGGCGACGAGGCAATGAATCAGCATCGCAGGCGAGGAGTAGACGACGACGTCGGGCTTTCTACGAATCGGCATCGCAGGCGAGAACGCAAGGAGTCGACGTCGGGCTTTAGGATTTCTACTACTTCACTCAACTGTAAGCCCCCTTCTTCTTTCTTCTTCTTTATTATTGTTTTTGCAACAATTGAAAGTTTTATTTGAAGTTATATTGATCAAGTCATAAGATCTAAAAGTTTTATTAAACTTGTGTTACTGTAAGCTTCTTGTTTATGTTATAGTTAGGTTTCTTTCTTGCAATAGCTAAGTTTATACCTTGTGTAAATCTGCAGTGATTTTTATTTCTTCTGTGCACTTCTAACTTATGTTAACATTATTTTGTTAACTTCTGCTACAGTGATTTTTGCAATAGCTGAGAAAAACTCCCCTCCAACTTTGCATTATTACATGGGCTTCTCATTTATCTTTCAAAATTATTTCAAAGAAAATGTTATAAATATTTATTTGTCTGTACATTGGTATAGTTATTTGTCTGTACATTTTTACTTATTTGCAAAAAATGTGTTTATAAATATCATTATCTTTATTTAAATATTAAAATCCGATATTGTAAAATATCTTCGATATATCCCCCGCAATAAGACATACAACATTTCAAATCCAAACCAACATGAACCCGACATCCGACATCTACAACCTTGGGTGTCAGTCATGTTTTCCAAACGCAGGGCTTAGATTACTTTCCTTCCTCCTTTCATGGTCGCCTTGCTCTTGTTGGTGGGACGCCTTGTCGGGAGTGACGCCTCCTACGGTCGGTGCCCCCCGAGCCCCTGTGTGGCGCGTGGCGTGTGGCGCGTGGCGCGGAGCACCCCACTGAGCGATCAGTGGCATGAGGGGAATGATGTCTGGTCATCTTCCCGGGGGTATGTCCCTGAGGTCTGAGAGGCCCCCAATTCACTTAGCAGAGTAAGCACTTGAGTCTAGCACTCCTCCATCTGGTGAATTCGCTCCTCCACTGAGGATGCTAGCATGTCGATTACCTCCTCGGGGTGCGGCGCGGGGCCGATAGGTGAATCATTGGATGTCTGATCGCTAGGCTCTTTGTAAGCAGGTTGGTTGACGCCTTGACGGTGTGCGCGCTTCCTTCCATCATCGCAGCTGGTGTTACTATTTGGATATCTGTTAGAGCTTCTGGGAACACCTTCCCACAGACGGCGCCAAACTGTTGCGGGTCACCCAGTTTTTTTCCAGTCCGGAGAATCGGACCGCATTAGCTTGGAATTGGACCGGGAGCACAAACAGTCAAAGAAAAACAGCAGCAAATGATAAAAGGCTTTTTTGATGGAAAACCCAGATGAAAAAACGTGGTCTGATCATGTTGGGTCAAAATATTTTGTTGAGGTTTGGAAGAGTTAAGATAATTCCTCGAAGGGTGACAGGTCACCTCTCTGTTTCAAGTATAAAGTATGGAAGCAACGGAAAAGAAACTAAGTCTTTGGATCTTAGATGGGAGCACTCCCGTGGGGAAAATCGTCAAGTACTCGGAGCCTCGATGGAAGAGATCATGTTGAGTCGGAGCCTCGATGAGAGCGCTCCTGTGGAGAAGGAAATACTGTGTTCTTGAAGCCAAATATATATTGATGTTTCTTGTTGCTCCATGAGATCAACCTCCTTCCTAGGAACTAGCATGTTCCCGCTGTGGTGTGTTGTGCTTGTTCTCGCATGCGCTTCTCCTTGCGCGGTCGCTTGGGTCCCTTGGCCCAACTCGGAATTTCCTAAGGTTCAACCCTATCACCCTAAAATGATGGTAATTTCGCTGTTATAGAAATATTAACAAACAGTACACTAAGAACATTAGGCCGCTATATAAAACTTAATAGTTAATACTGATAATTATACTTATAAAATTCCAAACAATCTCCAAGGCAGCGCAAGATTTTTCCTAACCCTAAAAAAAACTCGCAGGTGCTTTCCCTTCCAATCTAGGAACTGCGCTGTTCAGTATATAAAACTTCTAAACCGAGACGAAGGACTTTTTTATGAAATTAACAAGATGAAGAAGAGAAGTCGGGAAAAATACAGAAACCTTGATTCTGAGAAGACGCAGCAGCCATGGATAGAGGAATAGGGCGGATCAAAGTCATCCTTATCAACACTGATTAGGGATTAGAAGAAACGGAGGATATGTGAGTGGAATAAAATAAGCACTGCGACGGCAAATACAAGTGCATAGAAGCCATACCGATAAGCTCTTCATCACTGTAATCTTAGAGGTCTTTGTTCAGAAATTGTATACGAGTTCGTTGCAGCGAAGGTAATTGGGAACGAAGCTCATCGCCGTCGCCGCCGATCAATAAATATATAATAAAGTGCCCCACACCGGGCTCCGCCCCGCAAGCGCAACAGTACTCAGCCGCTCACGGCGGGCTTTGCCCGCCCACCCGCCCGAAGCTGGCCCCAGCCCACCGGGTCGGGCTTCGCCCGCCCACCCGCGCGAAGCCAGCACCAACCCGCCCGGCCCAGCCGCAATTTCCATGGCATAAGGGTGATTCGCCCTTTGGTGCAAGGGCGAAATTGGAAAGCCCAATGTTGCACCAAAGGGGGTTTCTTATTTATAGAATAGTATAGATAGATAAACCGATATTAACGATAAAATATGTTTGTCCATACTGAAATTTTGGCAGATAGTTAAGGTATGCTCTTTTTGTTAGGATTTATTTTTACCGGTCAAGCAGTTGTCACCGTATTAATCGGACCTTAAACCTTAATTAAGGTGTGATTCATGCGTCCGTAAACCAATATTAACGATAAAAATATGTTTGTTCATACTGAAATTTTATATATTTTTGAAACTCTAAATTTTTGCTAAAATAACCATGTTTTTTGGGCAAATAGTTAAATTAGGCTTTGTTTGGGAGGACCGCAAGCGTATTTGGGCAGAAAATGAGCTTTCGGGCGTAACCGCTAAGCTCTGGTTCATGCGGTCGTGACCACTAAGATTTAAGGTTGGGTTCATGCGGTCGTAATCGCTTGACCGTTGAAAATAAGTCCTCCCAAACGGAGCCTTATTCTCATAATTATCAGTTTAACTCAATGCGCTCGTGATTGGTCGAAACAAACAGTCATAGCTCCCGAGCGAGTCGAACGCGCAAATAGTCGTAGAACAAGCATCAAATAAGTGGAAAAACCTCGAAAAGGATGAAAAATCATGGGATCGGGATTGTGCCGGCCAAATTCCACTATCTTATATGAGATTTGAAAAGGTGTTTTTTATGGTGAGAGGTTACCGCTCATTACAATCATTCTTTGGAGAACTGAGGCTGGTTGGAATGTGATGAAGGTGAATGCGCTCGGAAGCAATCTGGATAGGTGGATGCAGCAATAGGTGCTCTGGACTTGAGCCGGGGGAGTCCGATGAAGTCCTCAAGTTGTCCTATAGGAGATCATCGTGGAGCGAAGGAGATCTTCGAGTCTCAGAAGGGAGCTTCGGAAGCTGAAGAAGATCTTGGATTGATGTCTGCGCTCTTGAGCCACAAATGCGTATTCGCGCGGAAAATGAGCACTCGGGCGGAAAAATGTGGGCTCGGTCGGAAAAATGCGTCTCCGAGCGGAAAAACATGTGCCCGTGCGGAGAAATCCCCCCCCCCCCCCCCCCATGAGCACTCGAGTGAAAAATGCGCATCACAGCAGAAGGTGCATTCAGCTAAAAATGTGCGCCCGCGAGGAAACACACCCTTTAGAAAATGTGCACTGGCGAATACGGGCGCTCGCGTGAGTTCGCAGTCCCGAAATGCCTAATCTCAAATACTACGGCGGGACCTAAACTTTCGAAGGAGAGTTTTGTAGGTTTATTTCAATATCGACTACTTTGGACTCAAAGGCTCCGCCATCCAAATAGTAGTATTACTTTTAGATTCTCAAAGTCAATTCTTAAATATGAATGTCGACCAAATGAACAGAGCTAGATCTTTTTTACTTCAACAAAAATGAAGGATATAGAAGCTTCTTTCTAACTTCAAGATAGCTGCATTCAACCATCTTCATGGCTGACAACATTTTCTTAAAAAGCCTCTTTATTTGATAAAGTCAAAATCACAAAGCATTGCTGACATTGTATTCCCTAATGACAATATTATTTTATAAGTTCACATAAACTATTTAATTTCATAAAAAGGTTCAAAAACTTCAATTCCTAATGACTATGAAATAAACAATTACGATTGTGTTTGGCACGGCTTATTGCGGCTTATTTGTACCGGTAAGATTGGACAAAAATGTCATTGTCATACCAAAATCTTATGCCTCAAACTAATTTCTTTATTTGGTAACATAGTAACACTTGTCATACAAAATACATTCTAACATACGTTTTTGTCCAATCACCGGCGCAAAAAGTTACGATAAGCCGCGCCAAACGCAACCTTAAATAATTCAAACAATTATTAACTTCCCTCCTACTCAAAACACCTCCTCCACTCATTAAATAAGACCAGACGCTCACTTTGAAAACAATGAACAGAAATTTGCAGCAGTCCTTGATTTTAACTTCCCTTCTACAGTGGCGGATCAGAGATTTTTCTCTGTGTGGGCGGTGTATGAAAAATACAACAAAATAAATGAAAATATTACTACTTTGAATTATATCTAGAAATGATAAATAAGTGACATACAAAGAAAATAAATGATAAAAATGTGTAGAAAATATAATGATAAATAAATATGTTAAAAAATAAAATGATAAATAAATATGTAGGTAATAAAAAAAATAGATATGCATAACACTTAAACCCATACCATATAAGATTCATACACTCCACCCTTAGCAAGATAGTTACTTGCTTGAATTTATTCATGATATATATTTATATTTTAACGCCAAATAAAAAAACATTTTGCTATTGATAAATAAATTTTAAAAAAATTGGGCAGGCCTATGTGGTCCGCCCCTGCCTCCTACAAAAAACCTCCTCCACTATTAACCAACCACAATTCCACGAATTTGTTTGGCGCCGTTTTCGGATTGGGGGACCGCCACCTAAACAACTGCCAAACAAATTCCCCCCCCCCCCTCAACGAGAAGCCCCCGCTCCAGAATCGCGGAAAAAAACGCGATTTACAGTCGATTTTTTTTTTTCCACTCGCTCGGAATTATTCGCGAATGCCCCTTTATCCCCGTGTTTCTTCTTCTCGTTCCAGGTGAGGCGGCGGTGCATGGAGTTCTCAGTACGGCGGCTGAGGTGTCAACCTCTCAGGCATGGAGTTCTCAGTTGAGTTGCGTTCTTGCCAACCTCTTTCTCGGCAATGAACCTCCACCTCTTTCTCCGGGAGCCTACTGTTGATTCTGCTCACTTCTGCATTTTTTTTTCTTCGGCAGAACTTTCTTCTAATTTCAGTTTTGCCCTAACACATATACGTAATGGGTGCAGAAAATTACAGCTCTGAGAAATCTCCTTCCCTGTATTTCTTTCAAAAAACTCAGGAGAGTCTATCAGAGAATTATTGTGTACGTAGGAAGGGGATTTTGCTGTTCACTTGTTTAATGTTAGGTCGGTGACTTTTTTTGATTAACTTAAAAAAGTCTGAAGTTCTGTTAATTTGTGCTTTGTTGTCTGTCTTAAATAAATAAAAAAACTGCCACATCACAGCTGTTTTGAAAAATATCCGTTTGAACAACTGTAAAAGTTGTTCTTCCAAAAATTCATGATTCTAATCTCTTCCTCATCCCATTGCAACACTGTTTTCTTTGAGTCCCAACTAGCAAGGAAGCAACTCAAATGCTCCAATCCTGTTCCAGAAAACAGCCAATGACAAATGAGGCATCCACAGGCAACAGCTATTTGTATAATGCTGCACTGAATAACAATTTCGCTCGTGTGATCAGAAGAAATAAGGAGAAGCGAAATTATTGCAGCAATTGCAGTTTTCGTACGAAGATAAAAGATTTTGAAATAAATGCAGATAGAGGAGGGAAAGTTTCATGCCTGTGGAAGGCCTGATGCTGAAATTTGCATGGGAATGGAAGCTTGCTGATGATGCCAAGGAATAATGTGATCCACACAGTTTATAATCAGGGCCAGAGCAAAGGAGCTCATTAAAAAAAAACATTTTTCTTAGTGTTGCAGCTCTCCTTAACAAACAAAGGGGGAAAAGCTGGTGTTTACTGGAGATTCATTGCAAAGAGAGCAATGGCAGTCCCTTGTATGCATGATAGAGTCGAATATTCCGTCTGATAAGAAGCCAATGAAGCGGAGGCGATCCTTGTCGGTGTTCAAGGCCGAGGTAATTCAAAGATTAAGGCTTTGTTTGGCGTGGTGGTGGAGGTCGTGAACGTGGCCCGACCACACCTAAAAAAATCCTACATTTTATGCTCAAAACTAGTTTATTTTTTTGGCAGCGGTCGTAACCTTTGTCTTGCCAAACATATATTCTATGACAATGATATTTTGATCAAACTCACCTAGTCTCCTCTGTCTGTCAGGACCAACAACAAGTGGTACAAAAATACTCACATGCTCTCCATCGACTATATATTTTGGTGTGAACTTTGGTCCTACCTCACCTTTTATGGTTGAACCTTGTGGAGAAACCCTTAGGTTTTAGGTGTCATGGATTCTCATGATTATTTTTTATTACCTACATATTTATTTATCATTTTATTTTTTAACACATTTATTTATCACATATAACAATTCACAAAAAGATATATTATACAAAAAAGGATCACATATATTATCCAAAACAACCAAGATTTAAAGTAGCAATTCCTTAAACATAACAAACACAACAAATTATCCAACATAAGTCTTGCCGCATAAGAGCACAAAAAAGCATTGATACGATCACATATATTCAGTGTTGTCTTCATGAACATCCGACTGACCTACATATAACACAATATAAATTTTAGAATATGCCAAGTAATTAGGTATAGAAGCGAACAAGAGATGTTGATTGGGCATTGAAAGGCATTGTTGTTTTTCCTCATATTTCTTTGTTTAGAAACAAGAGATGTTGATTGGGCATCGAAGGTCTTTGAAGACCTTCGAGGATTCCTTCAAATGAACGTGGAGATCTTCGAAGGAGTGTTCGAGAGCTCTCTCATGCGTAGGAGCCAGGGTGCATGGTGGAATAAGATGGAAGGTCTCTTGAAAGGAGGGTTTATGCCCCTTTTATTGTTTTTGTGGGCGACGTTTTCGTAAATAAGAGGATAAGACGATTTTGCAGCTATCTGCACATCATAACCAATTTATGAAAATATTGTAGGTAATTTCGGGGAAGTTCACACACAATAAATGATTTATGTTTTATACGCACATCTGTTATGAATATAATTATGTGCGTACTATAACCATATTATTCGCTATACGCAGACTATTATGATTTATTTTTTATATTCACACTTCGATACTTCATATTTAATTTAGGAAATTTGTTATGTGCATACCCATTATGAAGTTTGGTTATACACACCACCATAATGAGTGTTTATGTGGATGGTGAGGCGCGGTGGTTACTCAATCACGGTGGTTGAACGACGGGAGTTAGGTGGGGGGGGGGGGGGGGGAAGCCTGGGCAGGGGATCGGCCGATCGGGGCTGGCCGGACAGTCAGTTGTGCGCCTCCATAGGGGTGACGGTCTGCTCGGCCAAAGTGGGCCTACCAGGCGCATGACCGCGGGAGCTGACCGGCCTCGCGACGACTGGTCGTGCGGAGGTGGACAGTCCCACAACGTGCGAGGCTGTGCGGCCTCATGCTGGCGTGGCGGCGGTCGGCCGGGAAGCCGGCCGATCAAATCGTGGTCGTGTGTGATGTGCTTAGCCGCGCGGCCATGCGACCACGTGGTGGCGGTTGGCCATGAGGCTTTGCGGCCGAACGACCAAGAGGTTGCGCGACAACGGTCGGACGATCGTGGTGCACACACTGTGGTTCGGGGCGATTCTGACATGACGTTAGTGGAGTTGACATTGGTCAACCCCACTTAACCTCCATGTTCCCCACTAGCGGGTAATAATTAATGTAATGTGAGAATTCTAGCTATCCGTATTCCGAAATTCCTATAAATTGAGAAAACCCATATCAGGACTTATAAATTTTAGAGCACCCTCAGTCTTTTCATTACTTTGCGGTGGAACTTTTGGAGAGGATCTTGCTTGGTGCTCGAGAAGGTGCTCCGTCATCATATCTCCGTCCAAAAAAGTGAGAACTTTTGTAATATTCCGTGCCAGCAAGAAGCGCGGTCACTCATCTAAGAGAAGTCTGAGGAACGACGTGCAAGAGTGAGATGGACGACGCGCAGGTGTCTGTCGGAATGGTGCGTACGCGCGAGTGGGACGGCACACATGTCACTGCGCATGTAGATGGGATCGTGTAGCGCATGGACTTCCCTGCGCACCCAGGGGCGCCGGGCCGCTTAACGGCTGTCATATCAAACATACATTCTATGACGGTAGTATTGTTGTCCAAACTCATCGTAGCAAAAAAGTCACCTCGAAAGGAACCTAGTTTATTTTTGGGCCACATGTCGAATATATATAACGTTGCAGTCGTTGCATGTCACACTATTTTTCTTTGAAGGAGACGATATATATTCTAGATTTATTATATATTTTCTTGACCCCGTATTTCTTGATTTTTTCCAGCCGTCCACGACGGCGCGCACTAACAATAATTATGATCTTTTGACTTTGCTTATTTCCGTTTGACTTTTGGCTTTGACTTTGCCTTATGTAGTGGCCACAGCATCGTGATGCATAATCAACGGTCCTGCCTTATATCGAACTGGCATTGAGCGTTGAAAATATTTACAGGAAACAGGTTTTTACATATTTTTAGAAAAAATATTTTTGTATTGACAAGATCTACAATTTTTGTATTGAACATTTTTCATAAAAATGCATGTACAAGACGTATTTTGAAAATATGCTCAACTTTCTTGTTGAACATTTTTCCTAAAAAAATATGCACAAGACGTATTTCTAAAAGACGTGAAAAATTAAGAAAAAAAATGAGATATAATTGGTCAAAACTGTGCTGCAAATAACAAATCAACTTATATAAATAAAATTCATAATAATTACATGCCCGAACAGTCCGTGGTCCCACCCCCTCTGATATTTTTGCTCAAATAATTCCGATAAAAATAGGGCGTTTATATTGGCAGCCCGCATATCGATATTGGCAGCCCAGAAAATAAGGAAAAACATACATAATATGACCGCTAATAGCAGCCCAAAATGCGGAACACACGTCTTTTAAAAATAGGTCTACTATATGATATTTTTAGAAAAAGTGTTCAACATGAAAGTTGTAGATCTCGTTGAGATCTACAACTTTTATGTTGAACACTTTTTCTAAAAATGTCATATAGTCGGCCTATTTTCAAAAGACGCGGAACCCGCGCGGAACTCGCATAGTTCCGCCCGGGTTCCGCGCCTTTTGAAAATATGCCGACTATATGACATTTTTAGAAAAAGTGTTCAACATAAAAGTTGTAGATCTCGACTAGATCTACAACTTTCATGTTGAACACTTTTTCTAAAAATGTCTATTTAACAATTTATTGTTTGGGCTGCCAGTATCAATCGAGCTGTCAATAGCCATATTTTAGGCTATTGATATATGCGCATTATAATTGGGCTGCCAATATCGATATGCGGGCTGCCAATATAAATGCCCTAAAAATAACAAAATTCATAAATCATCTAGATATTCTTTGAAAGTCAACCCCTATCAAAAACTTCATTTTAAACCCAAATGCGGACCGGTTCAAAGGCACAGTTTGATTCGGCATCAGCGTTTTCGAGTATTAGGAGTGAGGGGGATCCAGATCGCCTCGAGTTTGTACGGAGAACTTTATGGTGGAGTTCGATCCAACGTATGAGAGCGATTCATCTCGTCAATCCTACGACGAGATGAATCCAGACGCTAAAAGATAAAAAATGAACAGTAAAAAGAAATAAAAATAATAATAAAACGAGAAATCTCGCGCGTTGGATTTCAATCCAACGCGCGAGTTGGATCGAACTCCACCCTGGAGTTGTCCGTACAAACTCCACGTCAAATCGAAAATGACTTTTTGGAGTGCTAGGTATGTAGAAATTAGTCTTAACAAGCATGTTTTTTCGGTGTTTGCATTTTTCCCCCACTGCCAAGGATGAAAAAAAATGATATAACAGACGGATCGTGAGTGTTTGATTTGGCATTTATGAAAAATAGTTTGTAACAGCTAAGTTCACGGCCGCTACCACCCTGCAAGACGGAATATGGGTGTAAGTTATAAGGATCACTATCCGGATCACAAGATCTTACGATCCTTCGATCCATAATTTGTAAATCTATCTGAATCTTACCCATGATCTAAATCGATACCTCTACAGCTGGGATCACGATCTGCATCTAAGGATCTTTAGGATTGCGATCCTGACCCGATTCTATCAGTCCAGAAAAAAAAGAATTAGAAACATGTTCAACCATATATATCCTGACCCCATTCAACTGGTCCAACGCTCATACCCCATCACTTATCTCTATCCCAATCCTGATTCTCATAGCACATCGCAAAATCATATCTTGATGTTTTATCTTATCTAACTGCAAACATAGGACAAGAGTGACTTCTTCGATCGCTTCCAATCCAGACATCTCCTTCCTTTTCTTTCCTTACCTTGTTCCATTCCAGGTGGTGTCGGTGTCTTTTCTTCCATTCCAACATATGAGCAATCAAGTGGTCATCAATCCAATGACTTCTTGCTTCCAAGATGGCGTTTTCTCTTCCTTTCTAACGTACGAGCAATCTAATGGCTAGAAATCCAACAAACGAGCAATCCAGGCTTTCTGCTTCCATCCAACAATCAAACTGATTTAGTTAATTATTCAATTCTTTTTTAATATAAGTATTCACATACTGCTCAATTTAATGACTTGAGCATGTAAATGTGTAACAGCCCGATTTTCTCAGCAGACCAATTTTTGGGTGACACGGCCTGGGACACGGGCGTGTCCCAGGGCGTGTCCTGTGTGTGTCGAGTGTCGAGAGGAACAGTCGATGTTTTTCGCTCGACGAAGTGTCGAGAGAAGGCACACGGCCAAGGACACGGACGTGTCCAAGGCCGTGTTGTGTGCTCGACGAATATTGCTCGACGATCGTCGAGTGTCGAGATGTGGTCGTCGAGTGTCGAGGGATGGGTGAACACGGCCTGTGACATGGGCGTGTCACAGGGAGTGTCCCTTCGGCTCGACGAACTCAACCCGACGAGCTAGGGCGTGTCTTAGTGCCGTGTATGAGCACACGACACGGGCGTGTCAGAGGCCGTGTGAGTCTCGGGCGATTTTGGGATTATTTTTGCCGATGAACACGGCCACAGACACGGGCGTGTCTGAAGGCGTGTTGGGTGACACGGCCCATGACACGGGCGTGTCACTAGTTTGGCTAAGTCGGTTGACCACCGCTTGAGGCACACGGCCTGGGACACGGGCGTGTCACAGGCCGTGTCAGGCAAAAATCAGTTTTTCTGGCAAAATTATGGCCATCCATTCATTCAGCCTGGATCCAAGGGCTGAGCTTCTTTCCTGTTTTCCTAAAAGCAGAAAACTGAGAACATATTCTCATTTTGATTAGTGCCTTCATCTTTCTACAAGTTAGAGAGAGAAAGAGAGAGGAAGAAGGCGGAGGAAAGGGGGCTGATCACCGGTGGTGCTGCGGTTTACCGACGAGAGATCCGAAGCCGGCGTTGCGGAGGAAAAACTCTTGTGATTCATTCAAGCTAGCTTGGAGCTCATGGCACCAAAGAGGGCTTCAAGGGTAACGACTTTTCTTCCTAGTCATGTGAAGGCTTCCTTTTGACATATGTTTGTGATTCCCCACCAAGAGGTGGCTGTTTTGGGAGTCTTTTGGGTGATTCATGAAATCCCCTTTATTGGCATATAGATCCGGAAATGGAGTACGAAATAGGCTTGTTGTGTGAAGCCCATCTGGACAGGTTGGTCTGGATTGGTGATGTTACATACGAACCGGAGAAGACTCCGTGATAAACGTGTAGTCTAAGACATTAACGGGTTATGCCTGTGAAGAGCAGTAGCAGGAAGTACTGGAGTGGTAGTCCAGGAAAATATCTGTGTTATGCTTTTGGGCCATACTTGTGAATGAGGCACAGGAAGTACTGGTGTGACCAGGAAAGGTCCTTTGTGATGCTTGATGTCATAGGGTGTACACCTGTGAAGCGAGTAACAGGAAGTACTGGCATGGTAGACAGGAAATACCCCTGACATTTATGATATTTGTGGTGTCCACCTGCAAAGAGAGGTGCAGGAAGTACTGGGGTGCCTAGGAAAAACCCGCTAATGTTGTGAAAGGGTGTAGAGAAACACCCAGGCTGTGTGCCAAGAACAGGATTGGTGAGACCGACCCGCGCCTTTGATTAAGCCATGAGTACGTTGTACTCAGAGAAGGCAAGGCGATTTGAGCAACGGGGGTGGAGAATCTGACCTGCGTTATGTCCGTCCGACGTGGACCAGAAGGTGCGGTCTGTTGGAGCGCATAGCGAGAGTCTTAGGCCTGCGCGCCATGACACAATGGGGGGCTACGGGCCATCCCGGTGTAGTAAGACTAGAACTCTGGCTGCACGACATGGAGTAAATGCTCAAGAGAATTACCGTTGGGTTGTGACCCTGATACGGTGATGGGCAAGAGCTTTGCCAGAACACCAAGAATGTGCCCTGAGTGCACGGACCGTTGGGCCGGGTGGCGAACGGTTGTGATGGCATGTGTGCGTGACAACACATTTTATGAGATATATTGTCATGCTTGTGATATCATATGCTTGCAGGGAAGATTATCGCTGCCCCGAGAGAAGGGGTAGGGTCGTTATAATTTGGTCAGCTGAATGCTGATCGTTGCCTCTATTTGCCACCGTTGGGTGGATTGTCCCTGTACAGGTGCTGGAGAGCCAAGCGAGACGCATAAAGGTTGATGTCCCTGTTGCTGTTGTTGTTGCTGCTGCTAGCCCTCGAAGGCTAGTGATGTGTGTGATGTTTATCTTTTATTGTGGTCGGCCTGCGTACCAATCTTTGTAGGCCACTGTGTGAAAGCCATGTAAGGCCATAAAGCCATCTTTTGTACTCTTGTAAGACATTCCTATGTAAGTTATATATTGGACATTCACTTGTGGAGTTCACCTTTTCGTATAGGCTTCCGCTAGAATGCTTTGTGTTAGGTGCGCTGCGTACTCTGATATCATCTCGTAGCTTCATCGTCTGTTTTGTGGTATATCCTGTGGGGCCCCGGCCGGACCTTCTAGTATATACCATATGAACGGATGGGGTTGTTACAAAATGGATGATACAAAGTTCGATTTTATATTTTTACTCTTAATTATGAATGTTGTGACATCTTGCGATCCTTGATCAGATCCAACTTCGAAACAATACAACCTAGGATATTGATCGCGACAACCTTTGTCGAAGCAGAACAAATCGTTTAATCGAACAAAACCAAACCAAGCCACAAAGATTGGTTCGACTTTAGAAGGTTGTGCTTCGGTCAAGCTCCAATACTATAAGGAAAACTGTGTTGTTCGGTTGGATTCACACTTTTGAATACCAAATCGAACTTGTACAACCCGCATTCGTCGAGGATGGGTCCTACCACAGCCAGATCAGTAGAAGTCAAGTTCAACAAGACAAGACAAAAGTCAAAGTCAGCGCGCAAGACCGCGGAAGGCCTGGGCGAATATGGCGAGCTCCCCTCGCATACTCGCCAGGTAGGCGACTAAGCGAGATACACGCCCAGCCCGTGCGAGTTCCCCTGAAAGTCGCCTAGTCGCCATGGGGTGGGGTATAAATATGACCCCCTCCCCCCCTCGTTAGATTTACCTATAAATAAGACCGCAGGGGTACGAGATGAGGGACGCTAAATCCACGACAGGATACTCGCAAGCTCTCCTTTTAAGATACTAGCTGAGCCATTGGATTCCTTTTCCTTAGAGGCCATGTCGCGACCTCGCGACTTAGTCGTAAACTAGTCTCCCTCGTACCTAGTTCGACCACTTTTGGTTGAGAATGGGTTGCTCATTTCGAGCATCCGGGTACGTGGTGGGTGTACAACCCCATATTCGCTGAGTCAGACCAGGAGGCGCAATGGTCACAATTGGGCTAGCCGAAGGAGTTCCCGCACTAAAGAAGATCTCGCCCAAGTTGGCGGGAGAGATCACGCCATATCGACGATCCAAGATCGTCGAGCGCGGCCAGCGCGGGAACGCTTGCGCTTGCGCCAGGCTCCAATCTCAAAGGGCTTCCGCCTGTAAGCAGGCGAGAGCGTTCGCGCCAGGCTCTGGACAGGAGGTCCTCGGCTTAGCTCTCGCCGAGTGAGTCTCAGGGCCTTGGGTAAAATGTCCTAATTGCCCTCAGGCGAATTTACCCCTGTGCCCTCAGGAAAACATCGGGATTCGGCTATTGGCAGACCAACTAGGGGCTTTTCAGTAATTTCAGGTCAGCACGAGGCTATAAATAGACCCATAAGGACTCTTTAGAATGCAATCTGTTATTATCTCTCAAATTCCAGTACTTTCTGAGGAGCTCCTAGCTAAGGCTTTGGGTCAGTCTTAGGTCCTTTGAATCCAGTCGAGGGTTGAGACTTGGGAGAAGTAGGTTTTGACTGCACCCCCTTTTCTTCGAACTCCCGTTGAGGTGATATTTGGCTTCAACAGTGGGACCTTCCTGCCGCAACATCTGGGGTCATGTTTGCCTTCGTCCTTCATCCTAGTCGTCTGATCTTACCTCTGAACCTGTAACCTTAGGCATCATTGGTCTGAATTCTGAGGTTGAGAATTTTCCTGGCTTCAACACGTGGGAATTTTCTTCATGGAATCGTCCCCGCGCAGATCAACCCCAATGGTGTAGCGATCATAATGGGGTTTATCGGCAGCGACGGCGAGCAGCGACACGGAGTTCAGAGGGACGACATTCAAAGTCGCGTCGGCGATATCCGGAGGGGAGTCTGCGAGTAAAGAAAATGTGTCAGCGAGAAGTAAATGACGACCAACCGATTTAGAATAATGGTTCAGCAAAATGGCGACCTGACAGGGCGACGACTTCGATCCGCTGTAGCGTCGGGGCATTAGCGACTTCTTGAATGTCTAGCGAGCTGAGGAGGTTCGAGTCAGGGGCGGCCATGTTAGGGATGTCATCTAGCCCAAGGTTGTCGAGAATCTTCAAGGTGCTAGCCGAGCACGTGGGATTGCTTGTCGAAACCGCGACTTGTGTATGTGGTGGGGGCGGGTCGACCATGCTGGAAGCGGGTGTCTTCTTGGACTTCTTGGTCTTCTTCTTTTTATGGGGGGTTAAGTTGGCACGACGTCTCCTTCCCGCGGCCTCTTCGACTTGGCGATGCCGAGAAAGCCGGTCAGAGCGGCGAGGCTGTCTTGAAGGAGTTTCTCATTGGCGTCTAACATAATGCGCGAGCTCTGAAGATCCGCCTCAAAAACCAGGCTCCCCCTATTTATAGTGATCGACAGGCAGTCATCAAGTGCGAGCAACCCTGATACACGGCATAGCAGCTCGCCGCATAAGTGTTGAATGATTCTTTCCGGGCTCCAACGTTGCTCGAAAAGAACGGGGATTGTGTACAACCCGTATTCGTCGAGGATGGGTCATACTACAGCCAGGTCAGCAGAAGTCAAGGTCAACAAGATAATACATAAGTCAAAGTCAGCGCGCAAGACCGCAGAAGGCCTGGACGAGTATGACATGCTCCCCTCACATGCTCGCTGGGTAGGCGACTAGGCGAGATACTCGTCCAGCCCGTGCGAGTTCCCCTGGAAGTCGCATAGCCGTTAGGGGGTGAGTTATAAATATGACCCCCCATCCTTGGATTTCCCTATAAATACGACCCCAGGAGTACGAGGTGAGGGACACAAAATCCACGGCAGGATACTCGCGAGCTCTCCTTTTAAGATACTAGCCGAGCCTTTGGATTCCTTTTACTTAGAGGCCAGTTCGCGACCTCGCGACTTAAGCGTTAGCTAGTCTCCATTGTACCTAGTTCGACCACTTTTGGTTGAGAAGAGGCTGCTCCTTTCGAGCATTCGGGTACGTGGTGGGACCTTCCTGCCGCAACATCTGGGGTACTGTTTGCCTTCGTCCTCCATCCTAGTCATCCTAGTCGTCTGATCTTACTTCTGAACTGTTAACCTTAGGTGACATTGGTCCGAATTCCGAGGTTGGGAATTTTTCTAGCTTCAACAGAACTGTTTTAAACTGAATCGAAACAAACAGATATCCAGCAATAACACTAACATTAGTAATTTATTATCATAATATGTTTGATTTTTTTTTTCAGGGTCATGGTAGCAGTTTAATTAAAATTTAATATGTTACATTAAGTTATTCACTGGAGCCACACATTGATTATCTTTTCATGGGCGTCACGTTAATTTATATTTGACTTACAATTAGGGTTTTGTAGAGAAAGAAGCGGGATCTTTGAGGGGCTTGAAGGAAATTGTTGAGTCTCGAAGGAGATTTAACTGAGAGAACTCTGAAAGAACTTCGAATAAGCTCTCTCTGGAGATGAAGGCAATGTGTCTTCAATGTGTCTCATGTTGTACTTAGAGGAGACGAGAATTGCTGACTTGCTGACGCTTGGTGGTCTCGTTGTTGAGCTGAAGACGTTGAATACTTGCAGCGTTTTTGAGAGTGGGACAAACGGAGGTGCGCTTGGAGCGGACTTGATGGCAGAGCGCGAGAAGAGCTGGCTGATGGAGAGCGTGTAGGGTGCTTGTTGGAGGAGAACACATGAGGTGCTTGCCGGAGGAGAGCGCGCAGGACGCTTGCTAGAGGAGAGCGTGTATGTCGCTTGTTGGCGGAGAGTGCGCGAAGCGCTTGTTGATAGAGAGCGCACTGGGTGCTTGTTGGCGGAGAGTGCGCGGAGCGCTTGTTGGTAGAGAACGCGCATGGCGCTTGTTGGAGGAGAGCTCGAGAAGAGCTTGCAGGAGGTGAGTGCGTGGAGCGCTCGTCGGCAGAGAGCACGCGGGACGCTTATTGAAGGAGAGCACGCAGAGTGCTTGTTGGCGGAGAGCGCGCGAGGTGCTTGTCCAGAGCGCTCAGCGAAGGGGAGCGTGCAGAGTGCGGAGGAAAGAGGCGCACGCAAGGAAGCGACATGCGTGAGAGCGCACGAGAAGGCGCAGCGCGCGGGAGAGTGCAAGGAAGTGACGCGCGCAAGAGCGCGTAAGGAATAAGCGTGTGCGGGAGTGTGCAAGGAAAAGGCACGCGCGGGAGCTCACAACAAAAATGTGTGCACGAGAGCGCGTAAGGAAATGACGATCGTGAGAGCGTGCAAGTAGGTGGAGCACACAAGTGCGTGCTATGAGGCGGAGCGTTCTGGGGCGCGTAAGAAAGAGACGCACCCGAGGGCGCCCAAGGAGGCGGAGCGCGCGAGAGCGCACAAGAGACGTGTGCAAGAGCGCACGAGACGCACAAGGAAGAGATGCGTGCAAAAACGCGCAAGGAGGCAGTGCACACGAAGGTGCGCATGGAAGAGATGCGCGCAAAGAGGCGGTGCGCCCGAAGGCGCACATGGAGGAGATGTGCACGAGTGCGAGGAAGGAGGCAGCGCGCATAGGAGCACACAAGGAAGAGAAGTGGAGGAGTGAGAAATTCCGGGCGGAGAAGAGAGATGAAGATCTTTGAATGGTGCTTCGAAGACAATGAGATCTTCAAAGAGTGTTTGAAAATCTTCGAAGGGGGAGAAGGGAATAAAGAAGATGAATGAGGAAGGAGAGAGAAAATCTGTATGAGAATTTTTCGGTTAAGGAGATCGAGAATGAGAACTAAATGAGGATAAGGAGGATCTAGGGTCCTATTTATGGGCTTCATTGGTGGTTATGGAGGTCATGCGGCTATCCACAGCGCACAATCACCATGATTGTTATTTATAGACCGGTTTTATGACGGATTTATGCACATATTAGTTTACAATTTTACTAGAGGCAACCTAATTCTATTTTGGTACGCTTTTTTCCCATTACAGGAGGTCATGCGGGCGGTTAGGTGGGTGGTTATCCATGTAACTGACGACAACGATGGCAGAAGCGTGGTTGGATGGTGGAGAATTGACGATGGACAAGAACCCGGTCGGTGGAGTCCGACCAGAGACGAAATTCGATCGGCGACGACGACGGCGTCAAGGAAGAGAGGAGCGACGATGATGGCGACAGCAGCGACAGAAGAGAGGAACGACGACGGCTGCGACCGAGGAAGAGAGGGACGACAGGGGCGGCGGCCGTGGGAGAGATGAGCGACAACAATGACGTCTGAGAAAGAGAGGAGCGACAGTGGCAGCGACATCTGAGGAAGAGAGGTGCGACGGTGGCGGAGGCCGCAGGAGAGAGGAGCAACGGCGGCGACGGCCAAGGAAGAGAGGAGCGACGACGACAACCGCTGCGGGAGAGAGGAATGACAGCAGCAGCTGTCGAGGAAGAGAGGTGCGACATCGGCAACGGCCGTGGGATAGAAGAGCGACGACGACGACATCCGAGGAAGAGAGTGTTGATGGCTGCGGCGGCGGTGGATGAGAAGAGCAACGACGGCGGTGGATGAGAAGAGCAACGACGGCGGTTGCCACGGGGACGATTGCGACTACCACGGTGATGAAGATGATTACGGCGATGGCGGCGGTTGCCGCGACGATGATGTCGATTGCCACAGTGATGAAGGAGGTCGTTGCAACAACGGCGGCGGCGACGACGACAACGGTGATGAAAATGATGGCGGTGATTTCCACGACGATGGCGACGGCGACAGTGACATCGACGGTTATTAAGATAATGACGGTGATGGCGGCAGTTGCCGCGACGATGGCGACGACGATGACGGTGATGAAGACGATGATGAAGACGATGACAGCAATGTCGGCGGCGACGATGGCGACATCGATGATGACGGTGACTACGATTTCTGTGCTAGTGGGGTTGACTTTGTCAACCTCACTTCCTCCATTAAAGGAAGTGGACGGTTTGGCTACCCACTACCCGGATTATTTCAGGTGGACCCTATCAAAAAAGAATGCGAAATATTTATAAAACATAATTAAAATTTTTAATTAAATTAAAAACTTATTAAATCATAAGTAAGCTAAAAAAATTAAGGAATTTAAGGATTAAGTCCTGAATTATAAAATTAAAATGAAAAGAGAAAAATATTAAGCCAAAAATTTTCAAACAAATTAACTATCAATCAAAATCGAGTAATTAGTAAACATTGGATTAAAATTATAAAAACTCTAATTTTAAAGAAACTTAAAGGAAAAAATGCAACATACTATTTACTATTTAAGTTCTTTCGATATTTTAATTTAAATTTAAGATAATTGTATTGACAAAAGGATTTTTTGGGAGAAACTTAGCATATGAAGAGATCTTTGATAGGAGGTGATGAATATTTTTATCCTCAAACCTCACTCATTTTTTAAATATGTTTGTACATATTAACCAGAAAAATAATGAATTTTATCCTCTCATTCTCCATGACATATAAATAAATATTTTCTTCATATAAAAAAACAAATGATTAAGAGTAACAAATTTTATCCACTTAGTTCATATTTTTTACTTAAAATGTGTTGCATATCTTTATAAAGAAATAATGAATTTTATTCTCCTATTCATATGACATATGTTAAATTTATTTAGTGAACAACTACTAGTATGTTAAATTTTCCTAAGAATCAAAAAACATGTAGTGAATATAATTAAAATCTAAATTTGTTAACCAAACTACTACAAAATGAAGCTATTTAAAATATAAGAGAAAATGTGCTAAATAAATTACTCTAATCAAATTAAAATCATAAGATATTTTTTAAAACTAAATCACGTAAAAATTAAATCTAACTAATCATGATAAAATAAAATATTAGTAAATCAAAAATAATAAAAGACTTATAAATAAACTCAAACTAAATTTCTGAAAAAAAAACAAAGTATGAGTTTATTATGTTTTTGAATTTTTTTCCCAAGATTTTTCTTAAATTTTAAGTTTTCAATATGATCTTTTTAGGACTTTCTTATAAGCTATAAATATTAGAAAAAATAGCATATAAGGAACTCCTCATACTTAAAATTCAACATTATCCCCGATATTGAAAATTAAGTATGGAAGAAACAAGAACAAAAACACAAACATAAAAGTAGAAAGGAGGGAAAAAGAACACATCCCTAATTTAGAGACGGAGTGGCCACCGGGAACACCTGCAACAATATGTTAAAATAAACAAAACCTAATACTCGCCTTACCGAGAATCGCGCAAAATCGGAAGAATCACGTCATCCTCTTTCGAAGATTGCGTTCAATTCTCTTTATTCTTGAGCGATCGATTCGTACACCAGTCTCTCGGCTAACCGACGATTGAAAATAGATATGAAATCATACATAGACATATAAGATCAAGATAAATCAATAATAAATTGAAGGAGATCAGAAATATAAAAAAGAGAAATTATTTCACTCAACCTCCGCAATCAACATGATCTAAAAATTATATCCACCTAGCATAAAAGAAAAATTAATAAGAGATCAAAGACATTACATTAAATAAAACAAAAAATTATCATTGCATAAAATGAAAAACGATGGGTACATGAAATGAAATAGAATTATATTACATAAATAAAATTTATAACTAAAAAAAAATAAAAGCATCTCTGTCCAAAAGGGACAGGGGAAGAGAGAGCTAGCATGCATATAATATGACCTCTATATATAGGAAAATGGGTGGATGAATGAAGAGCAATGTGAAGGGTTGGAAGGCCAAGAGGGAGATATAAATAGGTAGTCATAATAATGAGGAGAGGAGGAAATGAGAATATGTGAAGCCACATGGAAGGGGATGCTAAGAGGGGGAATTAATATGTTCGGCGATAAGTCGAGAAAGGGGAGGTGTTCACGTGAATAGCGGGAAAATGATGGTGACCATGTTGAAATAATTAAATGACGTTTGCATGAGTTTTAGGCTTCATTTGTTTCAGCGGTGGTGGGTTGATCCGGCGGGTGGAAACGGAGTGTTCGAAACGGAGGGAGGAAGTGGCTGCTCCAAACGGAGCTTTTTTGGGGCGTTTCTCAAGGCAGGCGGGTGGAAACTGAGCAAACGCCGCCGAAGATTCATTTGTTTACCCGCCTTCCGATGGCATTTGCCCAAAACGGAGCACCAAATTAAAACGCCCAAACAAATAGAGCCTTAATTAGATGACGGGCATCAACAAAAGGTGGCGGCAAGAATGGAGATGGTGGCGAGCAATGGTAAATGAAATTCACGTGGATGGTTCATACATAACAATTGGGTGCGAATGGTTTTAAATGGTCCCGATATTTACATGAAATATGTATTTATTTTATAATTCACATGAATGAAGTGGCGGGATGATAATTGAACGGGATTTCACGTGCATGGATTGGGGTGGAATAAATGGCGGTGATGGCGTTGTGTGCAGCTTTGACGATGCGCGCGACCATGTTGCATAGATTGGCGAAGATGGCGTGGCGACAATTCGGCGGCGAGGAGGCGACTTGGACTTGTGCGGCATGAGCTCGCGGAGTTGGTGAAGATGACGCTTCAGTGAATACTTGTGCGGCATGAGCTCGCGGAGTTGGTGAAGATGACGCTTCAGTGAATATTTCGTTTTCATCCCCATGAATGTGATCGCGACATTATTACAGCAAAATAGAAATAAAAATAAAAAAGTGAGCAAAATATAAAACAAACAATTTTTTAAATAAAATTACATAATATATTACTATTATATTAGGTGATTGTTAACTGCAACCCGTTATTGGCTAGTCGCACTCCAAAATTTCCTAACTTTTCGCGCCTTTTCGAAATACGTCTTGTCCATGCAATTTCAGGAAAAGTGTTCAACACGAAAGTTGTAGATCTCGACGAGATCTACAACTTTCGTGTTGAACACTTTTCTGAAATTGCATGTACAAGGCGTATTTCTGAAAGGCGCAAAACCTGTACATATTTTCAAAGTACGTCTTGTACATGCATTTTTAGGAAAAGTGATCAACACAAAAGTTGTAGATCTCGACGAGATCTACAACTTTCGTGTTGAACACTTTTTCTAAAATTGCATGTACAAGGCGTATTTCGAAAAGACGCAAAAAAATTTGGAAATTTTGGGGTGCGACTAGCCAATAACGGATTGCGATTAACAATCAACTTATATTAAATATTAAACTAAATTATATAATTAAAATATGAATAAATTCTATACTCAAGGGCTTGGTTTTAATTAAGACGGGTCTCTACTCCCTATTTGAGAAAAAAATATTAGTCGAGTTACTTTTACCTAAAAAATAGGTGCAGTATTAAATACTAACTGTTGATCTCTGATATCCTACAGGAAATCAACGGTGAGTATTCAATACCGCGGCTACTTATATGTGAAAGTAACTCACCTAAAAAAATTTACCTGCTTGAGACACCTGGCTTGAAGGAATTTGCTGTTCTGCTGTTCTGCTCCGTGTATGATATTATTTTGCCTCAACTGGCCGGCCAAAATGTTGCTGTTGACCAGGAGAAAAAGCACTCCTTTTAGGAACTTTTGTGATTGACCGAGGCCATCCTAAACAGAAATTCCTCTTCTACACACGCACTGCACACATAATTTTGACTCACGATATTCTGCTCCGCTCCACGTAATTATGTTATCCTGATCCACACCCATAAGCCAATCTACGCTTTTATTAAAATTATCAAAAACCGACGGTGCAAATTAATTACGCGATCCGCGGAGCAGCAGAACGACCCCCGCTCCATATAAATACCCACAAACAGATGCCGAATAGATGCAGGTGAACAAGTCGCCGATAATGTGTTCCATGGCGGTCGCATACTCCCCGGTATTTTCACCGCGTATGATGCCACTCAGCTATAAGCTCTCGCCGGAAAAACTATCGTCATCGGCGGCGACTTCCACCGCCTTTTCGTCCTCTGTTTCACATCTGAAGAGGAAGAGACCGACTCGCCTTGATCTCCCGGCGTTGGGATTGGAAGCTATCGAGCCGCCGCTGAGATCCGATGGTCGGCGGGAGGTGGAGGCGGAGAGCGAGCAGTATTCAGTTTATTGCAAGAGGGGGAAGAAGAGGCTTGAGATCGAGGATCGATACACCGCGGCGCTTAACCTCGTCGGAGATCCCCAAACGGTAAACAAATTGTTTTCGTGCAATTATTTCGAGAAGGGCGAGCGATTAATCGAAGGGATTTGATATATGCAGGCGTTCTTTGGCGTTTTCGACGGCCATGGCGGTTCGAAGGCCTCTCAATTTGTGTCGGAGAGCATCGGCGGCCGCATATTGGAGGAGATTACGGGGAGAGGAGACGGAGGGGAAATTAGGGTTGAAGAAGCGGTCAGGAACGGGTATTTGAGAACCGATGCGGAATTCTTGAAGCAGAATTTGAGAGGAGGGACTTGCTGCGTCACCGCTTTGGTTACCAAAGGGGATCTGATTGTTTCTAACGCCGGCGACTGTCGTGCCGTCATGAGCGTCTCCGGCTCCGCCGAGGCACTCACCTCCGACCACCGGCCTTCAAGAGAAGACGAAAAGGACCGAATCGAAGCCCTAGTAAGTTCACTTCTCAGCTACTTCGTTAATTTTCCCCCCTTTTAGGGTTTAATCGCTGCAGATTCTTATTACACACTATTTGCGATCTGTACAGGGCGGTTATATCGATCGATCGAGATCTGTTTGGAGATTGCAGGGATCTCTTGCTGTGTCGAGAGGAATCGGAGATTCCCATCTCAAGCAATGGGTCATAGCCGAACCAGAAACTAGGGTAATCAAGATCAAACCAGAGTGCGAATTCTTAATTCTAGCTTCCGACGGGCTTTGGGAGAAGGTTAGCAATCAGGAAGCAGTGGACATTGCTCGCCCTCTTTGTTTAGATCCTCAGAAGCCATCGCCATTGTCCGCCTGCAAAAAGCTTGTAAACCTAGCAATTTCTCGAGAATCAATGGATGATACCTGTGTCATGATCATCCAACTGCGGCAATTCATCTGAATTGAGTTTGGATAATTCTTCCACGACAAGAACAAGCATCATTGAAGACGAATCCGAGCATGAATTCTTAGATCGAAAATGGCGCAGAACTAATTTTCTGCTACAGCTTGGGTTTTCGGAGATCCCCTGACTTCTGAATGAGATTTTGTATATATTTAGGGAGAAAATCTGGCGGCCATGGCTTTTATTGTAGTCGCCATTTTAAGATTTGTTGCTCTTGTGGCTTTTTATAATGTAATAATTTTTTCCTGTTCTACCTGGGCTTCAGGAAGGAGCCTGCGTAGCGCAGGAGCTCACGATCAAACTTTACAAATTGTGCATTGCCATGGTTTTTTCTTTTTTTTGCTCTGTTTTTTTGCAACCGTTCAATTAAAAAATAAACATCTTGAATTTCACCCGCTCTTATTTTATGGAATGTTACGCGTACATAATTATTATTCTTTAAAATGGGCCTTGACTTCTGAATGAGATTGTATATATTAGTACGATATTTTTGACTATTCGCACTTAAAATTTATGTTTTTTTTTTGGAATTTTAGAATTGTTAATAGGAAGCACTATATAAAAATTATTGTTTATTCGCACCCGTCGCTCTCGTGCTTCCGTCTTCTCTTCAAACCGTGATTCTCTGGCGACTCTTCCTCATTTCTTTCTGTCCCTCTGAAGGGCTTCAAATCTGGCAAGTGCTCCTCCTTCATTTTCCGAGCGACGTTCTTTATCCCGACGTGTTTTCCTCCATTATCTGGCGGCTATCTTTTTCACATCCGGTGATCTCTTTCTCTTGACGGTGATGCTTCTCTATTCTGCGATTTTCAAATGTTCATTCCTCCTTCAGGGGGTGGTGCTCTGCTCCTCATTTTTTTTCAATTTTTGAGTGTTGATAGCTTTCGTGTTTGCGGATAGTCAAAAGTGTCAATAGTCAAAACTATGGTGTTAATATGATCGCCCTTTAAAATTTTGTAGGCATTTATGAAAGATTATAAGCACATTCATTGATATACTTCTATGTTGGTTTCATTGGAATTCTGAAGGCGCTTCTTTTTGCAATAACTTAAGAATTCTTTATGTTATTTTGCGGTTTTTTTTTGACATTTTGCACTTTAGAATTATTCTATTTTGGTACTTTGTATATATATTTTTTAGGTTGGTATTTTGCATCTCTAATTATAAATTTTTGGCGTCTTGCATCACAAGGCTGAAATTTTAGGGGTATTTAGATTCTGACACTACCCTGCATACTTATTTTGGTATTTTACACTTTGAATTATCATATTTCGGCTATTTACAAAGTGCCAAAATGAGTATTTTGGGTGGTGCCCAAATCTAAATGCTTCTAAAATTTCAGTCTTGATGTGCAAAGGGTTAAAATTTTGTAATTTGTAGGTGCAAAGTGCCAATTTAAAAAATTTGGGATGCAAAGTGTCAAAAATAGGATAATTCGAGGGTGTAAAGTGTCAAAAAATCGTTATCTTAGTTGATGAACATTATGTTGATCTTAATGTCTCATGGAAAGTTATGTCTTCACATTTAAAAATAAGTAAAAAGAACGTACTTTGAGTATAAAAAGGTCGTGCACCAGCAAATAAAGAATCTTGGTGGTGGAAAGTGTAAGTGCAAGACAAAATGAGGGCAAAGAGTGCTAGCTATAATATGTTTGCGCGTATCGAGACCGACTCGGTAGCGTATAACGGATTACATGTTATCTAGGGTAATGCTCTACTCTGAAGATACTATAAATAATCATTTCAAATTTGATGGACTATTGTAGAATACCTTGAGCACTAGCAACCCTAACAATAAGCGCACACATCCTTCTCCTCCACTGTCGACCCAGGTCGCAACCTTCTTCTCCATTGCCGACGCAAGTGAAGCTCTCTCCTCTAATCGCCCGCGTCAGTGAAGCTTCTTCCTCCAGTTTGCACATGTTTTATGCGCAGGTGAAGCTTCTTCTTCCAATTTTCTTCATTTTTTTAAATCGCAAGGCCGCATGAGTGCAGCTTCTTCCCCGGAGCACACCAACGGAGTACCCTTCCCCCCCCCCCCCCACCCCGCGCACGCCATTGACACTCTTTCGCCTCTGATCACCGTCGTCGGGTAACTTGTCTGAACCGCCTGATGGACATGTTCGTCATTTTTAAAAACTTTGTGATACAAATGACTAGAACGGAGCAACTTCATTCGTCAGTTCAAGATCCAGACTGACATATTTACCAACATGTCTCATCAAGAAAACTATAAAAAGGCCCACATATTTTCATTTGAAAAGAGGCAATCGAGGTTTTTTGGCGAGAACTTGAGACTTAAGTCGTTTCTTTGCTCTGAGTTCTTTCTATTCACTTTGTTTACTCTCAAGTCTATTTGCTCTCAAGTGTGCTCGCTCGTGATAGTGTTGTTAATGCTACACATATTTCTTGTAGTATCAATAGTACATATATTTGTAAACTTCTATTAAATCTTTTTCATAAAATTATTTAGTGCAGTAATTGATTGTCTGCTTATCTCTATCCTCTATTATATTTGAGCTGTCAATAGTCATAGACGAATTGCTAATAGTTATCGACAGACTGTCAATATAAATGCCCTTATTAAATAGTGCATTTTAAATACTATTTGTCCCGATTTAAAATGAGCGATGGTATCTCCATTGCAATTTTGTCTATTCACACTCAAATGTTATATTTTTAGGATTTTTCTAATTCCTATTTGCAAGCAAGCCCTCTGTCACGATCTCGCATCTATGTGGTTAACTTCTAGAGATTTCTAGAAACATTTAGGATCTTGAAGGATATTCTTGCACATAGAGATTAGTCTAGAATATTCTTGAAAGATGTAAATACACAAATGATGGTAGAGTAGTCTAGATCCTTCCATCCTTTTGAGGGAAAACCATTTGGCGTCCTATATTAGGGAAAGACTCCCTCATTTGTAACTCACCAAGCAATCCAAGCAATAAAGCTCTCTTACACACTCTTGCTCTCTTGTTCACTCTTTCTATGTGATATCTTACTTATCTTTCCACAATCAAGTGCTGAAGGATGTTGACTTAGCTAGCTGCAAATGGGCATAGGAAGGAGCTAAGGCCGCACACGACGTTGTCAAGGGGACAAGTCTATGACAGTTGGTATCAGAGGCAGGTTAATTCAATTCGTGGTTTGTGCAAAGTAGTAAGATAGCTTTGGAAGAGAACAACACCACAAGTGTTATCGATGAGTGCGATAGGGCGACCGAAGAGAGAAGGGATAGGAAAAAGAGAGACCCAAGCAAAGGTCGTGAAGCTCCTAGTGTGGAGAAAAACATGGTGGATGTGATAGAGTACAAGGCAATTCAAGATGCCTACCTTACTCTACAACGGAAAGTGGAAAATATTTGTAAGTATTTTGATACTTTCTATATGAAATAAAAGAAGATGTAAATGGATATTGATCTTTTTAAGGAGCAAACATTGGGCAAGTCAGAATCCTCGCACCATATTTTTGACACTATCATTAGTGACTTTGAGGAGCGTTTAACAAATGTGAAAACAAAAGTGGAAGACTTATGCAAGCGAAGTCCTACCAATGGAGGGAATGTTGGAGGTATGACAAACAACTCAAAATTAGACGTGCCAAAACCCAAGAAGTTTGCAGGAAAACAGGATGCTTTGGAGGTAGAGAACTTCCTTTGGTATATGGAGAAATACTTGGAGGGATATGATATCACAAATGAAGCATTGATGGTATGTCATGATAGTTACTATTTAGAAGACATTGCTTCATTATGGTGGCGAAAAATACAAGCAAATATTGTCAAAGGACTTTATCGGATCGACTCTTGGGAAGACTTCAAACAAGAGTTGAGAAGGAACTTCATCCCTAAAAATGTGAAGGATGATAACTTACGGAAGCTCAGGGAACTGAGGCAGAAGGGCGTCATTGGAGACTATGTCAAGGAGTTGACAACACTATCGCTACAAGTCTTTGATGTTTCCGAGCACATTCTCCTTTTCAACTTCATTGATTGACTACAAAATTGGGTTATGCGGAAGGACCCAAGGACCACCAGAGACGTCATTGCTACCGTCGAGTCTCTTATTGAGTTCCAACACCAACCCAATCCAATCAAGGAGAAGATGTAACACCCTCTATCCGTCGCATAGTATATAGCAGTAGGTCCGGCCGGGGCCCGACGCCATATACCACAGACAGACCGGGCGGTTACTCATGGAAACCATCCAACCAATCAACATCCTACACAGAGCATTCTAGCGGAAGCAGATTATAAAAGTTGTAACAAAGAACCCAGCATTAAAGCATGAATGTTCACTAATTATCAAAATAGGAATGTTACAAAATACACCAGTACAAGCCTTAAGGCCTTACAAATATGGTTCACTTGATATTACATGTTTTACAAACCACGGTACGCAGGCCGGTCATACATGAATAAAACGGTAAACACTTCCATTTGGGCCTTCGAGGGCTGGCTTCGCAAAAAGGGCTTTAGCCCGCTATTGACCGCTTGGTCCCGCAGCACCTGCAAGCAACAAACCACCGCACGGTGGCAAAACAAGGCAACGGTCAGCAATGCTGACCAAATTATAACGATCCCGCCCCCAACTCGGGGCGGCGATGCTCCTTCCCTGCATTTCATTAGCATAAGCGAGCAATATATATATATATATATATATATATATATATATATATATATATATATATATATATATATATATATATATATATATATATATATATATCCATTTCATCACAGACATTGGCTCGCACGGCCACACGCCCCGTGCTCTCAGGGCACATTCTCGGCGAACCGATCGATGTCACGTCAATTAAAGCCATAGAAATTCCTGACTTACCACCGCCACTTTGACGGCCAAACCTATGAGCAATTTGTCTTCCTGGCCTGGGTCACGACAATTTAAGTCATTGACCGCCGAAGACCCTAATCTATGCCAACAACAAGTGTCACGTGCCTTTAGGTCTCTTTAACCGAACGACATAGAGCAGGTACGGTTCCATCTAACCCGTGCTCACATCGCAACGACAATTTAAGCCATTTGCGCGGGTCAAACTTCCACTGAGTCTCATTTCTATCATAATTCACATAACCCGGTTATGTTCAAGTTGGCTCTCAGGCAACCAAGTTGGCAAGATCTCGTATCCACCCAGTTTTTCGGGTGCACCTTTGGGTTAGTCCCCAAGGCTCCCTGCTGCAATCTACCGCGTAGAAAACCCGAAAAACAAACAATAGCACGGAGTCTTCTCCGGCATTTATGCAATGCAACATCACCGATCCAGACCAACATGTCCGGGTAGGCTTCACACATCATGCCTATGTCCGTTCTCGCTTACGGACTCTAAACAACAGGGACTTCACATATCTACCATAAGGAACGCCTCCAACTCTCCGCAAACTCGCGAGAGCGGGCTTCCTATGCAAAGAAAGAGAGCTACTCATGCCCAAGATGAGGATCGTTACCCTAGCGTTCCTCTTTGGCGCCATTGAAAAGTAAACGGATGAAAAGCACCGCATTAGCTTTGCCTCCATGGATCCGGAGTCGGCTCGCGATTCAGAGCTTCGAAGCTCCTCCAATGGCCGGATCTAGCTCCTTCTTCCTTCCTTGGCTCTCCTCTCTCTCTAAGGTTTTAGAAAGATAACAACTTAAGAAAAGTGAGGTTTCTAAGTCCAATCCCGGGTATATCCCTTCAGGAAAAACCCCCAGCCGTTGGATCTCAAAATAAGGAAACGAACGACTTTGATTCGGGACTGAAATGCCCAATCTGGACCGAACACGGCCTGACACACGCCCGTGTCCAGGGCCGTGTGCCTCATTCTCCGTCAAAATCAAATCGCCTGGAACCTCACACGGGTATCGAACATGCTCGTGTTCGAGCTGACACGCCCGTGTTCCATCTGACACGGCCGTGTGGCCGGCCATGTACCCCCATCATTTTTCCCCGAAAACAACCCGAGCACTGCACGGGTTCTAGGACACGCCTGTGTCCTTGCCCGTGTCACCTTGACACGCCTGGGCTCCAGGCTGTATACACGGTCTCGACACTCGACACTTCGTCGAGCGAAGATCGTCGACCTGATGACACGGCCTTGGACACGCCCGTGTCCTAGGCCGTGTGCCTTGTCTAGACACAATGTCGAGACCAAAGTGTCGACTTCCCGGGACGAGTGTCGACACGGGTTGACACGCCCTGCGACACGCCCGTGTCGCAGGCCGTGTGCCATGTCTCGACACTTCATCGAACGCAGAGTGTCGACTTCGCGGGCTAAGTGTCGACACGGGTTGACACGCCCCGCGACACGCCCGTGTCGCAGGCCGTGTGCCCAGTCTCGACACAATGTCGAGACCAAAGTGTCGACTTCCCGGCTAAGTGTCGACACAAGCTTGACACGCCCTGGTACACGCCCGTGTCCCAGGCCGTGTGCATGCAGCCAGAACCCAAAACTGGCCCAAAACGTCTCCCGTCGCTCCTTTGAGTTTCGTGGCGTTACAACTCTCCCCCTCTTAAAATAATTTCGTCCTCGAAATTACATAAAGGAAAGACATGTACTAAACCAAAACTTGTACCTGAGCGGAACAACTCTAGATACTCGTCAAGCATAGTCTGCTCTCTCTCCCAAGAGAGATCCTCACGACCGCAATTGTCCCACCGGACCTTGACCATCCTGATCTCTTTATTGCGTAGCCGCTTGACCTCCGAGTCCTCAATCCGCACGGGCTTGACCTTTGTCGTCAGCCCACTATCCACCGGCACTTGATCAACCGCGATCACTTGCGTAGGCTCTTGCACCGCCTTCCGAAGCACCGAAATGTGGAATACATCATGTAATCCACCAAGCTCCACTGAAAGCTTCAGCCGATATGCCGCTTCACCAACTCGCTCCAGAACCTCAAACGGTCTAAGGTACCTCGGGCTTAGCTTTTTCAATCGCCGCACCCGCGAGACACCCTTGAACGGCTTGATCTTTAAGTATACATAATCGCCCACAGCGAACTCCACATTCCTGCGCTTGACATTATAGTACTTTGCTTGCCGGTCCTGAGCGATAAGCAACCTCTCCCGAATGGTTCTCACCAAAGAAGTAGCATCCTCCACTTCTGATCGCTTATACAACTTTGACCCACATGTTTCTAACCAAGACAACGACGTGCGACATTTTCTAAAATATAGGGCCTCGAAAGGCGCCATCTGAATACTCGCTTGGTAGTTATTGTTGTATGCGAACTCCACCAAATAAAGATGGTCTTCCCACTGCTTTCCAAAATCCAAGACACACATGCGAAGCATGTCTTCCATGGTTCTATTGACTCTCTCGGTCTGCCCATCCGTTTGCGGATGGAAGGCTGTGCTAAATTTCAGCTTTGTTTCCAACATTTGCTGCACAAGCCTCCAATCATTGGACGTGAATCGTCCATCTCGGTCACTCACGATGCTGCGGGGCACACCATGAAGCCGTACTATGTTATCCACATAAAGCTTTGACAACTTCTCCACCGGATCATCCTTCCTATGCGGAATGAAATGCATCACCTTCGTTAACCGATCCACGACCACCCAAACAGCGTCGTTCCCCTTTTGCGACCTTGGCAAACCGTGCACAAAGTCCATAAAGATGTCGTCGAATTTCCACTCCGGAATAGGCAAGGACTTAAGAAATCCTCCCGGCTTTTGGCACTCCGCCTTCACCAAGGCGCAAGTTTGGCACTTCGCTACGTAGAGCGCCACATCCTTTTTCAAACCCGGCCACCAAAACAGTTTCTTCACATCACGGTACATCTTCGTGCTCCCCGGGTGAATCGAGTACTTGATATGGTGTGCCTCGTATAACAACTCCACCCGTAAATTGCCCACACTTGGGACGCACAGACGATCGTCCTTCCAAAGTACTCCGTCCTCCACAACGAATTGAGGATTTGACCCATCCAGAGCCTCTACCATGAACTGCTTCATATGAGCATCCATATCCAAAGCCTGCCGAATACGATCAGCCAGGTCATATTGGACTTCACTCCAATTCAGAACTGCTTCAGCACTTGATTGCTTGTCCACACAAACAATCTCCAACGCCTCCAACTCCCGCACCAACCACTCATCATGCACCGATAGCCAATTGGCTTGAGCTGGGGCTCGACGACTCAACGCGTCCGCAACCACATTTCCTTTACCAGGCACGTAGTGGATCTTAAATGTATAGTCCCCCAGGAACTCCATCCATCTACGCTGCCGCATATTCAGATCCTTCTGATCAATAAGATACTTCAGGCTCTTGTGATCGGTATAGATGTCAATCTTCACACCGTACAAATAGTGTCTCCACAGCTTCAAGGAAAAAATCACGGTCGCTAACTCCAAGTCATGGACCGGATAATTCCTCTCATGCACTTTTAGCTGTCTCGAGCCATAAGCTATTACACTTCCGTGTTGCAGTAGCACGCAACCCAAACCGCTGCCCGAAGCATCACTATAAATCTCATAGCCTTCGGTCCCACATGGCGAACTCAGCACAGGCGCCGTGGTCAACCGACACTTCAACTCCTCAAAAGCTCGCGCGCACTCCGGCGTCCAAACGAACTTATGCTCCTTCCTCGTCAAAGTAGTGAGAGACAACGCTATCCGCGAGAAGTTCTCTACGAAGCGCCTATAATAGCCGGCAAGCCCCAAAAAACTCCGGACTTCCGCTACCATAACAAGCTCAGGCCACTCCCGTATCGCAACGATCTTCGCCGGATCCACATCAATACCCTCTCCACTCACTATATGCCCGAGGAACGCCACTGAGGATAGCCAAAACTCGCACTTCGAGAACTTGGCATACAACTGATTTCTCCTTAGCGTCTCCAAAACCAAATGAAGATGCTTGAAGTGATCTTCCTCACTTTGCGAGTACACCAAAATATCGTCGATGAAGACGATCACAAAATGATCCAAGTACTCCCTGAAAGTCCTGTTCATCAAATCCATGAACACCGACGACGCATTAGTCAGCCCAAACGGCATGACCGTAAACTCATAATGCCTGTATCTCGTACTAAACGCTGTCTTCGGGATATCACTCTCCCTTATTCGCAGTTGATAGTACCCAGCCTTGAGATCCAACTTCGAGTACACCGTCGACCCGACTAACTGATCAAAAAGATCATCAATCCGGGGGATCGGGTACTTGTTCTTCTCCGTCAGCTTGTTGAGCTCCCGATAATCAATACATAGCCTCAAGCTTCTGTCCTTCTTCTTAACAAAGAGGACCAGTGCGCTCCAAGGCGAAGAACTCGGGCGCACATACCCTTGCTCCAACAACTCTTGCAGTTGAACTTTCAGCTCCGTCATTTCGTTAGGCGATAGCCGATAAGGAGATCGTGACACAGGCTTTGCACCTCGCACTAGTTCAATTGTAAAATCTATCTCCCGCTGAGGCGGGGCTCCAGGAAGATCTGCGGGGAACACATCAGGGTATTCCGATACCACTGAAATACTATCCAATGCGGGCTTCGGCTTCGCAACTTCCACTAGTGTAAAGAACAGTTCTGCTCCGGCACGAACCGCCTCCACTACCTGAAGAGCAGACATCAGCGTCTTGCTCGACCCCTTTAAGCCCGTAAAAGTCATTTCACGACTTGCTCCCACCTTGACTTCCTTGCTACCGCAATCTATATGGGCCTGCTGCTCCGAGAGCCAGTCCATGCCAAATATGACGTCGAACTCCACCAACGGAAGTAAAGACGCCTGCAGATCGAACTCCTGATTCCCAATACGAATCTTAACATCGCAGATCCTATCCGCTCGCATCGAACACCCATTGGGCAACAACACATCCAACTTATCCTTCGCCATCGAAGAAGGGACTCCGATGCGTGATATAAATCCTTCGGACAAGAAGTAGTGTGAAGCTCCCGTATCGAAGAGTGCTCGTGCCGGATTTTCACAAATTAATACAAATCCTAAACAAGTAGTGGTAAGGTAACATGCGCATAACAAGTATTTAAAGAAATTGACTTGCTATAAATTAAATCGTACATGTCACCACATCAGCTTGTTTGATGGCCTCCTGTTGGCCAAGATTATAGACCCTCGGTTAGGCCGGAGCATAATGGGATGCGTTCGACTCCACCGTCTTGCCCTTCTCTTCATAAGTAGCTCCCGGCCTTCTCTCGGACTTAGGACGTCCGCTCCAACAGTCACGGGCAAAATGCCCCATCTTTCCACAAGTAAAACACGCACCCGGGATCTGACCCGTAGTCGCCCCAGAAGCACCAGAAGGAGCTGGACCCGAAGTCCTAGGCTTCTTGAAAGACCTCCGATAGCCGGACTTTGAAGTAGTCGGCACTTTAAATTCAGATTTCTTATCACCCAAACTTTTCTTTGCTTGTACATTCTTCATGTCCTTCTCCAAGGACCGGGCAGTGTTGACCAAGGTTAAGAAACCCTGCGTCATCGGCCCCGAAAGTAGTAATCTCAACTCATCTCTCAAGCCTTCATAGAAGCGATTAGTCTTGCGCTCCTCATCCATGATGGTGGAGTTAGCATATTGACTCAAACGGGTGAACTCATGGAGATATTCATCCACGCTCTTCTCACCCTGAACCAACTTCAGAAATTCGTTCTCCATCGAAATCCTCTGAGTAGAAGGGAGGTATCTTGCTAAGAACAATCCCGAGAACTCTTCCATCGGAACGTCTATAAGTTGTCTACCTCTCAAATGATGCAGCTCCAATCCTTCCCACCACATCCTCGCTTCACCGTCCAGAAGGAACGTAGCGATGGTTGTCATTTGTCACTCCTCCGTCTCCGTTGCTGTCATGACTCTCTTCACCCTGGAGAGCCAGTCTTCAGCCTGAGATGGGGTTCCCAACCCCGAGAATAACGGAGGGTTAAAGCTTATTACATGCTTAAGCTGCCTCTCAGTTGCCCTCCTTGGCACCACCGGTTCCACAACCACTTGCTCCACCCTGCTCGGCTCAGCCTCTTGAAGAGGTTCCTGCTCCATCACAGGAGCGAGCTGCTGCGTTTGCCTTGCAGGCTGCACATTTATCACGGCCAACACCGCTTCAGCCACCAATCGTATATTCTCAGCCGACAGAGGTGTTGCAGGAGCAACATCCGGTGCACTACTAGCCTCAGAAACTCGGCGTTCTGACGGCCCAACACCACTTCTGGTCACCTATAGTGGTACAAAACACCGTTAAGCGACCAAATAAAATTGCAAACAACAATTATAGGAACACGCAGGTTCCTCAAACACGAGTATTTTCATTCCTAAGTGGACATTCATGGGTTCTTTTACTGTTATAACGATGACGCACACAATGTGCTCACCACCCCTTAAAAAGAATTCGTCCACGAATTCAGTTTAAGCCCGACCAAAACCAGTAGTCTGATACAAAATTGTAACACCCCCTATCCGTCGCATAATATATAGCAGTAGGTCCGGTCGGGGCCCGACGTCATATACCACAGACAGACCGGGCGGTTACTCATGGAAACCATCCAACCAATCAACGTCCTACACAGAGCATTCTAGCGGAAGCAGATTATAAAAGTTGTAACAAAGAACCCAGCATTAAAGCATGAATGTCCACTAATTACCAAAATAGGAATGTTACAAAATACACAAGTACAAGTCTTAAGGCCTTACAAATATGATTCACTTGATATTACATGTTTTACAAACCACGGCACGCAGGCCGGTTATACATGAATAAAACAGTAAACACTTCTATTTGGGCCTTCGAGGGCCGGCTTCGCAAAAAGGGCTTTAGCCCGCTATTGACCGCTTGGTCCCGCAGCACCTGCAAGCAACAAACCACTGCACGGTGGCAAAATAAGGCAACGGTCAGCAATGCTGACCAAATTATAACGATCCCGCCCCCAACTCGGGGCGGCGATGCTCCTTCCCTGCATTTCATTAACATAAGCAAGCAATATATATATATATAGCCATTTCATCACAGACGTTGGCTCGCACGGCCACACGCCCGTGCTCTCAGGGCACATTCTCGGCGAACCGGTCTATGTCACGTCAATTAAAGCCATAGACATTCCAGACTCACCACCGCCACTTTGACGGCCAAACCTATGAGCAATTTGTCTTCCTGGCCTGGGTCACGACAATTTAAGCCATTGACCCTAATCTATGCCAACAGCAAGTGCCATGTGCCTTTAGGTCTCTTTAACCGAACGACATAGAGCGGGTACGGTTCCATCTAACCCGTGCTCACATCGCAACGACAATTTAAGCCATTTGCGCGGGTCAAACTTCCACCGAGTCCCATTTCTATCACAATTCACATAACCCGGTTATGTTCAAGTTGGCTCTCAGGCCACCAAGTTAGCAAGATCTCGTATCCGCCCAGTTTTCCGGGTGCACCTTTGGGTTAGTCCCCAAGGCTCCCTGTTGCAATCTACCGCGTAGAAAACCCGAAAAACAAACAATAGCACGGAGTATTCTCCGGCATTTATGCAATGTAACATCACCGATCCATACCAACATGTCCGGGTAGGCTTCACACATCATGCATATGTCCGTTCTCGCTTACGAACTCTAAACAACGGGGACTTCACATATCTACCCGAAGGAACGCCTCCAACTCTCCGCAAACTCGCGAGAGCGGGCTTCCTATGTAAAGAAAGAGAGCTACTCATGCCCAAGATGAGGATCGTTACCCTAGCGTTCCTCTTTGGCGCCATTGAAAAGTAAACGGATGAAAAGCACCGCACTAGCTTTGCCTCCATGGATCCGGAGTCGGCTCGCGATTTAGAGCTTCGAAGCTCCTCCAATGGCCGGATCTAGCTCCTTCTTCCTTCCTTGGCTCTCCTCTCTCTCTAAGGTTTTAGAAAGATAACAACTTAAGAAAAGTGAGGGTTTTTAAGTCCAATCTCGGGTATATCCCTTCAGGAACAACCCCCAGCCGTTGGATCTCAAAATAAGGAAACGAACGGCTTTGATTCGGGACTGAAATGCCCAATCTGGACCGAACACGGCCTGGCACACGCCCGTGTCCAGGGCCGTGTGCCATCTGACACGGCCGTGTGGCCGGTCGTGTACCCCCATCATTTTTCCCCGAAAATAACTCGAGCACTACACGGGTTCTAGGACACGCCCATGTCCTTGCCCGTGTCACCTTGACACGCCTGGGCTCCAGGTCGTGTACACGGTCTCGACACTCGACACTTCGTCGAGCGAAGATCGTCGACCTAATGACACGGCCTTGGACACGCCCGTGTCCTAGGCCGTGTGCCTTGTCTCGACACAATGTCTAGACCAAAGTGTCGACTTCCCGGGACGAGTGTCGACACGGGTTGACACGCCCTGCGACACGCCCGTGTCGCAGGCCGTGTGCCATGTCTCGACACTTCGTCGAACACAGAGTGTCGACTTCGCGGGCTAAGTGTCGACACGGGTTGACACGCCCTGCGATACGCCCGTGTCGCAGGCCGTGTGCCCAGTCTCGACACAATGTCGAGACCAAAGTATCGACTTCCCGGCTGAGTGTCGACACAAGCTTGACACGCCCTGGGACACGCCCGTGTCCCAGGCCGTGTGCCTGCAGCCAGAACCCAAAACTGGCCCAAAACGTCCCCCGTCGCTCCTTTGAGTTTCGGGGCGTTACAGAAGAAGAACAAGTTCAACAATGGTAAAAATTGGGGAGATTGCCGAGACAAAAAGACCACCCATATAATGACCTGGCCCGCTAGGAGCACAGCGCCGCCCGACCCACTACGCAGCCCAGGAAGACAACCTGGCACCATGGGTGGTAGAGCCGGAATCTACAAGACCTGCAACCCGTACACCCCAACCAAATCTCCGTGACTGTTTCTCACCACGAAAGGTTGTTGTCATGGGGTTTCGAACCCGCAACCATGATACGACCCTCTTGCAAATAGGCCTGCAGGTCTGCAGCTCAGTTGGTGATGAGCCCTGTTTGCAGGAGGGTCTTGTCAAGGTTACGGATTTGAAACCCCATGACAACAACCTTCCGTGGTGAGAAACAGTCACAAATATTTGGTTGGGGTGTATGACATGCAGGCCTTGTAGATTCCTGTTGTACCACCCGTGGTGCCAAGTTGCCTTCCTGGGTTGCGTGGTGGGCCGGGCGGCGCTATGCTCCTAGCGGGCCAGGTTGTTACAACCCACTTCATAGAAGGATCAAAGACTTTGCCCGACCCATGGATGGAGTTTGAAGAAAGGAAAAAGAGCTTTGTACCAAAAGGAGAATGTTATGTGTGCAAGGGGCCACATCCGATGAGCAGTTGCCCGAAGTTGTGATCATTATCCGCTGTGGTGGAGAACCAAAACGTCACCCCACTGGAAGAAGGTGCTTCTCAAATAAGTTCATTGCAATTACTAAACACTTTGAATGTGCAGTCAACAAAAGCTACATCAAGCAAGGGTTGATGTATGTAGAAGCTTTGGTCAATGGGAAGACCACCAATGTTGAAACCGAGAAATCGATCTCTATGGAGCTCGGGATCACTAAAAAGGGGTGACCACACACTTAGAATGTCACAGACCAAAGGCTCAGGAAACTATGAACAGACCCTCGACTCAAGCGTGGAGGTCCCACCACATACCCGGAAGATCTTGGTGATCTCCCCCTCCCTAGCCAACGCCTAGCTAGGTGCCTTGGAGGATGAAGAAAGAGGATAAAGAAGTGATGCCCTCCAAGACACCCCTAAGGGTCTATTTATAGTTTTTTGGGAACGGCCTGCAAATAGCCAACCTCCACTACTCTTGAAATTACAATCATGCCCTGGCTGGGCGGGAATTTTGTCGGGCGAACGCTAAGCCGGGGGAGCTAGGCGGGCTGGCCGGGCGAGCTGGGCTGGCTGGCCGGGCGAGCTGGCCGGGCGAGCTGGGTTGGCTGGCCGGGCGAGCTGGGCGAGCTACACCGGGCGAGCTGGGCGGGCTGGCTGGGCGAGCGGTGCTGACTGGCCGGGCGAGCTAAACTGTGCGAGCTGGGCGGGCTGGCCGGGCGAGCTGGGCTGGCTGGCCGGGCAAGCTGGGCGAGCTAAATCGGGCGAGCTGGGCGGGCCAACGGGGCGAGCTGGGCGGGCGGGCCGTGAGAGCTGGGCTGCCGGGCCAGGCGAGCTGGGCCGGCTAAACCGGGTGAGCTGGGCGAGCTGGTCGGGATCCTTGAGTCAGCCTCTCGCCGCACCTGTAACACCCCGGATTTTTGATTGCGTACGCATGATGGGCGTTACGTTGGCTTTGACCGTTGTTCGAGCATGGTTTTTCCCGCGGGCTTGCTAGTGGCTGTTTTGGTAGCCGAGTTGCACGATTCCCCAGCAAATCGGAGTCCAGATGGGGACTCCGTGAGGCCTCTTAGGGAATGCTTGCACTTTTTCGCGCCCGGGAAATGTCGCTCAAAATGGGTTGCTTGTACAACAAACAAAAAGGGTAAAAAGTTCTTAAGGCAAAAATGGTCTAGGACGACACAGAAACATTTTTCAAAACAGGGAAAAATAGTCATTTTTTGTACGTGACACGCCCCCCGACACGGGCATGTCGGGGCGTGACCCAGGGCGTGACCTGGGCGTGACCTCCTTGACTCGACGAATTTTCTTGTGTCGAGTTGAGCTCGACGAATGGGGTACACGCCCCATGACACGGGCGTGTCACAGGCCGTGTGTAACTGATCGCGCGAAACTATATCCGCAAACGACAACGGCAAGTGTACCGTATCGGAAGTGGTATAGGTTTATAAAAACCAAGGTCGTATTAGACTCGGGGTGATCGAGTAATCCTACTTTGAAAATCGTTATTATTTTATCAACAGAAATTTAAAGTTTTGGAGTTACGAATAGTAAAACTAGAAAAGCTTAATTAAATTAATGGTTTTACAACTAGTACCCGATCTTGAGTCACCTTGGAATTATAAAATTACGAAATGAAAATAACAATGCAATTCTCTTGTTGAAGAGGCTTTGACCGTGGAGGTTCCCGAAGCATGAACACCCCTCTTTCAAGGACTAGGTTCAACTAAGCTTAGGTGTATCGACCGAACTTTCGTTCTCAAATCGCATCGTCTAAGACTTGCTTTAGGTAGTGAACCTCGCTATTAGATTTTACTCCAATTCGGAAGAGTTACGTTGTCCTCTCTCGAGGGTTGCGTTCTACTCTTTTTACCGATGAGTGATCGATTCGCCTTACGAGCCTCTCGGCCAACTAAAGAACGAAAACAGTTTTGAAAACTATATAAAAATATATAGCCTCAATGAATTGATCAACGGTAAATCATAAGCGTTCAACAAATTGAGAAGCGCAAAATTAAAATCACCGCAAAAATTATCTCATCCTCGGATCGTCTCGATCGAGCACTATGGGGAATTAGCCGCTCATGTAGATGGATGAATCATTATTATAATAATGCGACATTATGAAGACAACAAGAGATATAAATTTGAAACAAGAATATAAGAGATAAATTTTGAAACAGGAATAATAAAATTTTATTTCGAGTAGAACGAGGGTTTACAAGAAATGATAGTGCGAAATTACGTGGTTACAAGCTAGCAAAAATTTCAAGTTAAAAGAGAAAAACGTACAAGATAACAAAAAACGATTAAAACGATGACCGAAATTGACAACTTCCAGAAACCAAATTCTACAATGGAATAAAATTCTCGAGATGAATTTCTGGACTGAAATTTTCTTCTTAATCGATGACCTTAGAATTGCTCTCCGGAATGCCCCTTATCCATCTCAGAAAATAGGTATTTATAAGCCTTCCTAGCAGCGGCTGAATTAATTATTTTCGCCGTTACTGTTCATGCTACAGTAACGGCGGAATTAAATAATTTCAGTTATTTTTTTTTTCTTCCGTGTGAAACGGCAGCAGCAGCGGGAGATTTTTTTGACGCGGATCAATGAGCTGGAGGCGAGTTTGAAGATGGATGATGTGGCGTTTGCTGGAAGCCGGGCTGACGTGGCTGCATGGAGCTAAGGTGGCGGAGAACGGTGGCGGCGCTGGAGCTTTGTGGAGGTGGCCGAGCTGCATGGAGGAGAAGGTTGACGCGGAGGTGGCGGCCAAGCTTCATGTATGGTGATGGTGGAGGTGCTGGCTGGTTTCTTGCACGGAGGTGGCGCTGCTGTATGGAGAAGGCCGGCTGGTAGTGAGTTTGGAAGTGGAGGAGTTGGGGTGGCCGGCCTTGCTTGCATGTGAAGCTGCTGTTTGAAGTGGGAGTTTGGAGCTGCTGCATGGTGGAGCTCGGGTGGCGGCTGAGCTTGCTGGAGTGTGCACGGTGGTGGCGGCCGAGTTTGCTGGAATCTGTTCCATGCGGTGATGGCGGAGGGTGGAGCAGGATATATATATATATATATATATATATATATATATATATATATATATATATATATATATATTTATACATATAATAGATATGGGCTCGAGTTGCCGGAACGGAGGGTGGTGATCGGGCTCCACGCTGGCGAACCTGAATTGTATGGACGTTACAGCGGGATATTGCACAGAAAATTCCCCAAAGGCCTGCCGCAATCCTACAAAATAGAGAATATTAGTGTTAGCGCTCAAAATATTATTTTTCTACGAAATATTTTATAAAAATCACGAACATATGTTAATATTTAGAAAATCTAATTAAGATAAAAGCCCTAGATGACGACTAAATTACTAGTCATCAGTAACACCCCCTATCCGTCGCATAGTATATAGCAGTAGGTCCGGCCGGGGCCCGACGCCATATACCACAGACAGATCGGGTGGTTACGTATGGAAACCATCCAACCAATCTCAACGTCCTACACAGAGCATTCTAGCGGAAGCAGGTTATATAAGTTGTAAACAAGAACCCAGCATAAGAGCACGAATGTCCACTATTACAATAATTAGGAATGTATACAAAATACCCAAAAATCGGCCTTAAGGCCTTACAGAGTGTTCCACTTATTTAATACATGATTTACAAACCTCGGCACGCAGGCCGGCCATACATGAATAAAACAGAAAAACATTTCCACTTGAGCCTTCGAGGGCCAGCTTCGCAAAAAGGGCTTTAGCCCACTACTGACCGCTTGGTCCAGCTGCACCTACAAGCAACACACCACCGCACAGTGGCAAACAAGGCAACAGTCAGCAATGCTGACCAAATTATAACGATCCCGCCCCCAACTCGGGGCGGCGATGCTCCTTCCCTGCATTTCATTAGCACAAGCGAGCAATGCATATAACCATAGCCATTTCAACACAGACGTTGGCTCGTACGGCACACGTCCCGTGCACTCAGGGCACATTCTCGGTGAACCGGTCGATGTTACGTCAATTAAAGCCATTAACATTCCGGACTCACCACCGCCACTTAGACGGCCATTCCTATGAGCAATTCGTCTTCCTGGTATTGGTCACGTCAATTTAAGCCATTGACCACCGAAGACCCCCATTTATGCCAACGGCGAGTGCCATGTAACTTTGGTCTCTCTAACCCGAACGACATAGAGCGGGTACGGTTCCATCTAACCCGTGCTCACATCGCAACGACAATTTAAGCCATATGCGCGGGTCAAACTTTCACCGAATCCCATTCTACCGCAAATCATATAACCCCGTTATGTTCAAGTTGGCTCTCAGGCCACCAAGTTGGCAAGATCTCGTATCCGCCCAGTTTTCCGGGTGCACCTTTGGGTTAGTCCCCAAGGCTCCCTGCTGCAATCTACCGCGTAGAAAACCCGAAAAACACCCAATAGCACGGAGTCTTCTCCGGCCTTATGCAATGCAACATCACCGATCCGGACTAACATGTCCGGGTAGGCTTCAACCAAAATGCCTATGTCCGTTCTCGCATACGAACTCTAAACAACGGGGACTTTACATATCTACCCGAAGGAACGCCTCCAACTCTCCGCAAACTCGCGAGAGCGGGCTTCCTATGCTAAGAAAGAGAGCTATTAGTGCTTAAGATGAGGATCGTTACCCTTGCGTTCCTCTTTGGCGTCATCGAAAAGTAATCGGATAGAAATCACCGCACTTGCGTTGCCTCCGTGGATCCGGAGTCGGCTTGCGATTCGGAGCTCCAAAGCTCCTCCAATGGCGGATCTAGCTCCTCTTCCTCTTGCCTTAGCTCTTCTTTCTCCAAGGGTTTGGAGAGATGAAAAGGTAAGAAAAAATGATGGATTTCAAGTCAACTCCCGGGTATAACCTCCCAGGAACAACCCCCAGCCATTGGATCTTCAATCAAGGAAACGAACGGCTTTGATTCGGGGCTGAAATGCCCAATCTGGACCGAACACGGCCTGGCACACGCCCGTGTCCAGGGCCGTGTGCCGCATTCGCCGTCAAAATCGAATCTCCTGGACACGCACACGGGTATCGAACACGCCCGTGTTCGAGCTGACACGCCCGTGTTCCAGCTGACACGGCCGTGTAGCCGGCCGTGTACCCCATGATTTTTCCCCCGTTTCCAACCCGAGCACTGCACGGGTTCTAGGACACGCCCGTGTCCTTGCCCGTGTCACTTTGACACGCCTGGGCCCCCAGGCCGTGTACACGGGACATTTCGTCGAGTGGAGATCGACGACTCGATGACACGGCCTTGGACACGCCCGTGTCCTAGGCCGTGTGCCTTGACTCGATGATCGTCGAGTGAATCTCGACGATTTCACCTTGACGATCGTCGACACGGGTCGACACGCCCTGCGACACGCCCGTGTCGCAGGCCGTGTGCCCATTCTCGACGAATCGTCGAGTATAACTCGGCGATTTCACGGCTAAGTGTCGACACGGGTCGACACGCCCTGCGACACGCCCGTGTCGCAGGCCGTGTGCCCATTCTCGACGAATCGTCGAGAATAACTCGACGACTTCGCGGCTAAGTGTCGACACACGCTTGACACGCCCTGGGACACGCCCGTGTCCCAGGCCGTGTGCCTTCAGCCAGAAACCAAAACTGGCCCAAAACGTCCCCCTTTGCTCCTTTGAGTTTCGGGGCGTTACAACTCTCCCCCTCTTAAAAGAATTTTGCCCACGAAATTACATAAAGGAAAAGATATACAAAAACAACATTTGTACCTGAGCGGAACAACTCCGGATACTCGTCAAGCATAGTCTGCTCTCGCTCCCAAGAGAGCTCCTCACGACCGCAATTGTCCCACCAGACTTTGACCATCCTGATCTCTTTATTGCGTAGCCACTTGACCTCCGAGTCCTCAATCCGCACGGGCTTGACCTTTGTTGTTAGCCCACTATCCACCGGCACTTGATCGACCGCGATCACTTGCGTAGGCTCTTGCACCGCCTTCCGAAGCACCGAAATGTGGAACACATCGTGTAAACCACTTAGCTCCACCGAAAGCTTCAACCTATAGGCCGCTTCTCTAACTCGCTCCAGAACCTCAAACGGTCCAAGGTACCTCGGGCTTAGCTTTTTCAACCGTCGCACCCGCGAGACACCCTTGAACGGCTTGATCTTTAGGTACACGTAATCACCCACAGCGAACTCCACGTTCCTGTGCTTGACATTATAGTACTTTGCTTGCCGGTACTGAGCGATGAGTAACCTCTCCCGAATGGTTCTCACCAAAGAAGTAGCATCATCCACTTCCGCTCGCTTATACAACTTCGACTCGCCCGTTTCTAACCAAGACAACGGCGTGTGACATCTTCTACCATATAGGGCCTCGAAAGGCGCCATCTGAATACTTGCTTGGTAGCTGTTGTTGTATGCGAACTCCACCAAATAAAGGTGGTCCTCCCATTGCTTTCCAAAGTCCAAGAGACACATGCGAAGCATGTCTTCCATGGTTCTATTGACCCTCTCGGTCTGCCCATCCGTTTGCGGTGGAAGGCTGTGCTAAACTTCAGCTTTGTTCCCAACATTTGCTGCACCAGCCTCCAATCATTGGACGTGAACCGCCCATCACGGTCACTCACGATGCTGCGGGGCACACCATGAAGCCGTACTATATTATCCACATAAAGCTTTGCCAGCTTCTCCACCGGATCGTCCTTCCTATGCGGAATAAAATGCGACACCTTCGTTAATCGATCCACGACCACCCAGATGACGTCGTTCCCCTTTTGCGACCTTGGCAAAACCGTGCACAAAGTCCATAGAGATGTCGTCAAATTTCCACTCCGGAATAGGCAAGGACTTAAGAAATCCTCCCGGCTTTTGGCACTCCGCCTTTACTAAGGCGCAGGTTTGGCACTTCGCTACGTATAGCGTCACATCCTTTTTCAAACCCGGCCACCAAAATAGCTTCTTGACGTCGCGGTACATCTTCGTGCTCCCCGGGTGAATCGAGTACTTGGTATGGTGTGCCTCGTACAACAACTCCACCCGTAAATTGCCCACGCTTGGGACGCACAGACGACCGTCTCTCCACAGCAATCCGTCCTCCACAACGAATTGGGAATTTGACCCATCCAGAGCCTCTATCATGAACTGCTTCATATGAGCATCCATATCCAAAGCCCGCCGAATCCGATCAGCCAGGTCATATTGCACTTCGGTCCAATTCAGAACTGCTTCAGCACTTGCTTGCTTATCCACACAAACAATCTCCAACGCCTCCAGCTCCTGCACCAACCGATCATCATGCACTGATAGCCAATTCGCTTGAGCTGGGGCTCGGCGACTCAACGCGTCCGCAACCGCATTCCCTTTGCCAGGCACGTAGTGGATCTTGAATGTATAGTCCCCCAGGAACTCCATCCACCTATGTTGCCGCATATTTAGATCTTTCTGATCTATCAGGTACTTCAGACTCTTGTGATCGGTGTAGATATCAATCTTCACACCGTACAAATAGTGTCTCCACAGCTTCAAGGCGAAAATCATGGCCGCTAACTCCAAGTCATGGACCGGATAATTCCTCTCGTGCACTTTTAGCTGTCTCGAGCCATAAGCTATCACGCTTCCGTGCTGCAGTAGCACGCAACCCAAACCGCTGCCTGAAGCATCGCTATATATCTCATAGCCTTCGGTTCCAACCGGCGAACTCAGCACAGGCGCCGTGGTCAACCGACACTTCAACTCCTCAAAAGCTCGTGCGCACTCCGGCGTCCAAACGAACTTATGCTCCTTCCTCGTCAAAGTAGTGAGAGGTAACGCTATCCGCGAGAAGTTCTCTACGAAGCGCCTATAATAGCCGGCAAGCCCCAAAAAGCTCCGGACTTCTGCTACCATAGCAAGCTCAGGCCACTCCCGTATCGCAACAATCTTCGCCGGATCCACAGCAATACCCTCTCCACTCACTATATGCCCGAGGAACGCCACTGAGGATAGCCAAAACTCGCACTTCGAGAACTTGGCATACAACTGGTTTCTCCTGAGTGTCTCCAACACCAAATGGAGATGCTTGAAGTGATCCTCCTCACTTTGCGAGTACACCAAAATATTGTCGATGAAGACGATCACGAAATGGTCCAGGTACTCCCTAAACGTCCTGTTCATCAAATCCATGAATACTGACGGCGCATTAGTCAGCCCAAACGGCATGACCGTAAACTCATAATGCCCGTATCTCGTACTAAACGCTGTCTTCGGGATATCACTCTCCCTTATTCGCAGATGATAGTACCCAGCCTTGAGGTCCAACTTCGAGTACACCGTCGACCCGACTAACTGATCGAAGAGATCATCAATCCGGGGATCGGGTACTTGTTCTTCTCAGTCAGCTTGTTTAGCTCCCGATAATCAATACATAATCTCAAGCTTCCGTCCTTCTTCTTAACAAAGAGGACCGGTGCGCTCCAAGGCGAAGAACTCGGGCGCACATACCCTTGCTCCAACAACTCTTGCAGTTGAACTTTCAGCTCCGCCATTTCCTTAGGCGCTAGCCGATACGGAGATCGTGACACAGACTTTGCACCTGGCACTAGCTCGATCGTAAAATCTATCTCCCGTTGAGGCGGGGCTCCAGGAAGATCTGCGGGGAACACATCAGGGTATTCCGATACCACTGAAATACAATCCAAAGCGGGCTTCGGCTTTGCAACCTCCACTAGTGTAAAGAACAGTTCTGCTCCAGCACGAACCGCCTTCACCACCTGAAGAGCAGACATCAACGTCTTGCTCGACCCCTTTAAGCCCGTAAAAGTCGTCTCACGACTCTCTCCTAGCTTTACTTCCTTGCTACCGCAATCTATATGGGCCTGCTGCTCCGAGAGCCAGTCCATGCCAAATATGACGTCGAACTCCATTAACGGCAGTAAAGACGCCCGCAGGTCGAACTCCTGCTCTCCAATACGAATCTTAACATCGCAGATCCTAACCGCTCGCATCGAACACCCATTGGGCAACAACACATCCAACTTATCCTTCGTCATCGAAGAAGGGACTCCGATGCGTGATATAAATCCTTCGGACAAGAAGGAGTGTGAAGCTCCCGTATCGAAGAGTGCTCGTGCCGGATTTTCACAAATCAAAACAAATCCTAACAAGCAGTGGTAAGATAACATATACATAACAAGTATTTAAAGAAATTAACTTGCTATAAATTAAACCGTACCTGTCACCACATCGGCTTGTTTAATGGCCTCCTGTTGGCCAAGATTGTAGACCCTTGGTTGGGCCGGAGCATAGTGGGATGCGGTCGACTCCACCGCCTTTCCCTTCTCTTCTTAGGTAGCTCCTGGCCTCCTCTCGGACTTAGGACGTCCGCTCCAACAATCACGGGCGAAATGCCCCGTCTTTCCACACGTAAAGCACGCACCCGGGGTCCGACCCGTAGTCGCCCCAGAAGCGCCAGAAGGAGCTGGACCCGAAGTCCTATGCTTCTTGAAAGACTTCCGATAGCCGGACTTTGAAGCAGTCGGCACTCTGAACTCAGATTTCTTTTCACTCAAGCTTTTCTTCGCTTGCACGCTCTTCATGTCCTTCTCCAAGGACCGGGCAGTATTGACCAAGGTTAAGAAACCCTGCGTCATTGGCCCCGACAGTAATAATCTCAGCTCATCCCTCAAGCCTTCATAGAAACGATTAGTCTTGCGCTCCTCATCCATGATGATGGAGCTAGCATAACGACTCAACCGCGTAAACTCGTGGAGATATTCATTCACGCTCCTCTCACCCTGCACCAACTTCAGGAATTCATTCTCCATTGAAATCCTCTGAGTAGAAGGGATGTATCTTGCCAAGAACAATCCCGAGAACTCTTCCATCGGAACGTTTATCAGTTGTCTACCTCTCAGATGATGCAGCTCCAAACCTTCCCACCACATCCTCGCTTCACCGTCCAGCAGGAACGTAGCGATTGTGGTCATCTGCCACTCCTCCGTCTCCGTCGCTGTCATGACTCTCTTCACCCTAGAGAGCCAGTCTTCAGCCTGAGATGGGGTTCTCAACCCCGAGAATAACGGAGGGTTAAAGCTCATTACATGCTTCAACTGCCTCTCAGTCGCCCTCCTTGGCACTAATGGTTCAACAACCACTTGCTCCACCCTCCTCGGCTCAGCCTCTTGAAGAGGTACTTGCTCCATCACAGGAGCTGGCTGCTGCGCTTGCCTCCCAGGCTGCGCATTGATCACGGCCAACACCGCTTCAGCCACCAATCTTATATTTTCAGCCGACAGAGGTGTTGCGGGAGCAACATCCGGTGCACTACTTGCCTCAGAAACTCGGCGTTCTGACGGCCCAACACCACTTCTGGTCACCTATAGTGGTACAAAACACCGTTAAGCGACCAAACAAATTGCAAACAGCAATTATAGGAACACGCAGGTTCCTCAAACATGAGTATTTTCATTCCTAAGTGGACATTCATGGGTTCTTTTACCGTTATAACGATGACGCACGCAATGTGCTCACCACCCCTTAAAAGGAATTCGGCCACGAATTCAGTTTAAGCCCGACCAAAACCAGTAGTCTGATACCAAATTGTAACACCCCCTATCCGTCGCATAGTATATAACAGTAGGTCCGGCCGGGGGCCCGACGCCATATACCACAGACAGACCGGGTGGTTACGTATGGAAACCATCCAACCAATCTCAACGTCCTACACAGAGCATTCTAGCGGAAGCAGGTTATATAAGTTGTAAACAAGAACCCAGCATAAGAGCACGAATGTCCACTATTACAATAATTAGGAATGTATACAAAATACCCAAAAATCGGCCTTAAGGCCTTACAGAGTGTTCCACTTGTTTAATACATGATTTACATACCTCGGCGCGCAGGCCGGTCATACATGAATAAAACAGAAAAACATTTCCACTTGAGCCTTCGAGGGCCAGCTTCGCAAAAAGGGCTTTAGCCCGCTACTGACCGCTTGGTCCAGCTGCACCTGCAAGCAACACACCACCGCACGGTGGCAAACAAGGCAACGGTCAGCAATGCTGACCAAATTATAACGATCCCGCCCCCAACTCGGGGCGGCGATGCTCCTTCCCTGCATTTCATTAGCACAAGCGAGCAATGCATATAACCATAGTCATTTCAACACAGACGTTGGCTCGTACGGCCATACGTCCCGTGCACTCAGGGCACATTCTCGGTGAACCGGTCGATGTTACGTCAATTAAAGCCATTAACATTCCGGACTCACCACCGCCACTTAGACGACCATTCCTATGAGCAATTCGTCTTCCTGGTATTGGTCACGTCAATTTAAGCCATTGACCACCGAAGACCCCCCCATCTATGCCAACGGCGAGTGCCATGTAACTTTAGGTCTCTCTAACCCGAACGACATAGAGCGGGTACGGTTCCATATAACCCGTGCTCACATCGCAACGACAATTTAAGCCATATGCGCGGGTCAAACTTTCACCGAATCCCATTCTACCGCAAATCACATAACCCCGTTATGTTCAAGTTGGCTCTCAGGCCACCAAGTTGGCAAGATCTCGTATCCGCCCAGTTTTCCGGGTGCACCTTTGGGTTAGTCCCCAAGGCTCCCTGCTGCAATCTACCGCGTAGAAACCCGAAAAAACACCCAATAGCACGGAGTCTTCTCCGGCCTTATGCAATGCAACATCACCGATCCGGACTAACATATCCGGGTAGGCTTCAACCAAAATGCCTATGTCCGTTCTCGCATACGAACTCTAAACAACGGGGACTTTACATATCTACCAGAAGGAACGCCTCCAACTCTCCGCAAACTCGCGAGAGCGGGCTTCCTATGCTAAGAAAGAGAGCTATTAGTGCTCAAGATGAGGATCGTTACCCTTGCGTTCCTCTTTGGCGCCATCGAAAAGTAATCGGATAGAAATCACCGCACTTACGTTGCCTCCGTGGATCCGGAGTCGGCTTGCGATTCGGAGCTCCGAAGCTCCTCCAATGGCGGATCTAGCTCCTCTTCCTCTTGCCTTAGCTCTTCTTTCTCCAAGGGTTTGGAGAGATGAAAAGGTAAGAAAAAATATGGATTTCAAGTCAACTCCCGGGTATAACCTCCCAGGAACAACCCCCAGCCATTGGATCTTCAATCAAGGAAACGAACGGCTTTGATTCGGGGCTGAAATGCCCAATCTGGACCGAACACGGCCTGGCACACGCCCGTGTCCAGGGCCGTGTGCCGCATTCGCCGTCAAAATCGAATCTCCTGGACACGCACATGGGTATCAAACACGCCCGTGTTCGAGCTGACACGCCCGTGTTCCAGCTGACACGGCCGTGTAGCCGGCCGTGTACCCCATGATTTTTCCCCCGTTTCCAACCCGAGCACTGCACGGGTTCTAGGACACGCCCGTGTCCTTGCCCGTGTCACTTTGACACGCCTGGGCCCCCAGGCCGTGTACACGGGACATTTCGTCGAGTGGAGATCGACGACTCGATGACACGGCCTTGGACACGCCCGTGTCCTAGGCCGTGTGCCTTGACTCGACGATCGTCGAGTGAATCTCGACGATTTCACCTTGACGATCGTCGACACGGGTCGACACGCCCTGCGACACGCCCGTGTCGCAGGCCGTGTGCC
>CM077157.1:33877835-34070525 GCA_039583875.1 Platanthera guangdongensis | reverse complement strand
AAAATCCGCCGTCCGACGTTCCACGGTGGGTTCTTCCAGGGCGGGTCCTTTGCTGATGGCCTGCTGTAAAGCAGTAAATTGCTGCAGTAGCTCCTGGCGTAGTCCGGTCAGCTGGGTAGCTAACTGCTCGGCGGCGTCTTCCTTGGAGGTCAAAATCTGGTGGGCGAGCATATTCTCCTTTGTTTGTAGTTCGCCGGAGAAACGCTGAGTGAGTTCGTCGACGATGCGGCGGTGGACGTCCTCCATTTGAGTCGCCCGGGTAGCCTGCTCCGCCAGCAAGGCGGCCCTTGAGGTCGGCCAATGAACGCAGTCCGTCGCCCATGGTATCAACGGGATCAGAGGATCTCAACGAGAGCACCAATGTTGCGATCCCGCTGTGCGAGTAGGCGGTGATTGGCCGGAAAGGGTTGATGACGTTGCTAATACTGTGGAACGGAAGAAGAAAGCCACAGGTGGGCTGAGACAAGGGGAAGAATCGGGAAGAGGGAAGAGATGAACAGAACTTATATTAATTCCTCCATAAAAAAAAACTCCAAGTACAATACAACATACTTATAAACTACTAAAACTATCCGTTATACAACGGTACAAAATACAACGGTACAACATACTTAAAAAGATCCAACGGCTTGATTTCCTTCATCTTCTGCTGATGCCTGGGCTTAAATATCGTCGATCTGAGGAGATATCGTCGATCGGAGGCCATCGTTGATCGGAGGCCATCGTATATCATCGATCGGAGTAATTAACGTCGATCGGAGGCTATCGTCGATCGGAGGCCATATACCTTCGCTCCTAACAAATCACCGCCCGCCCGGCTTTGGGTTTTTTGTTTTAACTGGAAAGTCAGAAACGCAGTTTTGATTTTATTTTGCCATAATATCAAAAATCTCCTCTTAGTTACAAATTTAACATATTTAAACATATGATGTGTAAAGACTATCTTTGTTGCTTAAATAACATGTAAAACACTGTTAAATTTTTTAACTTTGCAAATATTTGATCACTAATCTTCAATACTGCTCAAGGAAAAAGCCCTTGCTTGATAAAAAGTGAGAAAACGCACAATGCAACAAGCTCATTGAACCTGCCCTTATGGCAAAAACAAAAAACGTAAAGCAACATCATTAGGACAAATTATGTAACATTTTAACAAGACATATGAAACTAGTTAGAAATAATACTTAATTAAGGCTCTGTTAAAGCCAAAAATAAGCTTGCTTATCCATCTCCAAGACTCCAACAGGTCCAAACCACAACTCAGTTCCTCCCACTGGTTCTAACTCAAGTAATGCATCGTTATGCATCTATCATTGTCATCACATGTAACCTTCTCTCCAACTATTTACGGTCCCCTTATGAATCCTCAATTTTCATTTGTTCCATTGAGTGTTGCCGGAGTTATTAAATCTAGAATTTACAAATATATCTAACCATTTTCATTTAGCTTTGTATGAATCTTCCCCTTATCTTCCTTAGCCTTTCAACATTAGGATCTCTATTCAGCCAATTGGTGCATATATTAATTGTACATGCCACATCACATAACTTTATTTTCTATCATACTCAAACTATTTGTATGATGGAATCATTTATTGATCTTTTGTAATTTCCCATATGCCCATTTTTGCATTCTCATTCTATCATACTCAAAGTAAATATAAATGATTTTACTGCCCGACATTCATATTTATGTAATATCTTTGGCCTGATAGTAATTTTACAATGACTATTAGTTCTAAGGCATTCTCTTATTGCATTGTATTTATGATGACTTCTTCATTTTAACAATCCAAAGAACTAAACATATATCCTTAACCAGTTGAACAATCGATCTAGAATATTTAAAACCTTTTACATGTACATAATGATTTCGTGTGTTTCAACGAACTAGAAACTCTCTATTCTTCTAAACAACATGTCTATTCGATAGCCACCACCTCACTGATTAGAATTACATTGTTTTCAAATTCGAGAGCTTTGTTATTCTAAAATAATTTTCAAATATTTGTGTATAATGTTAATTGTTTGACATTAATCTCGGTCATGAAACAACATATTTATTTTTTTGCATGGTTAGCAGGTTGTTGGGATCGATATCTTAGGCGGGATCATTTTGCAGGTTGGATTGAATACATTTACAAAGTAAGACTTAAAAATGGAATTTAATTTGGTATCATCCAATTACATAAACTATCACACACAAAAATTATAAAATTAATTTATTGTTAAATAATTATATCAAAATTTAAAGAAAGCAAATAAAGTGAATTGGACATCGCGATGGTCAATCGTAAAACCATCAGTGCAAATTCTTAATAAGTACATCGACCATATCCTTATCATTAGTATCACATTTTGCTCATCATCACCACTGGCATTCTCATCATCATCATCCCATTCACTCATAATAATATACTTGATAACATCGAGATCACTGTGCCTTTTGGTGAGATATTCAACTCTACTTAAAATAAAAGAATTTAATTAAATGAGAGCGTAAAACATAATGTAGTTGAAATTTTTTGCATTATCAAATGATTTAATATGAAATTTGCATTTTCATTTACTTCCGTAGCGGATTTTCAACATTCCTTTTAACACTGTCATCACTATAATTTCTTGTGTATATTTATTTCGAAGAATCTCCAATCATTTCTTTTACGAGGAAGAACTGGATCTTGCCTCTCTATGATTCATTCATCATCAGAAGGGATATCCTCAAATTAAAAAAATTTCTCCTCAATTGCATATCCTTTCTCTCTGTAATTTATGCAACTCAATTTTTTTCTCAAAATCTTCTAAAATTAATCAATAAAATGTACAAAACATGATGTCCAATATAGATTTTCTCTTTTGCATTAATATTGTTCGAACGCGCTTGTAGTCTGAAGCATTATTCGTTACCACTTGCACATCATTTTTTTCTCCAATCTTTCCTACAATTTTCATCTAACATTTGAAATTTTTATCTGTTGTTTTGGAGATATCATAAGCATCTATCGATGACAGAACACTGCGCCTTTTGGGCTATTTACTAAGAAGCTGCATTTGAATTTCCTTTTCCTATCTAACTATCCGTCAGACATAATAGTGTAAACAAGTTTACTCCATTCCGTCAGACATAATAGTGTAACTATAGTGTTCTATCCACCTTTTGTTTTTAGATTTTTATTCTAATATCATTATAAACAGTGGGTTCAGTTCGGGCTCATGTTGGTTGATTGCTTCAATCATGCTTATTGTTATAATATCGTATTTATTTCCACATTTGATTTATCTATATGTATTCGTTATTTCTTTGTATTGGTGGGTCCACCTCTATATAAAGAGGGGACAAACCTCATTGTAATACAATTGCAAGTTATTCAACATGGTATCAGAGGACAGGATGCCCTAATCTTTTGAGCCCACCTTCGTCTCAGCGGTCTCCGCTCGCTCGTCTTCGCCCGTCCCCGATCGACGACAGCAGCGCCTCGTCAGCCCCATGCGCCTCCGTCGCCGCTCTCCAGCGTGTCCTTACGACGGTGTCTCCCGGCGGCGACCTCTAGCCTCGCTCTCCCGCGGCTCTCCTGCACCGATCCGCAGCGGTGTCCCCGTCGACTTCTCCAGGCGCGTCCGACGCTTTCTCCAGGCGCGTCCGGCGGCTTCTCCAGGGCTCTCCCGGCTTCCTAGGGCGGTGCCCTTCTCTCTCCGGCGTCGCGGCTATGCTTTGAGGCTCGTTCTCCATTCCGGCGCCGTCTCTTAGGTTTCTGCCCTGTTTTTTTTAAGATGGAGTTGATTTCTATTCCTCTCTTCTCCTAATTCAGCGGTTGTCTCCATATTTCTCTTCTAGGGCAACTATGTCGGTGCTCAGTGATTCTACCTCGACACCGCTTGTAACGGCCCAGCCTAGGACTCAGAGGCTGCCGTACCCCACATGGGCCCGAACAGCTTGGACCATCCGTGACAACGTTACAGGCTGCAGCCCCAATACACCCCAACGGCCTCTCCACGCCTGTTTTTCAGCAAGGCGCGTTGTTGGCGCTAGGTATCGAACCCGCAACCCTTGATAACACTCTCTTCCACCAGAGCTCATCACCACCTGCGCTAATCGGACATTTGAGTTTCTTCATCGCCTCAATCGGGATTTGGATCAGATTTGTGTTCACATTTTGGGCCGTCTGTTATTGCCCTCTCTTCCGGAGGTTTATAGCATCGTCCAGTAGGAATTTGATCGCCTTAGTCTCTTCAAGATTCCACTCCTGAAAGTTCTGCTCTCGTTGCTGGTACCCCTTCGTTACTAGGGGCTCGTCCTCTCATCCGATTCCAAGATGAAGGGCTCTGACAAAGACCATCTCCTATGTGATTATTGTGGCAAGCCCCATCACACCAGAGACACTTGTTTTCGGCTGCATGGTTTCCCTCCATCGCGTGGTGGTGTGTCTTCTCGTGGTGGTCGTGGCTCTGACCGTTCTGTTGGTTGCTCATCTCCTCGTTCTGCCCATCTCACAGATGCTACTGTCGACCCTTCTCTCCTGCCGGATACTTCTCTGCGACGAAGTTCTTGCACTTCGTTGCATGATGCACATATCTCTACGGAGGCTTCTGCATTGTCTTCCTCTACCCACACCGGACCACCCCGACGCTCACTCTGCTGTTGCTATTTCCTCTCCTTGGATCATTGACTCCGGAGCCATGATCATATGACTGGTTATGCATCAGGTTTTCTTTCCAATACCCTCTTTCTAGTCGTGATAAGGCGAGTATTTTGCTGGATCCCTTTCCTCTATTGTTGAGAAGGGTTCCATCTCATGTTCCTCTCTCACCTCATCCTTTGTCTACATGTTCCCAATTTCACTCGAAATTTATAATCTATTAGCCATTTGACTAATTCTATGAATTGCTCGGTAACTTTTCATCCTTCCTCTTGTGTGTTTCAGGACCTGAAGACGGGGATAGTGTTTGGCTCTGGTAGTTTGGTCAATGGGTCGTACGTGCTTGACTTCTGCTCGGTGGCGCCTCCTCAGACTTTCCTTTCTAGTACCTCAGATCTTTATTCCTAACACTATCGCTTAGGACATCCATCTATCTCTGTTATGAAACTTATGCTACCTTCTTTGTCGGCTACTGCTTTTACTTCGTTTGTTTGTGATGTCTGTACTGCTAACAAATATTGTCGTACTTCATTTAATCATGTTTCATTGCCCAGTTCTAACGCTTTTTGTTGTGATTCACTCGGATGTTTGGGGTCCTGGACCCGTATCTTCTATTTCTGGTTGTACTTGGTTTTCATTTTTATTGACTGTGTTTTTGCGTACTAGTTGGTTATACTTACTGCGAAATAAGAGCGACGTCTTTCCACCTTCAAAAAATTTCATTCCATGATCCTCACCCAGTTTAACGCTAAAATTCAGATACTTCGTAGTGACAATGGCCGTGAATACTTAGATTCCCGGTTTGGGGCATATCTGGTTGATCATGACATTTTACACCAGACCTCTTGTGCTTATTCGCCTACTCAAATGGGGTGATAGAGTGGAAGAATCGGCACCTTCTGGAAGATGTTCGCTGCCTTCTGTCTACCATGCATCTTCTCAGGTATTACTGGGGGGATGCTGCCCTTACGGTAGCATTCCTTATCAATCGCATGCACAACTCGTATTCTTTGGAATAACACCCGCTTGGGACACTTCGCATCCCCTTTCTCTTCGCTTGTCCCTAAGGTGTTTGAGTGTGTTTACTTTGTCCCAATCCATCATCATCCTCCCACAAAACTTGACCCTCGCGCTCTCCGGTGTGTATTTATCAGTTACTCTTTTAACTCAGAAGGGGGTACAAATGTTTTCATCCTCCTACAAAGAGGGTGTTTGTCACCATGGATTTCACGTTTTGTGAATCTGAGGTCTATTATCCTGCCCAGTTACCTCTTCCTCGGTGACCTCTTCCTCTTTTGTCCTCCCCGTCTTTACCTCTCCCTGTTCCTCCTTTGTATCTCTCACTTCATGGGGAGCCTCTTCCGTCGGAAGTGAGTGATATCCCCACTACTATTTCTCCTACCATTCCCCCCTTTGCAGGTGTACACTCGAAGGTGAAAGATGCTCAACGACAACCATGACCTGCTACCAGAACAATCATTGGACCTGGACTCAGGGATTTCTGAGCTTCCAGTTGCTCTCCGCAAAGGTATCGTTTCTGTACTAAACACCCCTTTCTAATTACGTTTCTTATAATTCATTCTCCATATCCCACAAGGCCTTTGTGTCTTCCCTTGCGTCCATTCCTGTTCCGACATCCTGGCAGAGTGCCCTGGAGATTCCTATGTGGCGAGAGGCAATGTTTGAGGAAATAGCTGCCCCTGAGAAGAACAACACATGAGACTTAGTGCCTCTCCCTCTGGGAAGAAACCAGTTGCATGCAAGTGAGGTGTTCTCTGTTAAACAAAATCCACAAGACATAGTTGAAAGATGTAAAAACGATCGGGGGGCACGTGGTTACTCAAACACTTGGGATCGACTATCGGGAAACGTTTGCACCTATAACAAAGATGAACATTATCAAAATTCTCTTATCCTGCGTTGCTTGTAAAGGGTGAGATCTTTGGCAATTTGATGTCAAAAATGTCCTTCTCGATGGGAATTTGGAAAGTGGAAGTGTATATGTCCCTACCACCAAGCCTTACTCCCAGGAGCTCAGTGAGACTCGTTTGCAAGTTAAAGAAGGATCCTATATGGACTGAAACAGTCTCACGGGCGTGGTTGGGAAGATTTCATAAAGACATGTTGTCCTTTGTATATTACCATGGAAACTCTGATCACACTCTATTTATCAAGCACAGGACTGGTAGACTTACTGCTCTCATTGTGTATGTTGACGATATTGTTATCACATGTGATGATGTTGAAGAAATCACGCTTCAACAGAAAAATTGGTCACTGAGTTTGAGGTAAAATATCTGGGTGCTCTCAAATATTTCTTGGGCATTGAAGTGGCAAGGTCCAAACGAGAGATCTTTATCTCTTAGAGAAAGTAACTCCTGGATCTCCTTGAGAAAACTGAGATGAGTGACTGCAGGCCTGCGGACACCCCTATTGAAGCAAATCACTGAATTGGCTGTGACGATGGTGAAGAGGTCGACGATATACCTGAGTTTCAGAGGCTTGTAGGAAGATTGATCTACTTGGCTCATACCATCCAGATATAGCTTATGCTGTGAGTGTAATATGTCAGTTTATGCACGCTCTGAAGGCTCGTCATGCTGATGCTGGCAATAGAATTCTCTGGTACCTCAAGTCCTCACCAGGGAGTGGAGTCCTGTTTTCCTCCATTCATCCCTAAACATTGAGGTGTACACTGATGCGGATTGAGTCGGGTCTATAAATGATTGACGATCTACCTCGGGGTATTGTCCCTGGTTGGTGGAAACCTTGTTACCTGGCGGAGTAAAAAACATGTGGCAAGATCTAGTGCTGAAGCAGAATTTCGTGCTATGGCCCATGACATTTGTGAAGGCCTCTGGCTGCGATCGGTACTGAATGACCTGGGCTTTGTTGGAGATGGCCCATTCGGTTGTATTGTGACAACAAGGCTGCTATTAGCATCGCACACAATCCTGTCCAGCATGATCGTACAAAACATATTGAAGTGGACCGTCATTTCATCAAGGAAAACATTGAAGAGGGGCTTGTGTGTACTTCGTTCGTTCCATCAGATAGACAACTTGCTGACATTCTCACGAAAGATTTAAGTGGAAGTATCTTCAGAAGTATGGTTGTCAAGTTAGGCATGATCAACATCTCACGCCCAACTTGAGGGGGAGTGTTCAAAATTGTATTTATTTCCACATTTGGTTTATCTCTATGTATGGGTTATTTCTTTGTATTGGTGGGTCCACCTCTATATAAAGAAGGGACAAGCCTCATTGTAATACAATTGCAAGTTATTCAACACTTATGAACTTCAGGTTTTTCACACAATTGAATGGAATTGCATTTGTATAGAAAAAATGAACAATTTGTTGACATGCAACTTTCTTGAAAATACGATTAATTGTAGATTGACTCGATTTTCGGACAAAACATCAATTGACCCTTTTCGGTTTTTGTTTTTGTTTTTTCTAGACCCATTCAACCTCATAATTAACACTTGATTCCTATTTCCTTAATTTTCTTCTCTTTTGTAGAGCCTTCTCTACATAAGCTTGAAGAATACTTAATAATTGATTTTTCACATTTTGGGTACTTTAGTGCAAGCTTCTACATTAATTTGGTCCCGTCTAAGTGATGTTTTTTAACTTGTATATCATACCAAATCTAATGACTAGACAATATTTACACTGCACTTTTTTGGTCGTACTGTCAATTTCAATCTCATGCTCCCAACTCGGATCACTTCTAGAACCAGATGCATTCTTTCACGACTTTTTGCCAACGGGATTTGAACCCGCTCCCGCAGCAGACATCTACAGCATGCACATACAAGTATAAAAAATTTGTTAACAAATGTTGTGGTCTATCTAATGAATTAAAATAAATGATCATATAAATCTGTTTGCACAACAGTTCCTCTAAACTCTTAAGATTGGTGTTCTTTCTTGTTTGCACATTGAAGAACAACAGATATGAGAGAGGTGGAAAATAAAAGAAAGCAGGAAATCGGAAATAAAAGAGAACAGGTTGACCTGCAAGTTAAAAGCATTAAATAAAATAATAATAGTGTAAATCAAAGATATCAGGAAATACACGGCTGCACCTAAGCCTTTGCACATATGAGAAGAGAGCAGAAAATCTGGAATACAGTTAGCATCGCAAGCTGAAACATGAAATAGCATCTTTTAGCAGGATTGAAGGAAACAACAACAGGAAATAACAAAAGACAGCAGCAAAATAGGGAGAAATGGTCGGTTACCTATCAGAAATATGAGGTGATGGGATGGAGAAAAATCGATAACAACCGAAATAGCAGGAGCGAGCCAAATGACTCCAGAAATAGTTGGAATGGGCCGAACAACACTGGAGAGAGGAGGAAATCGTGCTGTCGGAGAGAGGAGGAAATCGTGCTGTCGGAGTGTCCGGAGAAGAGGAATAGGGTTTCCCTTTTCACATGAAGCGGCAGCGGCAGGTGGGTAGAGATGAGAGGAAAATAGGGCGCTGGGTTATTTTATTTTAATAGGCATATGCGTTTTTTGAACTGTGAGCGGGAGAATTTATAGACGGTTCATAAGCGTTTTTTGAACCTGAGCGGGAGAATTTTGGATCGTTAGGATTGCTCTAATGAATCGCGATCCTACGATCCCACGCGCAATCCGACTGGGTAAAGACCAAATTTTGATCCCGCATGCCATTTAGATCGAAACTCAGGATCTGGTCCACATCGCGATCCTGACAACCTTGATGATTAGGATCTGAATCAAAAGAGCTAGAAATAAGATATTACACTTAGGTGAGGAGAATGTGTAGGGAAAAGGCCAAAGGTAACACATTTGGAAGAACTATTTTATAAAGGTTTAAAATGTTGTGTGTGTGAAGTTGAGGAATTTATACTCCTTCAATTTACTTCTGTTTGATGAAAGTCATTAAATAGATTGGATTCATTTACTTCTGTTGATTTGGACGGCAGTGAAAAATATTGATTCATTATTATCTTCCTTTTTACAAAATAAAATCTTCTTGTTTGCTAAACCACCACTAAATTTTCTACTCCTCGTTTGCTAAACCACCACTCATTTTTCTCCTCTTTGTGCAAAATTGGCTATCACTATTTGTCACTTATTCAAGTTGTGTTACAGGTTCTAGGTGTTGACGGGAGTGCTAATCAACGCGAGATTCAGAAGCTTTTCACAAGTATGAAATAAATATATGCATAGATGATTATCTTTTATTAGATTTCTATGCAAGCATCTCCAACCTCCCTTTTCTCCCTATACTTGTTGCAGGCTTTCTCTGAAATATCATCCTGACAAAAACAAAGTAAAGGTGCCCAGGAGAAATTTGCCGAGATAAACAATGGTACATTCCTCCTCAATATAGTGTTTTCCCCGTATATTTTCTCAAGATGAACTTATACTTGTTTGATGTTGTATTACTGAATTTTTTGCTGATTGTTTCTTGAGGAATATCATGTGCTGAGTTCAAATTTCAGTTAGGTAGATTACAACACAAAGAAACCATGTGCAGAAATTGATGTTTCCATTAATAACTTCTTCCGATCAGTCTGTCCATGCTGGAGGCAATTTAAGCTTTTTATCTCATGCATTTTCTTTGATAATGATTGTTTTCTTCTAAGTAAATAGTGGGAATAGGGAATTTTTGAAGCTTGTTGGAACAAAAACTTACAGTTGCTGGGTAAATGGAGTTGAGAGTTATGCGTGAGAAGGTGATTTCATAGTGGATTAATTCAACAAGTTATAATCAAGAGTCACTTAAGTTAGCTGATATTTGCTTCTGCAATAAGTTTATGCATTAAGCATATTGTCATCTCGTTATGGGCCTATCCCGTAACATTGTCGGAGGGGGCTGGGAGACGGAAATATAAGGGGAGCTGAGCTCAACTCACGGAGAATGCAGGGAAGAGGAAGAAGGGGAATCTTGCTCAACCCTAACCCTAGAATGAGAGGAAAATGAGGGAACTAGAGAGAATAACTTAATGAGAGATAAAGAACTTGGATTAATTCTTTTCATAACTGATACATGGCACAAGGGTCCATATATATTGGACTACATCGATATGGGTACTAATAAAGCGAACTCTAAAAAAAATTAAGACAAAGTGTTATGGCCCCGCATAATAATCGTTTCACGGGTCAAAAATACACACGTCGGCGGAAGGAGGCAGCATAAAACTGGCTGAACCTACCAGTTCAACCCCCCCCCCCCCCCCCCCACCAATTAAACCACGATGGCTTGGGGTGACCTGCAAGCTCAACCCACATGTGGGGGGGGGGAGGGCTCTTTGCCCGAAGGTTTAAATACCTCTAGGGTTTGGTCGGCTAGGGCATGCAATAACTCTTTAGGTATTTCCCTCTCTCTCCTCTCAAACCCTAATCTCAATTTCTCTATTCCTCCTCTATTCTCTACTATTCTCCTCTTCGTTTGTAACTAAATACTCAACTTGATATGACTCAACTCATACAACTCAAACCCAATACATGAAGACTCGTAATAATATAACTGATAGGTCGCTGATACGTCGAAACCCTAACATTACACCCGTTCTTCAAATTGAGCTTGTCCTCAATCGCGAACGAGAATTGCACAACGTGGTCATCTAGATCTTTGACTTCCTTCCAGAACAACTCCAAGTAGTGTGTCTTTGTGGCGGTGGCTGCATTGAGTGGCGTGTCATCATCGTGCTCACAGATATCACAGGAGACTGCAAAAATATGATGTGGCAGAGGTACTTTCTAAGAGGAAACTGTTGGGCATCGCTAGAGTCGGGGTTACTGTGCCCTGTTGACGGTCAAGGACGATGAAGATCAAATTGTATGTGATCTACGACAATCAAATGTGGCAGTGATGATTGGGCATGATTGCTAGAAAGAATGACTATAGTGGGGCCGTCAGAGCAGGAGGCTGGACTGGAGGCTACAGAGTGAGATCTCAGTGACTGATGGAGATGACACAATTGTGGCGGTACCACCACTGGGCATGGAGGAAAAGATGTCAGCTGTGTGATTTGCGGGGAGGGAACACCTGGGGGCGATGGTAGATCAACACGAATGTCAGAGAGCGGAGAAACTATGTTGAGTGTCAGTGGGAGAGGGACTTATCTTGTGGAATCGATGACGGAGAAGGCGAAAACTGCTGGATTTTAAGAAGAAAATAACATAAATGGAAGAAAGGTGGGGAGAAGACAAGTAAAAACACAGCGGATTACATTACTTCAAGAGGGATTTTCATACATTAGTTGGACTCAAGTAAACACTTCCTAGTTCCACTCTCAGAAACTCACACCATTTTGGGCATTATATAGAGCCGACAAGCATATACAAATAATAAAAACTACATATTTAACTTCACCTATGACAATGGGAGATATATATCCTTCCACCTAGAGTAGTGGGAAATATCATCCTTGATTTTAACTTCACAAAATTTTAGGCAATTTCCGTAAATAAATTTAGCTTCTGAAGACTTTTTTGTCTTCTTTTGCAGAGAAGGCTTATATTCTACACCCCCTCTTAAGCCAAGACTGCAAAACTTATTTTCTTCTTAAGTTGTTGATGAATCTTCTTGGAAGGGGTATGAGGACGATGTCGGGTAGCCGAAGTGGGACGGATCTCATACGAGCCATAGGGAGGGAGGATGTTCCGTTTTTTTCGGTCACTCTCGTCTTGACCTTGTTTAAAATCTGCACTCCAAAGACTATCTCCAATGCATGACAAAAACCTCCTACGTGCAACCTCGTAGAGTAGGAATTGTGAAACAAAGCTCATACACCTCCGGAGAATCTGCATTTTTCCGGCCCTCTCGACATGTCTCGTTGAAATTTGATTTCCATGGAGCCCCCGACGATAATCGACCAACCAACGCAACCCGACTCTGATACCATGTTGGATTTTAAGATGAAAATAACAAAAAAAGGAATAAAGGTGGGGAGAAGACAAGTGAAAACATAGTGGATTACATTGCTTCAAGAGGGATTTTCATGCTTTGGCGGGACTCAAGTAAACACTTCCTAGTTCATTCTCAGGAACTCACACCATTTGGGCATTTATAGAACCGAAGAAGTGTATACAAATAATAAAATACTACATGTTTAACTTCACCTAGGTCAATTGGAAGATACATATCCTGCCACCTAGAGCAGTGGGAAGATATCATCATTGACTTTAACATCATAATTTTAGGCGATGTTCTGTAGATAACTTATAGCTTCTCAAGATTTTTTTTGTCTTATTTGCAGGAGAATGCTTATATTCTAACAAAACTTGATGACTCTAACATTGAATGAGTGGTTCAGATGCAATCATAAGGTTCTGTGAATTTTCTAGGTTATGAGATTCTAAATCTAGCTTTGATACCAATTGTAGCACCCCAACCTAATTTAGCAACAATCAGCAATCTGATCGGGCCGTGCGATAAGAAGTAAACTAAGCAACAGTACTAAAAGTGGTACATAGCTGAAATATATAAAAGTGTTGAATGAAAAGTTACATGGAAGTAAAATATACAGCTATGGGTAAACATGTGTACCCTAAAAACTGATTCACAGAGCCGACTTGTAAGGAGAGAACTATAAAATCTGAATTATTGAAATCTTAAACATAGTCTGTTACATTGAAAACTTAGATATTTCTGATACGCAAGTTCAGAGTAAAAGCATAACAAATGAAATTAAAGATAACAAATATGAAAACTGCTACATTAGGATAAGCGTTGCTCCTGACTGTTGACCCCTGAAAAGAAATGCTTGAAAACAGGTGCACTCAATTGGCAAGTAAGAAACACTACTCCTCTCAGTAACATTAAAATACATAATGTGTTTGTATATAAAAATATGAGTTTTTGGCTTACTAATGCATGCTTCTGAATAATCTGTCTGCAGGTTTATGTCATTTTTTGTAGATATATTATAAATTCCGTCATATTATCTGAGTTCTTGCATGTACTGATTATTTTGTACTCTAGATTCTTTTTAAAAATTGGGTAATTAGATTTCATGTTTATATAATTTATTGAACTAGATCTTATTAGGATGCCCAAATGGCGACCTGAAGGTGACCTGAACTAAAATATTTCTTGAGTGGAATACAAACTCTTATCTAAAAAATTACTAATTCTGGAGATGTGTCTGGCGACCCTACGTTTGGTGTACCTATGACTTGTTGGTCATATGAGAATGGGGTCACTAATGCGAAGTTTATTAGTCTAATTTTAATTAATCTTTTTTATAATCATGTTTGTGTTGTGACATTTTTAGTTTCATGCTCTGATCTGAATGACAATTTACTTTAAATTAATTGTCAATTAATATTTAACTATAAATTTTGTGTGACGTTATCTGACTTGTAGCTTGTATTTATATATTTTATTATTGGCATGCATTTAAAAGAAATACAAGTTGTACTGTTTTACATGATTATCTTGAGTGAACTAAGCAATCATTTCATAATAGTGACATGTCTATCCAAAAGGAGTCGAATTTTTTATCTCGATATTGCGAGCTTATAGATGTGGTGTGGTAGCATGGTTCCTTTTAGATTATTTTGAAGTACAAAGCGTTCTTCTTCAGATAACAATGGGGCTCTCCTACCCTGACACTCTCCAAAAGTCCTAAGAGGAAATCCAATTAAATTCCTAGGATTAAAATTGATTTGAACATGGAAGGTTTACCTCTAACACAAGTGGAATTATAACAGAGGGGTCAAGGAAATTTGCTGCGCCTGTCTATTAGGTTGAGGAAAAGCCCCTTTGGCACTAGGAAGAAGGAGAAATCCATGACGTCGCAGGTATTAAAGGGGAGATTGAAAACAACCACTAAAGAAGTAAAGAACATACAGTGATCCTTCAGTTACCTGGAAGAGAAGGATCAGCTACTCCAAACGGTCGAAAACAGAACCTCCATGACTAAGGTCGGTCATTGAGGGCTCCCAGCGAGAGAGGAGAGAAGGCAACGATTCTTTCTAAAACTATGGAGGGGGAAATCGCCGTTTGCGATTGAGAAGGTAACCAACGGTATCGTCGATCGGGCTGGAGGCGGAAAATCGCCGTCCACACCTAAAGGTTCTCAGTATTCAATAATTTTTTTAAAAAAAACCAGGTTTGCATATATCCATATTTGGTCTGCACAACAATTAGCATAACAGCAAGTTGGTTGGAGGCTGTTAGTCCTAAATCCTATAAAAATCAAATTTGAATAGTATTTTATTGATGTTGATATTTTTTGCTGCTATGGATTTTGGCCCTCACAACATAAATCCAATCTCTTATTGGTGTTGATATTTTTGTTTTCGAAATATTTAAAAATCTGATTGTATTTTTTCTCATTGTTTAGTGGCTTCCTGATAATATTTATGTAAAATACACTTCTAAATGTTTGCAACTTTTAATTACTCTTCATGCTTCAGCATATGAGATTCTATCGGATGAGGGAAAAGAGGAAGAATTATGATCTATACGGAGATGTACATGGCAACACAGGATCGAACGAGGGTAATTTCGGCAATCCAGATGGGTACACCTACTTCAATGGTGGCCCTGGTGGGCGGCGGGCCTTTCGCCTCCGGATCCCATGGATGGCAAAAATGACCGCCAAGGAACACCAAGTTGTTCTCCTTCTCCTTCGGCAGCGAACTGGTTCATTTAACATTGGTGATATTTTCTCCAACTTCTTTCGAACGAGCGGAAACGCCGGCGGTAATCAGCACGGTGGTTTCAGTAGCTCGGGACCCAGATCAAACTTAAACTATCCTCCTTCTGGAACATCCAGAAAATTGATTCCAATCATTCAAGGAGAAAGTTAGAGATAAAGGCATAACCTGGCTCCTGTTGTTCTATGCACCCTCTACAAGGGATATGATGACCATGAATCATTAATAGAGGATGTTGCTAATTCATTACCTGGAGCACTAAAGGTATGCTATGGAATATTTACAAGAACTAGATTTTAATAATATAAGTAGACAAAAAACGTAGTAATTAGATTGATGACAATTAGTGGTGTTCATGGATCGAATTTATACTGAAATCACTCCAATTTAATCCGAATCTCTTATATATTCATGTTTCGGATTCAAAATAAGATTCATTGAACGTTATGTTTGAATTCGGGTTTGTGTTAGAAATATAATATTTGAATTTGAATTCGGATTCAGAGTGTGAGAATGTTGAGCTATTCAAAGTTTTTTTTAAAGTATGTATCAAATTGATAAATTTATTTTTTTAAAATATATGTTATTAATTTGTTAAATATCTCCTCTATTCCTACAATAGAGGCATTAGTACCTGGATTCAGATTCGACTAATCGAATCCAAATTCGAATTCGAAAAATGCAAATTTTGATGGAATCTTCTTGAATTGATTATATCTGTATTTGATTTATGAAAAACCCTGATTGCAACATGATGCTAGAAATCTATTAATGGAAATGCGCTTTTTGCAGGCTGGCAAGATAAATTGCCAAAGCGAGCATGCCTTGTGTAGGGATCTTGGCATTTCACCATCCCGATCGGCTCGGCTATTCATTTACACGTATGGAAGCGGCGGCAAGGAATCTTTGCTGGAGTATAATGATGACTTTGATGCCAGAAGCTTGAAAACTTTCTGCCTGGACCACCTGCCAAGAATTTCGAAAAGAGCCGACATTTCCAGTTTCGAGTTCCTCGATACCAAGGAGAACCTTCCTCAGGTCCTACTATTATCGACGAAGAAGGATACACCTGCCATGTGGCGCGTTCTAAGCGGGCTTTATCGAAAGCGCTTTGCATTCTATGATGCTGAGGTAAGAGGAATGCACGCCAGTATTTCCTATTTCGCATCATGACTATCTATAATCCTAAATCCCAACTCCTGATAACTTTCTTTCCGTGGGGTTAGTTTGGGAGGCCGGCGGCATTCTGTTGAGGGAGCGAACGCCGCCGGCGATCGCCACTGGTGGGAGGGGTTGGCTTCGCCAACGGAGAGATTTCCCAGTTTCTCTCGAAAAAGCGGGATCGAACGGCAAACGCCATCTGTGGCGGGAAAACAAACGCCCTAGACTGCGCCGCCGGTGGCGTTTGCTCCCGCACCGGAAACCAGCCGGCCTCCCAAACAGAGCCTTAGACTCCTAAGGATATGTTTGGGACCCTAAACCCTATTCCCACTGCCAACACCGTTTTGCAAACGTTTGGTTTCCTGCTGGTGGGAAAAGCGGTTGTCAAAGAGATGTTTTTTGATCTTTTTGGAAAGTTGTGAACCGTCTCACTTTCAGAAAAAACTAAAACAAATTTTTCGTGTTTTCCTACGTCTCTTTTCGTAACTCCACATCTCCATTCTCCCACTCTTTTCTCACAGCCCTAATCCCACCGGACATCACTGATTTCCCACCACTGCTTTTCCTACTACCACAACTGTCTCAAACAGCTTAAACCTTTGGAAGGAGTCTGTGAACTACAGGTTGCACGGAAACTGCTTCACCTCCAGCTTGGCAGATCCGCAGCCCGGATCAATACCCAATCAATCGAAATAGGCGTGGCGCATTCCGCAGGAACGTGCTAAAATTTTTTTTTCACAGGTTCACGATGTATGGAATCCTCGGTTGAAGAAGTATGGAGTCGAAGCGCTTCCGCCTTGGTGGGAAGGCTGAGCAATGGAGATGTGCATGTTTTGAAAGCAGGGATTGCTGTAAAAGATTTGCAGACTGGGGTCAAAGAGCTAAAATCTTTGCTCCAAAGTTTTGAAAGGAAAATATCGCCACTTCGACCCCATTCAAGAAGACGGAATTTCGAAGGAAGAACATCCCTCTCCTCACAGCTTTAAATGCGGACTCTCTGTGTAGCGAGTCTACCCCGCTTTGTATCATCGGCGTCTTCCGGTCCGAAAAAGCAAGAGGAAAGCTGGAGAATCTTCTGTCGGCTGTGAGTTCCATCCCTATTACATATCTATCCTTAGGCTTCGTTCGGTTGGGTGGAATTGAGGCTTCGGAATTAGAATTTGAGGTTAATTCATTTGAAAATGACCTACAATTCTAATTTCAGTTTGTCAATTCCGTCCAAACGAATGGACCCTTATAGTTTCTCGAAACGTGTAAAATTTTCATAATTTTTTGTCCAGTTATCTCGGAAGACATTAGTGAGGAAGCAGGGCGGAGGCGGGGGTCACGGGGATTCGATTTCGTACGCTCTTTTGGATGCGAGGCATCAATCCAAAGCTTTGAATTCTTTCGACCGGTCAGGATTCAGGAACCTGGATAAGCTCTTACTGGCATACAAACCCAGGAAAGGTAAATTTGTGACCTTTACGGGTGAACCGACGATGGAAGAGGGGGAGAGATTTGTAGGCTCAGTTTTGAATGGCGATGTCGTGTTTTCGAAGACGAGATACAATCCAGATTTCAGCAGATGAGTGATTCAGGAATCCTGCATCTCTAATGTACAAATAGTTGTTTCCCTCTGGGTGTTTTTGAATTTGTGAAGAGATGGGGGCACCTTTGAGGTTGATGCAGAATGGTATATATATATTAGCTACAGAAAGAACGCTTATTTTTATTGCAAATGAAATATGTAATTTGGAGCTGTGGCACTCAGTTAATTAATGTGTTTCCTCCGTTTAATTTAATTCAGATGAATATTTTTGGCTTGAAGCAGGAAAATTCAACCTCAGAATCGTCAAGTCCGCTAAGATTATTTCAGGGGTAAGACTAGACGGCTAGGATGACTAGGTTAAAGAACGAGGGCAAAAAACCCCAATGTTGCCGTAGGAGGCAAAAAGACCCATGTTGCCGTAGGAAAGTCCCATCATATGCTCAAAAAAGCCCCTTCTCACCAAATATGGCATATGTACGAGAGAGGCTCAAACTAAGTCGCAAAAACGCGACATGCTCTATAAGGAAAAAATCCAAAGGCTGCTAGTAATGGTACAATGATCGCGAGTATCCTGCGGAGGATTTTCAGTCCAGCCTCACCTCGTACCTCTGAGGTTCTATTTATAGGGAAATCTAAGGAGGGGGTGGGGTCCATATTTATACCCCACCCCCTGACGATTAGGCACTTCCAAGGGGAACTCACACGCTGGGCGAATCTTGCCTATCTCGCTACCTGACGAGTATGCGAGGGAGCCGCACCAAGCGCCTTCCGCGTCTTGCGCGCGGACTCTGCCTTAATTTGTATGACCTTGACTTCTGCTGACCTCTGTGGTAGATGAATGCTCGACGAATTGGGTTTGTACAGTTAGTGTGATAGTATTATGATGCATTAGGGCATTATGATCATTAGTAGTAGACCCATCTCTATGTGAGGGGGTGGATTGTGGAGTCATTTGGATGTATTTGTCTGGGACTCTCTCGGGCGGAATTTTGCGTCCCAGATTTTCAGGTCCGGACGGCGAAACGAATTAAATGGTGCCATGTGGAAAGTGGAAATATCAGTATTTTCGAAATAGCGGCAGATATTTTCGTTTCTTAGATGTAAATCAACGCTTAGATGAGCCCCGTTATAATTGTCTTGGACAACAAATTATGTCTTCTTTGAGAGGATTTAGGGTCGGTTTGTTTGCTGTTTTCGCTCTATTCGTTGGGGCGAAAACGCGGCATGCTCTTTTTTGTTTGGTAAAAAAATTGCATCGCCAACGGAGGATAAGATTAGTTGCATAGCGCTTCTAACAGTGGTTGCAACATTTGTTCGCGAGTGGATCCTGCAGGTGAGCATGATATGGCGGCGATTCACGGTGATTGCCCACAGAGCAGCTGGTACCAAACTATCATTAATCAAAATTAATTGAATTTAATATATTAATTATTTATAAATTTAAAAGAAATGTCACTGGTTTTGGTGAAATTATTGATACTTTCTTAGTTATGAAAAACTCTTAATAAGATGCTTGATGGGATTTTCCAAAGGGGGATAAATCGGCAGAACTTCGGTAGCACAAAGCAATGTGGCTTGACCGGGCGAGCCGCGTGCACGAGCCGCATTCGCTCGAGGGGCGCAAAATCACCCAGGAAGAGGGGATCAAGTCAAATGCATGCACTTGGAAAAGCGCATGCACACACAACATCACCACCCACGTACAGCTTGCGCGCGACTCTCGGCTGGCGTCCCCACACCCATGCGCGAGCGTGTGTCGAACGGGTTGCGCGCAAGCGCCGACGGCCGCCGCCGCCGGGTACCTGCCTGGACCGCCCGAGGGGCATGTTCGTCATTTTGGCAAAATTGTCAATCAGATCACCGGAACGTAGCAACGCTACTCATAACTCAAGACTTAGCAGGGTGGAATAGTCTTCTCATGCACTATACATACTCCTTGCAGTAAGCATCAAATACTCAATGTATTCTCCCTCATTATTAGATCTCACCCCTTGATCAACTTCTCATTCATCTTCTCTACTTCGTTCTGACTCAACAAATGTTGTAAGGACCTCACTCTTTTGCTTCACAAAATAAGACCATACCTTTCTAGAGTGATTATCAATGAATGTAACAAAGTAAACTGCAATCACTCATTTACTTGGGCTCAATGGAGCACACACATCGTGTGAATTAGATTCACAGTTACTTTCTCTTTGGTTCAAATCAGCAAAGGACGCTCTTTTTTTACTTTCCAGCTAAGGAATGAACACGTGTTAGGCAACTCTCCCTGAAATCTCATGTTCATCACCATTATGATGTCATACTCCATAGAGTTGTCTTTATTAGCATTTACACTCGAATTGCAGATCTTAGTCTTTGCCTGATATTATCCTCAACACTTCTTGCCCTGACCATCACTAAGGAACCCTTCACCGGCTTCCAGACACACACCACCTTCAAACTACTCCGACACACCCACCTTCAATATTACTGAAACATTGTCATCAAGCCTGCCAAAAAAAAAGATCAGAAACGTGTCTTACATCTATGAGATAATATCCTGAGACCAATCTCTAGGTGAACATTTTTGCTACCAACAATCTTTAATCCACCAGTATTTGCCATCCGATGATACCAATATCTCCAGCAGTATAAAGTATAGTAATCTTGTGAGGTGTTTAGTGATAGAATGCACCCCATCTACAATGCAGGCCCATTCCTGACATGCATGCCATGCGTAGACATAGAGACTCACTTCAGCAATTGAGGTTGCATTTGCGCTCTCACTAGATTTTTCTTTCTTGTTCACCTCCCTTCTTTTGATCTCTATACAGCTTGTAGCATTCCTTCTTGAAGTGGTCTTTTCATTTGCAATAGAAGCACACAATCTCCTTTATGGACTTACTTTTGGACTTGCTTCTGGAGTTGAATCTCTACTTTTCTCCTTCATCGATCAACCCCTCCCCTCCATGAGAAGAGCCTTGGATGTAGAAGTTGAACAAAAGTCTTTCCTTCTCAGTTCTCCGTCCAACAGACAACTCGTCGCCATCTCTATTGACAAAACGCCTTCAGGTGCTGAAGTACTAAGCGACACAACAAAAGTTTCTCAGCTCTCTAGCAATAAACTAAGAACATCAAAGCCTACAACTTATCCCCTAATGTGATCTTCATTGCTTCCAATTGGTTGATAATACTTTGTGCAAGATTCAGATGCTTAGTAATTTATGACCCATCATTGTACTTTAAATTTACAAGCTTCCTGATCAAGAAAACATTGTTCCTCACTGTCTTCCTCTCATACTGCACTTCTAGCTTTATTCACAAAGCCTGAGTCGATGATTCAGTAAACACATGATGAAAGACAAAATCATCAGTCATTTTTGAATGAACCCATCTGTCTTTCGATCCATCTTCTTCCACTCAGTACATCATCCGCAGGGAGGCCGATCTCCCATACAGTGGAGTATAGAGGTCCTTGCAGTACATGAGATATTTCAAGTTAGGCTTCCAAATCATCCAAATTTTCCCGTTCATGCTCACCGTTTTAGTTGTCATGTTTTGCTTCTTCTCCAAATAGTCCAGACGGTCCGAACCAAACTTTGATACCACTTGATGAGAATCGACCCACTATAATCCAGAAGATAAGAAGATAGAGTAACAATGCAAGCACACAAATTTAACGTGAAAAACCCTCTCAACAAAAATGAGGGGCAAACCATGGGGCAGGACACAAATAATCCACTAAAAAGGATTACAAGAGAAAAATTAGGTTTGCCCAAACTAGAACCCAGACAGACCGAATCTTCACACACGCCCTTCACAATATACATACTTCTTCGAGTAAGAAATCTATCTTCAACCTTTCTTCAAGCACTCCTAAGTGGCGAAGACAAGGTTGGACATCTTCACGGCAAAGATGATTGCACGGGGCTTTGAACCTAAAATCTTTCTTGCGAGAAACTTCTCAACAAGTGAGCCTCTCTTTCTTCAATTGGCGGTTACCTTCAAATAGGGTCCGACCTTCCTATTAAAATCATGCAGGCGCACCCCTGGAGCCACTGTATGGTATTAGATGGAGATCCAATGGTCGAAAAATGCGGGATTAAACAACTCAGTCTGCCCGCAAGCTACTACGCCGTGATAGGCACTACCGCGTATCGTCGACAAGCCACTCCGATCTCATCGACAAGCCATCCCCGTCTCGTCAACAAATCATTCATGTCTCGTCGATATGCTACTGTGTTTCATCTTTAGGGGTTGGACCCCAAATAAGAAAATGAAAGGCAAAATAATTCTCATTGAGCCCCTTTCCTTTCAGCACCGACACAAGATCAACGATGATTAAAGCCAACACGTGGACTCCACTCAATGGCAAAGGTGTAGAAGTCCTCCCTTTCTATAGATTTCTATAAGGTTCAAACAGACCAATCAAAACTCATTTTCTTATTCTTTTTAATTATACCATATAATGCTATAATTGTTACGTTGCTCGAAGCATTTCGGGTGGTGGTCAAAGTGGAACTACCTCCTTGTTTCCCCTACCTGGGATTATATAGGTAAACCTTAGGGTTAGAGCGGGTATTAGATATCCGGTATCCGAACCAAGCCCGTTAAGCCTCCGAACTCGTTATATATTCAAATATGCACCAACAATAATAACTTAATTCAATGGTAATAATTCAATGATAGCCAACATTTTAGCTTTAGCAAATGCACATAAAAGCCCGTAAAATTTCCAAGATATCAGGTAGATTGCTATGATATTATGTGAAAATTCCAAACATAAGCGGAGCAAGGTCGCATGAACAATCAACCAAGATCAAAGCCAAGTGGAAATCAGCAACAACGGAAGCACAAGAGTCTCAATAAGGAATCAATAATCTTCTTTACAGAACGAGATATACATTGCGAGACATGATTTTATAATATACTAGATGGAAACAAAAACTACAGGCAAAAGTGAAATCGGCGGTTTGATGACAGAAACCGCCCAAGCCGCAAGCCGCTAAGACAGTACACCAAAACCGTCAAGTCTCCAATCCGCAATACAAGTCGTGCAGACTCCCTGTTATTGAAATGCTGATAAAGTGGAAAACAGTCTACCCACTGATGAATCGGGCGAACTACTTGAGCTATCCTCAACCCCGAAGACGAGACTTCAAGTCGCTTACACCGCGACCTGTTGTATACCATATACTGCTATCCACGAACTGATCCACACCGAGCTTCTCAACTAGTTGTCTAAGCGTCCGGTGCTTGCCGCACAACCTGCACAGTACAAGTCAACTTCACCTAGTCACGCGGTTAAGAAAGTCTAACCGCAAGTTCAAAGCGCGAGCCGAGTTCTCACTGTTTTTGTTATATATGACGAGTCAGAAATTCCTATTTATATGTGACAAAGAGAGTGTAGTCACCACCCAAAGTGATAGGTAACTGCTCGTCATCCTACAACTAGCACCACTACTCCTCACAAGAGTGCGGATACCAGAGTCAGACAGCAAAGACATGCAGATAAAAATCCTCAGTCTGTGTGAACTAATCAATCCAACCACACGTCCTGAGCAAAAACCATGCCTAAGGTGACTTGCCGGACTCCGCACCCAGACCGCGCAATACTGCGGTGTACAACCCCCGTATCCAGCCGCGTGGGATCCTCCCCAGGTAGCGGGCTCGGGATATGCTATGGGCGATGATTTGGTGCAGCCCCGTTCAAGCACATGCGAGCACTCGTGCACGCGTGCGGAGGTTTTGTGCGTGTAGGTTTTTTACAAATGTATGTTAATATTGTAATATATATCTATTATATATGTATATGTAAATAGGGTTTGAGAAAGGGGGGGGCATGGGTGAGAAAGAAAGAAGGAAAAAAAGAAATAGAAAAATAAAGAGGGGGCTTAGGTACAGCAGGGGGAGGAAAAAAAGAAGAAAAAAGCAAAGAGAAATAGAAGGAGAGGAGGGGCTCGAGGGGAAAGGAAAAAAGAAAAAAGAAAGAAGAAAAGGGGGGATAGGGCAGAAGAGGAGGCAGCCGCATTTTTTCTCTCCCCCCCCCATTTTTTCCTGATCTCTCTCTCCCGTCACCGGCCAACAAGGGCAGCCCGAGCTCCTCTCTCCCCAACCCTTTTCCTCTCCCGTCGCCGGCCAACAAGGGCAGCCCGAGCTCCTCTCTCCCCACCCTTTTCCTCTCCCGTCGCCGGCCAACAAGGGCAGCACAAGCTCCTCTCTCCCCAACCCTTTTCCTCTCCCATCGCCGGCCAACAAGGGCAGCCCGAGCTCCTCTCTCCCCAGCCCTTTCCTCTCCCGTCGCCGGCCAACAAGGGCAGCCCGAGCTCCTCTCTCCCTAGCCCTTTTCCTCTCCCGTCGTCGGCCAACAAGGGAAGCCTGAGCTCCTCTCTCCCCAACCCTTCTCATCTCCATAGCCGGCCAACAAGGGCAGCCCGAGCTCCTCTCTCCCCAGCCCTTTTCCTCTCCCGTCGCCGGCCAACAGGGGCAGCCCGAGCCCGAGACCCCCCTTCCTAGAGGCCGTCAAACTCTTTGTCCAAAAAATTATATTTATGGATGTGATTTGGTATTGTGGCTTCTCATCAAATGGGATCGTCGGCCGCTAGATGTTGAACGGTAAAGCTACCGCTGGAGCATAAGAGCCTTGGTCTCAGGTTTGGCCGACCAAGAGGAGGGAGATCTTGAGAGGTCTTCTTGGAGCTCAGACCATTGCGTCATCAATGCGTGGACAGTAACAACGCTCCCTAGACGCCGAGCCTCTTGGGAGATGTTCGGTTGCGGCTCTGTCAAACACGCGTCAAGGGTAACAAAGTTTTTTCTTGGGCAGGTGAAGCCCTCAATTAACATATTTGCATAAAAGTCCCTCTCCACTAACGGGTGAGGAAGGGTGCTCTCTGACGGGTCGATGTGTACATCCCCGCAATTAATTGCATTTAGTATCCAGAAGCGTGAATACAGATTTAGGCATGTTGTGTGAAGCCCATCCGGACGTGTGAGCCGGATTGGTGATGTTCTGGGGTTCCTGGAGAAGACTCCGAGGAAGTTGTATATTATCCGTTTGCAGGGAATAAGCACCATGGCCCCGAAAAAAGGGTGAGCGCAATGTAATTGGTCCGCTTTCAGTCAACCAATGTTTAGCTTGTCACCGCTCGTCGAGACGTCGGCGTACAGTTGCTGTAGTACCGAGCGGAGAATATCGTGCTTAAGCCCAAGTTTGTGTCGTCCCTCGAAGGCCTAATTTGCTTATGTTGCTGGCCTGCGTGCCGAAGAATGCAATTTATATTCCTGTAATTTAGAATGCTCGTGATGCCTTGTGCAGGCCCTAAAAGGCCTATATTACGTTGTTGGCGCCTAATTGGGGGCTACGTAAAGAAGAATTGCTCTGCGAGGTTACGCCATTGGTAGGGCGGGTGAGGAACATTTTGCATAGACCCAAGGAGACACATCTGGATAGGAGAGAGTTGGTCTTGAGATCCTCCTTAGATGTTTCGGTCGGCCAAGAGAGCCCTCCGGAGGTGTCTTGTCTCAGCCTTTGGCTGAGGAGGGGAAGAATTAGTTAGTCTTCCGGTATGCGGTAGGACATCCACGCTGAGACCTTGGGTCTGTCCCTTGTGTTCCTAGTCTTGTGCCTAGATCGTTCGCTTGAGGGTAGTAGGTGCGCGATCACCCCTTCCCCAAGGGTGAACTCCACAAGAGACCGGGACATCGGTTTCAACATTTTGGTGCACTGAGCGTGGAGAGTGACCAGCACAGAAGAACTCAGGCGAACGTCATGGCTATAGAAGAGGAACCAAGTGACGACCAGGGTCATGCGCTGACACTTTGTATGTAAGGTCTTCATACTCGGAGTCATCCCATCCTATAGTTGTTGTTGGAATCCCGTAGCATTTGGGGTAGGATTTGCAACTATTTGAAGCGTTTCTCAACCTGATAGTAGGGGTAAAATTGTATATTCAAATCCAAGTTCTAGTATAATGCATTCACTGATTCGTTTTTATTTTGCATGTCTTAAAGCCGATGGGGAGTTTGGATACTTTGCAGAACCCCGAGTGATGCTCGGTCCCGGGTAGACCCGCTGCCTGGCTCCTACTAGTTGGCAGGTCCGTAGGCTCGCCTGGGGGGTAAGGGATACCCCGAGTGCTGCTCGGCCCCGGGTAGAGTCGCTGTTAGGCTCTCACTCACTGGCAGGGTTGTAGGCACACCTGGGGGGTAAGGGAGAGAGTTTGGAGTTTGGAAAGAGTTTGCATACTTTGCAGGACCCCGAGTGCTGCTCGCCCCCGGGTAGACACGCTATCAGGCTCTCACTAGCTGGTAGGGTTGTAGGCACACCTGGGGGGTAAGGGAGAGAGTTTGGAGTTTGGAAAGAGTTTGGATACTTTGCAGGACCCCGAGTGCTGCTCGCCCCGGGTAGACTCGCTGTCAGGCTCTCACTAGCTGGTAGGTTTGTAGGCAAGCCTGGGGGTAAAGGAGAGAGTTTGGAGTTTGGAAAGAGTTTGGATACTTTGCAGGACCCCGAGTGCTGCTCGGCCCCGGGTAGACTCGCTGTCAGGCTATCACTAGCTGGCAGGGTTGTAGGCACACCTGGGGGGTAGGGAGAGAGTTTGGAGTTTGGAAAGAGTTTGGATACTTTGCAGGACCCCGAGTGTTGCTCAGCCCGGGTAGACTCGCTGTCAGGCTCTCACTAGCTGGCAGGGTTGTAGGCCACCTGGGGGGGGGGGGGGGGGCGGGTAAGGGAGAGAGGTTGGAGTTTGGATACTTTACAGAACCCTGAGTGCTGCTCGGCCCGGGTAGACTCGCTGTCAGGCACTCACTAGCTGACAGGGTTGTAGGCACACCTGAGGGGTAAGGGAGAGAGTTTGGAGTTTGGAAAGAGTTTGGATACTTTGTAGAACCCCGAGTGATGCGCGGCCCCGGGTGGACCCGCTGTCTGGCTCCTACTAGCTGGCAGGTCCGTAGGCTCGCCTTGGGGTAAGGGATACCCCGAGTGCTGCTCGGCCCCGGGTAGACTCGTTGTCAGGCTCTCACTAGCTGGCAGGGTTGTAGGCACACCTGGGGGGTAAGGGAGAGAGTTTGGAGTTTGGAAAGAGTTTGGATACTTTGCAAGAACCCGAGTGCTGCTTGGCCCCGGGTAGACTCGCTGTCGGGCTCTTACTAGCTGGCAGGGCTGTAGGCACACCTAGGGGGTAAGGGAGAGAGTTTGGAGTTTGGAAAGAGTTTGGATACTTTGCAAAACCCGAGTGATGCTCGGCCCCGGGTAGACCCACTGCCTGGCTCCTACTAGCTGGCAGGTCCGTAGGCTCGCCTGGGGGGGGGGGGGGGGGGTAAGGGATACCCTGAGTGCTGCTCGCCCCGGGTAGACTCGCTGTCAGGCTCTCACTAGCTGGCAGGGCTGTAGGCACACCTGGGGGGGGGGGGGGTAAGGGAGAGAGTTTGGAGTTTGGAAAGAGTTTGGATACTTTGCAGAACCCCGAGTGATGCTCGGCCCCCAGGTAGACCCGCTGCCTGGCTCCTACTAGCTGGCAGGTCCGTAGTCTCGCCTAGGGGGTAAGGGATACCCCGAGTTCTGCTCGGCCCCGGGTAGACCCGCTGCCTGGCTCCTACTTGCTGACAGGTCCGTAGGCTCGCCTGGGGGGTAAGGGATACCTCGAGTGCTGCTCGGCCCCGGGTAGACTTGCTGTCAGGCTCTCACTAGCTGGCAGGGCTGTAGGCACACCTGGGGGGTAAGGGAGAGAGTTTGGAGTTTGGAAAGAGTTTGGATACTTTGCAGAACCCCGAGTGCTGCTCGGCCCCGAGTAGACTCGTTGTCAGGCTCTCACTAGCTGGCAGGGCTGTAGGCACATCTTGGGGTAAGGGAGAGAGTTTTGGAGTTTGGAAAGAGTTTGGATACTTTGCAGAACCTCGAGTGATGCTCGGCCCCGGGTACCACTGCCGCTGCTGGCTCCTACTAGCTGGCAGGTCTGTAGGCATACCTGGGGGGTAAGGGATACCCCGAGTGCTGCTCGGCTCCGGGTAGACTCGCTGTCAGGCTCTCACTAGCTGGCAGGACTGTAGGCACACCTGGGGGGAAAGGGTTAGCTCCGCGTGTACAAGAGAATACAAAAGATATAGCTTTGATTTTTCACAATGTCATGAGGAATTATATACCGATTATAAAGAATATCATCGAACCTTTATCACTCATAATAATGATCACATCAATAATCCTATGTTGGGTAAAATTTCTGATATGAGTAAACATCATTTACGTGATCATGATGATGTTACTGGTACTGCTTCTTCTATGCTTTATCACAGTGCTATGCGTCTCAATCAAGCAATAATTGGTGCTATGATAAATCATCAATATATGAAATTACGAAAACATTTGCGGCATCATTAAAAGTTTCTGCAAGGAAAAACTTATATTATATTAGAGTTAATGGGCATTCTACTAGCGTATCAATAAAAAAATGCCATTTACTCTTGATTCGTTTACAGCTTTATCATTCATTATGATATACCAATGTGATTTTATGGGGTCACTCAAATGCGCACGATCAGCACATTCGAATATTGATACTGTTATTCAATCAAAAACACGTGCTTTAAGTAGAAATAGTGTAGCACATAATTTACGATGGTCTTACAATTACTTAGCTTAATCACTTGGTAAATGAAACATGCTCAAGATCGGGCTGTGCTTTTTGATGGGAGACAGTTAAATCAAATCATAGTCAATTCATGTTTGCATCTTGCTGTTGATAGTGATCAGTTGACACAAGCAGCAAAGTAAATACGATATTTATTTACATCTATATGGGATTAGGAGCAAGTCCCTTGGCAATTTGTGCATAAATGGAGTTTTTTCGTCCTGCTATATTATGAGAATTTCTGTATATGTTCAGAACGCTAAAGTTAGATTTCGTAAATTTTTTTTCGGGTCGGCTCCCCACTCGCCAGATACTTGGGGTGGGACATTTCTTTTCGAACTTGTGCAAACCTCGAAAAGAGCGGAGATTGTGTACAACCTCATATCCAGCCGAGTGGGATCCTCCTCAGGTAGCGGGCTTGGGATATGCTATGGGCGATGATTTGATGCAGCCTCGTTCAAGCACATGTGAGCACTCGTGCACGCGTGCGGAGGTTTTTGTGCGTGTAGGCTTTTTACAAATGTATGTTAATACTGTAATATATATATCTATTATATATGTATATGTAGATAGGGTTTGAGAGGGGGGGGGGCATGGGGTGAGAAAGAAAGAAGGAAAAAAAGCAATAGAAAAATAAAGAGGGGCTCGGGTATAGCAGGGGGAGGAAAAAAAAGAAGAAAAAAGCAAAAGATAAATAAAAGGAGAGGTGGGGCTCGGGGGGGCCGCCGGTTCTACTCTAGTATGAGGGGGGAAAAAAGGGGGAGGGGGAGGAAGAGAAAGAAAGAGGGGGGGAGAAGGAAAGGGGGGGGGGGGGGGGGGGGGGGGGGGGGGGGGGGGAGGGGGGGGGGGGGGGCGGCGGGGGGAGGGGGGCGAAGAGCGGATTTGGGTGCACCGACTGCAGTCGGGCTGTGGGCACAAGTCGACCTTTATATGATCGGCCTTGACCTTTCTATGGTCGGTGGGCCCACTTTCAACGCCCATATTGACAATTTTATACCCCTTATGTGAAGGGTATTTGGTCTCTAAAACGTGATTTTTTAAAATAATTTTGGTGACGTCTAAGTGTGTTGTTTAGCTTATCCCATTTTGGTATCATATTAGAATGTGTATGCGTGTATCCAATCTTAAACCAATTGATTATAGGTGGAGGAGCCAAGAAAGTTTCATCCACTTTTATATTCAAAACTAGTTCAAGCATTCACGAACTATAATTCAAAACCACCTCTTTCAACACCGTCGCCACTGTGCCAAACAGAGATGTAACCAAGGAGAATTGTCATTCGTTAGCTTCCACTTAATGAACTTCATTCATTTTTATGTTCAAGCAAATGATGTTTGTTAGATGAGATCCGTAACGAATGACGGCTTAACCCATGCGTTTACGACCGCCGCCACCATGCCAAACAGAGCCTAATAATTTTGAACAAAAAAGTAAATCGAGATCCTTAGGCGAGGTTTGACCTTCGCGTTATTACATACAATTCATAACAAATGTGATCACAACCGCTGCTCTCATGCCAAATGGAGCAATAATCAAAGCATCCATGGATCAAGAGAATAGGCCATAGAGTTAGAACTCAACTCAACCCCATAAAAATGAAATAAATATCATCCTAAATAGCTATAACACTATGAATTAATACACCATGGAATTTAATCAACTGGAGTGATAAAATATGAAAAATTATCATGTGTTAATAATGATATTTGATTACTATTTGCGGCTCACAACAAAAAGAAATTGTTGTATGACTATGACCATAATTTTTCCCTCAAATCAATACAAAATTTAAAACAAAAAAACTTCGGATATTTAAATTTATTTTAAGCCTAAATTAGTAATCAATTTGATCTAGGATTATTATAATGAGGGATTCATGACTGGTAGTGCCTAATATTCAAGCAATCAAGCCTCTATCAGGTCCTCCCTTTGAAGGAGGGTCTGGGCCATGCAAAAGTCAGGCCTAGCCCTGGTTCATAAAGCCTGGGTCTGGCAGGCTCGGTTTTGGCCCGTCTTTTGTACACAAAAAGATTGTGTGGTAAAGGTGCATAGGCTAAGGGATAGATTTTTAGGTATGTGAGAATCGTGTGAGTGAGATTTTGTCCATCTGATCTGTTTTTTTACCGCTAGCAAAATTCAAAAAAAAACATAAATGTCTGATCGGATTTTAACAAAGCCCGATGTCTGAAATAATTATGAAATTAAGGTTAGTTTGATGAAGCTCAAAATGGCCATAAAATCACATTTCCGATCAGTTTGATGAAGCTCAAATAATTATGAAAATGAATGAACCTAAAACTACAAAAATAATAACTAAGGATGCATCACTAATCTAGTCATCAAACTCATGCAGTCCTAAAATTTGAATCCCATGGGCGAGCTCCAACATATAATTCGCATCCACAACGCGAGACTAAACAATTTCCGTGCGCATCATAGCATGGCGAAAGCTTCAGCACAGCTCAAGGAGACAAATTGATAGTTGACACAACACACAACAAATAAACCAAACTCAATCATTCCTTCAAAAACAGCGAGTTCGATGATTATTTTACACTTGATATGCGTTCTTCAAGGCATTTGATCGATCGAATCAAGCCCTTGGCATTACTTTCATGGCAAAACAACAGCAGAAGTACAAAAATGAAGTGGTGAAAAACATTTCACACAAAAAAGTATGCTTACAAAAAACTATAATTAAATGAAGCAGGTTCGGTTCTTTAAGAAGACTCAGGCGACTTGACAATAAAGTTCTGGCGGCTGATCGGATTCATCACCACCGGCGGTCCGGCGGTGCGGCGGTGCGAGGCCAGGCCTGGAACTTCTTGTCGGTGGCTTCCCACCATTCTTTGTCTGAAACCATCTTCGAAGTAGTGCTTTGTTAGAAGACGAAGAATCAATTAGAGATAAATAGCAAATCTTTTAAGGTAATAAAACAAAATGGATGAATGATAACAAGATTAGAAGCAATTCTACTGACCTCCAAAAGCTTATAGTCGGAGACTAGTTTATGACAATCCAAACAAGCAGAGGAAGAAGAAGGAAAAAAGAAATCTTTGTACCTTATAACTGTGAGCAGAGAAACCGTTGACGTCGTAGAGGAAAAAGTGTGAGCCAGGGGGCGGATTAGTTCACCATTGCGATCTTCCTCGTCGCTCTCAGTCGTCTCATAATGATTTCAATACCATCCATCCAAGTGAAGGAATTTAGCTAGCTTATCACATTTCAATTCAAACATGTATTTTCAATTTCAATCAAATAACTAAACCATAAGATGAAATTTCAGTATTAAAAATTGCAAGCATAATATACTAATATCTTATTGCAGAACCACATTGAGATATTTCACGAATGACTTTAATTTACGAATTCGTGCACACTTGTAAACATTCGTTTGATCAAGAATGTAATTGCGAGGAATCATAGCTGCTCTCACCAACAACGAATTAAATATCCACATATATCAAAGAACTCAAATTTATTTGATAACACGAGAAACAAACATTCGAGCATGGTCGCAGTTCCTCGGGTTTGAAGAGCAAAAGCCCCATATGCCACTGCTCCTTGTTCCTCTCCATGCAAATACAAATACTGATATAGTCTAGTTGCCTAAGATGCTTTGATGTAAACCATTTTGCACGCATCAAAGTGGGTTGCGCCCGCACTCGATGCTCTCGGGCAAGCTTCGCCCGCTTGCAAGCGAACTGCGCCCGCATCAAAGCAAGATTTTTGAGAAACAAAAGGATTCCAAAGAAACAACTAACCAATTAACCATGTATCTGAGATTTCCATCTAGAAATCATTTTATTGAGCGTGAGTCATATTAATTAAGTCCAGATAAAAGAATAAACAGGAAGAGCAATATATGAAAATCATCATTACACAATGATATCTCTGATCTAGCACAAATTTTAAATGGAAAACTTCACATGATATTTTTCTCGGCCACCACAATCAAAACAATATCTAAAAAAAATATATTCATTCCAAACAACAATAAAACTCACTTGTTTCTCTACACTTTTCTCCCATTCTAGAAGAAGTTTGCTTGGTTGTATTCTAAGGCTTTGTTTGGTAGGGCGGTGGCGGGAGCAACCGGCAGCTGGGAAGGGAGGGTTGGGACCAGAGGGGGGGAGGCGGGACTGGAAACGGGGCGGATGTGGGGATTTTCTGCCTATTTGCGAGAGCTAACGCCACCAAAGCCCGCTTGTTTTACCGCTGTCTAGCGGTGCTTGCTCCCGCCACCGGCGTGAAAACGCCACGCCAAATAAAGCCTAATAGAAAACAAAATACTATTTTCTCACTCAATTCGTATACAAAAACAAATAAATGAAATCTTCCCCTTCATATTTTTGAGATATCATCGACATTCATTCAAATTTCAAACTCTATGTTAATAACTATAAAATCTGCATTTTATCTACGGCAAACAAATGATATTTCAAAAAAAAGATGAACTCATGAACATCATGATTCATGAACTCCCAAAGTCTGGATTCAAAATTTATAGAGCACTAGCTAAAAATCTGAATTGAACTTTTGTTGGATTCAACAAAAGTATTGACCAATGTGAAAAAACATTCTAATGAGCTACAAATCTATAGATGAAAAAGCAGAAGGCCAAATCAGATTCATGTTAAGACATGAGAGAACTGTCATACCTTGTACAAATGGCATAACCCAAGCCAAGTCCACAAAAAAAACATAGAACCATTAAGCATAGGTGGATAGAAGCAGGGCCTGGACGAACTCCTCTCCCTCTTGTGGAGTCGCTGTGAACATATAAATCCAATTGAAATTGTATGCAGAGATGTTATCTTATAGATTATTAATAGATCTCAACTTCTAACATATTTATGGATTAAAATGATGACCCTAATTTCAATTCTTGATGATCAGAATTCACAAATTTTAACATATAAATTAAGTCAATGAGGCTAAAATGGAGCAAAAACTCTTACAAGACAAAGCTCCATATTCTTGGCATATTGTTAGAAATCCTCATGCTGTTAGTAATAGATTAACATTTATCAAGAAAATTATACCTAATAAAGGGAAACAAATGATAAAATCTTTAATTAATAACTTATAAATGATTGATATAGTGAATATGAAACAACAAAAAACCCTGGTAATTGGCTCAGAGGGAACTATTGGGAAACCTTTAGTAAAACAAGAAGTTTAGAGCTTACTATAAGCTTCGTTAATGGAGATTATATAGCATAGAGTCGTACAAATATATTTTAGAAATGGTGTTTTCAAACCAACTGAATAGAGTTTCAACTAAATCAATTATAGAAGGTAAACTGATTTGAAATAAAATTAGGTTAAGAGTGTATATATATGGGCTAAATATGCATATGCGTTAACACACTCATTCAATATATTTTTGAGAAAGAGAACAATTCCTATAACATAGGCGAGGGAAATTAGAAATAAAGTTTAAGAATTTTGGACTCTTTTGTACATTTCAATGTAAAATTTCAGCTTATATAGTGTCTATAAACAATTTTCAGTAAATTGCAATCACTGTAAACAATAAAGTCAATTTTATAGTTGGCAGAAAAAGCTCAAATTTAGCAAATCAATGATGACATAATTCTTGACTTCATGATCTTGAAAAGATCATACCCGATGTAGGCAAATGAATAAGCTTCAATTCTACGTCCATAGCAACTTTCACTTAGTTATAACAACAATATCTTGATACGTCTGAGGCTCACGGTGACTTGAGACACTAGCAATTGAGAACTGAAGAATATGAATTAGAGTGGTGAATAAGATCAAACGATCAGACATGTGATGTTGTCAAGTATAATGACATAGTGGTAGAGCAATGGGCGAGGCAAGATCCAGAGAATGAAACGGGGAAATGAATCTTGACAGGAAAATTCTTGACTTCATGATCTCGGCAGACATGTTACCTGTGGAGAAATTACCTGGGTTTGAGAGGAACGGAATGATGTTGCTCGTGTCTACATCCTTGCCTACTCCTACTCATGTGACCGCTCGTTTACAGATGTATACTCAGCGGAAAAGAGTTTGGATTTGAGAGGAACCATGGAGTCCAACTTTTGTTTTACTGTAGCTTCTGAAAATTGCTCTGTTTTGGGAGATCCGCCGAATTTTCTTCTCTTCACCAGACCTTACACTAACTATATCCTAGACTCACCTGTTGATTTGGAGTTGAAGGAGCCATGGATGTGTGCGATTGAAACCCTGCGTTTGAGACGGCAAACAAAGGGGGAGGCGGTGGAAATCAAAGGAGTCGTGAATCCCAAACAGCGCAATTCATCACGAAGAGAGAAGCGTGAGTTGGTGTTGGTAAGAGGGGAGAACCGCAAGAGTCAAACGTGCGAAACAGGCCTGGAAGAGGAGAGAACCGTTGGAGTCGGAGGTGCGAGTCGGTGTGGGGAAGAGGATAGAACCGCCAGAGTCAGAGGTGCGAAACATGCCTGGAAGAGGAGAGATCGCCGGAGTCAGTCTTCACAAAACCAAAAGTATTAAGATTATACCAATGAGAAGTAAGAGCAAGGAAATCCCGAGGTGAAATGAAACAACATTGCCTCAAATTGAAGAAGATTAAATGTAGGCTCTGCTGAATGGAATCACAAATCCAAAAGAGGATAATTGAACTATTGATGGAAGAATCGAAGAAGATACATATTCAAATGTTGGGCACTAGCAATGGATCTGCTGAGTGCTGACTACTATAAAGCCGCACCAGCACATAAGCCTCCCAATGATAATATATTGAAATATTTAAATGAAAATATTACACGACATATTTAGACATAACAATGAAAATATAAATTGTTCTACCAAGTTATGAGAATAAATACATTGCAAATTGCTCCGTCATCAAGAAGAATTATCACTTTACACGGTCATAGAAGCATCAAGTGGTTCTTTCTTCCAAATTTTGGTCAACAATCACACAACTCAACAAACAACATTTCATAAAATCTTTGTTCTAAAACAACACAAAAATAACCTTAATCTAAAAATAATATTTGTTCTAATACAACACAAGCATAACCTTAACCTAAAAATAATGTGATTGAAAACAATTTTTTTCTTTCAGGTGCACAGAGCATACCCTCAACAAAAATGCCAAAATTTACAGTAGGTATGCAAAAATACAACAACATTTGATTGATAAACATAAATGTATTGTCAAGATTTCAAAAACCCAAAGATATAATCCTCATCTTCAAGGAAAAAAACTAATGAAAAGAGTGAAGGTGATCGACTGAAAGAGGCATCAACAATTTGAATAACTAATGAAATTAAAATGACTAATAAAATACAAGGAATTTCTTAGTACAGAGAAAAAAAAACTGGATAATTCGATGTTTTGAGAATCCTATTTTGAATCGAACTGCTGAGATCAAAAAATACTTGTTAGATTAATGATGCAGTTCGTTCTAATCAATATTACAGAGCCTCTCAGTAGTTGGATGAAAAAAAATACTTGCATCATTACAGAGCGTCTCAGCAGTTCCATCAAAAAATTTTTTGAGAATCCTATTTTGAATCGAACTGCTGAGGTCACGACACTCATGATCTCAGTAGTTCGACGTTTTGAGAATCCTATTTCTAAGCTGAGAAAATATCTTATCGGCACTTGTTAGGTTAATAATGTCACAACTCACAATACATAGAAGAACACCTGAAATCGGAAGTCGGATACACACAAAAAGAGGGCTGACCTGCACCGTCCTGTGAAAGAACGAGCGAGAGAGAGAAGCACGCTCTGCCTCCACCGTCCCTGTGAAAGAGAAGAACATCTGCTGCATCCACCATCCTGTGAAAGAGAAGCACCTCTCCACCTCGATGGAGCTAATCTGGAGGACTTCGCCCCCTTCGACCTGCGGGAGAAAAAAGGGCGAGCGAGAGAGAGATGCTGCGGGAGAGAAAGGGAGCGCTGCTCTGAAATTCTTCCGTCCGGGAAGAAGGCGGCCCGACCGGTGAAGCGCCTGGAGGAGACGCCGTCGAGCAGGGGGGGGGGGGAACCGGAGGCAGCGGTGGTGGCTTCTGGAGGGCACGCGACGGGATGTTGCGGGGGCGTCGGGGCTCCCGTCGAGCAGGAGGTGCGGGAGATGAAAGGCGACAGGGAGAAACTCGAGCGGGGTATGCAGGGTATCGGGCCAATCGCGAGAATGGCGAGAAGGGGGAGGGTATTTCGGGAACAACCTAATTTCAGTCTGATTAAGTTGGACCGGAGTGAGGCCCGACCGTGGGGGGGGGGGGGGAGGAAAAAAAGAAAAAAGAAAAAAGAAAAAAAGAAAGAAGAAAGGGGGGATAGGGCAGACGAGGAGGCAGCCGCATTTTTTTCCTCCCCCCCCCCCACACATTTTTTTCCCGATCTCTCTCTCCCGTCGCCGGCCAACAAGGGCAGGCCGAGCTCCTCTCTCCCCAGCCATTTTCCTCTCCCGTCGCCGCCCACAAGGGCAGCCCGAGCTCCTCTCTCCCCAGCCCTTTTCCTCTCCCGTCGCCGGCCAACAAGGGCACCCCGAGCTCCTCTCTCCCCAGCCCTTTTCCTCTCCCGTCGCCGCCAACAAGGGCAGCCCAAGCTCCTCTCTCCCCAACCCTTTTCCTCTCCCGTAGCTGGCCACAAGGGCAGCCCGAGCTCCTCTCTCCCCAGCCCTTTTCCTCTCCGTTGCCAGCCAAGAAGGGCAGCCCGAGCTCCTCTCTCCCCAGCCCTTCTCCTTTCCCATCGTCGGCTATCAAGGGCAGCCCGAGCTCCTCTCTCCTCCCAGCCCTTTTCCTCTCCCGTCGCCGGCCACAGGGGCAGCCCGAGCCCGAGACCCCCTTCCTAGAGGACGTCAAACTCTTTGTCCAAGAAATTATATTTATGGATGTGATTTGGTATTGTGGCTTCTCATCAAGTCGGATCGTCGGTCGCTAGATGTTGAACGGGTAAAGCTACCGCTGGAGCATAAGAGCCTTGGGCTCTGTTTGGCCGACCAAGAGGAGGGGAGATCTTGAGAGGTCTTCTTGGAGCTCGGACCATTGCGTCATCAATGCGTGGACAGCAGCAACGCTCCCTAGACGCCGAGCCTCTTGCGAGATGTTCGGTTGCGGCTCTGCCAAACACGCGTAAAAGGTCACGAAATTTCTTTTTGGGCAGTTGAAGCCCTCAATTAACATATTTGCATGAAAGCCCCTCTCCACTAACGAGTGGAGGAAGGGTGCTCTCTGACGGGTCGATGTGTACATCCCCACAATTAATTTCATTTAGTATCCGTAAGCGTGAATACGGATTTAGGCATGCTATGTGAAGCCCATCCGGACGTGTGAGTCGGATTGGTGATGTTCTGGGGTTCCCGGAGAAGACTCCGAGGAAGTTGTGTAACGACCCAAATTTTAATACAACTTATAATATGGTTACAATTTATGTAAATTGGTGTCCTATGGTATAATTGTTACACGTCAACATGTTTTCTCGAAGGACTTATTCACATGATTTAAAATGAAATGAAAATCATATTCCCTATGATGAAACCGCAAAATCAGTGTGTCGAATCGACATCACCTTTGAGTTTGCATTCTTGTTAAGTTTTGCGACGCCCGATCCGTCTTGGTTGACTGTGTATGTCAATATTTTGGGCGGTTGACATGGTTGTTTTTGGACAAGTGGACCGGCTTAAATATTGCTAACTGTGTTGTTATAAAATGTGGCTTTGTTAGCGCTACTCGTTTTTTTTGTGGGAAAGTTTACATATATTAACCGGTTGATATTGTTCCTTTTCTTATTATGGGTGTTAGGATTTCAATGAGAGTTTTAAGGTTAATTTGCCTGGTGTGGCCAGGTCGGTTGGTATTTTACTGAACCGACTATGTTTTCACTCCTCTTTCCTGTTATGTTATCTAGTTATAGTTGGCCTTTAACCTATCGTTGGCCATCAGCTGATGTCCATCTTTTTATGGTGAGTTTTTGTTTAGTAGACGATTAAGAGTGTCTTAGTTTGACCATCTGCAGTTAGTTTTTCTTCCAGTCCTATTGCACTAGATGTTTAGGTTCTGGATGGATGCTTTATGCTATGCGGTATTTTTGGGGTTTTGCCTTTACTTCTAGCTGTTGACATGTTATTTGGTAGTAGATAACTGTTACCTTGAGTTTGCAGTAAAAATGTTTAGTTACATTCGGGATTTTTGTATGGTGCTTTGACCAGCTATGCATTATTGTGGGCCTTTCACTCTTGGTCGGCTGTTGATATATTGTGATGTTAGCCACTACTATTTTTATGACTAAGCCCGTCGCCAATTTTTGTCTAGGTACCGAATGTGACTTTGGGCACGCAAGTAGATTGCAGTGGATTTTGGGAGAACTAGCAATGACTCGTCAAATGATCCACGGTATAAGGTACGTTTTTATTATGTGTATTATTTTGTGCTCACTAGCCTTACTTCACCTGAGATAATTGAATTGAAAGTAGCTTAGATACAGAATTAAGTGGGGTCTAAAATGGGGGCCTCACAAGTTGTATATTATTCATTTGCAGGGAATAAGCACCATGGCCCCGAAAAGGGTGAGCGCAATGTAATTGGTCTGCTTTCAGTCAATCAATGTTTAGCTTGTCGTCGCTTGTCGAGACGTCGGCGTACAGTTGCTGCAGTACCGAGCGGGGAATAGCGTGCTTAAGCCCAAGTTTGTGCCGGCCCTCGAAGGTCTAATTTGCTTATGTTGCCGGTCTGCGTGCCGAAGTATGGAATTTATATACCTGTAATTTAGAATGCTCGTGATGCCTTGTGCATGCCCTAGAAGGCCTATATTACGTTGTTGGAGGCCTAATTGGGGCTACGTAAAGAAGAATTGCTCGGCGAGGTTGCGTCATTGGTAGGGGCGGGTGAGGAACATGTTGCATAGACCCAAGGAGACACATCTGGATAGGAGAGAGTTGGTCTTGAGATCCTCCTTAGATGTTTCGGTCGGCCAAGAGAGCCCTCCGGAGGTGTCTTGTCTCAGCCTTTGGCTGAGGAGGGGAAGAATTAGTTAGTCTTCGGGTATGCGGTGGGACCTCCACGCTGAGACCTGGGTCTGTCCCTTGTGTTACTAGTCTTGTGCCTAGATCATTCGCTTGAGGGTAGTAGGTGCGCGATCACCCTTCCCCACGGGTGAACTCCACAAGAGACCGGGATTTCAGTTTCAACATGCGGTCTCTAAGACTAAGCAACCAACCTAGACCTGTCACAATACCGTGACCAAAGTCCACACAACCCAGCGAACTCTGGTATCAAACCACGCGAGCAGACCACAACAAACTCGGCGTTAGCCTCCGCTATCTGCACTAACCGCCTACCTCAACACGAATCAGAGAGCCTGCCAGCTCCAAGCGGACTCCGCTGTCTCACCAACTAGACCACAATAGCCGCGGTTAGCCAACGCTAACCGCCCGGTTACCTCCCTGTGTGCTTGTTGATCCAGACTGCAGGAAGAGGAACAATAGCCAAAAACAGGCTATCTCCAACACCTAGTCACCAAACTGACAGCGGTTCTCTACGGTCTGTGTGGTCTGCCCAATAAGGCCGTCCACTTCTACTTCAACAATTTCAACACTCTCCCTTGAAGTGGGAAGTGGAAACAGCCCGAGCAAATCTCGTAACCGTAAAAATGGTCCCTTTGACAGCGGCTTTGTAAATATATTTGCGATGTTGTCCTGGCTCTGCACATGCTCACCATCAGGGTCCCCTCCAACACCTTCTCGCGAACAAAGTGATGCTCCGATCTCAATGTGCTTTGTCCGTGTGTGACAATCTGGATTACTAACCATTTGAGGGCACTCTCATTGTCACCACGTAGCAAAGTTGGTCCTCGCACCTCCTCATGAATGTCCTCCACTAACCTCCTAAGACAGATGGCTTCTTGAGCTGTCAAGGTCGAAGCCTTGTATTCTACTTCCATAGTGGAGATAGACACTGAATCTTGCATCTTACTACACCACAAAATAGTTGTCGATCTGCACATGAGGACATAATCAGACGTTGACTTCTGATCATCTGAATCTCCCTCATAATTAATATCTGTGAAACCATGCAGATTGAACTTCGTGTCCCTCTCGTAAATGAGACTATATCCGAGGTGGATTCACGTACTTCAGGATATTCTTAGATGCCACCAGACGAGGCTTTTGTGGTTTCTCCATATATCGATTTACTCGGTTTACAACATAAGTGATATCTGGCCTTGTAATTGTCATATATATGAGACTCTCAACGAGAGCCCAAAACACCAGGGGATCTGGAAGAACCCTTCACTCATCACACCAAAGTTTGAGACCGACCTCTAAAGGATCAAAGCTGCTCTTCCCTTCCCGCATGTCGAACCGCTTAATGAGTCTCTCTGCATAGCCTTTTGTGAAACGAACACACCGTTCTTCTTTCTCTCTACCTCGAGAGCAAGGAAATGGTGGAGCTCCTCAAGGTCCTTCATCTCGAACCGGGTAGCTAGCTTTGGCCTGAGCCTAGCTACCAATTCCTCCAAATTTTCCGTGACAATCATGTCGTCAACGCACAATAGTACCAAGACTTCAAGCTCCCCCTCTTCTTGACAAACAAACTTGAGTCCTATTCTGAAGCAGTATCCGCAAAACTGGAGGTATTCTGCGATCTTTCCATACCATGCCCAAGACGCCTACTTCATGCCATAGAGGGTCTTCTTGAGCTTACAGACGTGTCTTGGATGTTCTTCAGATATATAACTAGGTGGCTGCAATATGAAGATGTCTATGTCAATCTCACTGAAAAAGGAACTAATTCTTCACGTCGAGTTGACAAATCCTCCACCCTTGGCAAACTGTCATGGCAATCACCACCCGTATTGAAGTCATCTTGGCCACATGATTGAATGTCTATTCATAGTCTTCTCGGTACTGTTGTCAGAACCCTCGAGATACAAGACGAGCCTTGTACCACTCGATGTTGTCGTCAACCTAGCCTCCGCCAGTCTCTGAAGATGCGCGCCAAACCCGCCGAAAAGCCCCTTTCAAAGGAGCTTCAGGCTCGTCTCGCGGCTGCCCAGGCGCGAGCTCGCGCCCGTTGTGACAAGGTTGCCCCCTGGCTGATTTGCAAAAGGCCTGCCGACGAGAGAGCGCCGGGCAAGAAACTAATTAGCGAGGAGCCGCCAGCGAGAAACCAGCCGCCGAGATGCCAGCTGGCGAGAGTTCCCGCCCTAAGAAGAAGAAGGCTAAAACAGTAAGGCGCGACCTGCTGAAGAAAAACCGAGACCGCCTACCCCAACTCCGAGCCGCGTCGATTCTCTGCCGGAGGTATGCCCAGCCCTCTAGCACTTCCCGTTAGCGCGAACATTTCGAGAATTTGTTCATAGCCGTATGTTAAAAAAAACCACTCCTTTCACAGGGGTTGGCACCTAGGGATGTCGCCGGCTTTCTGCCTTCGGTCACAGAGGTGGCCGACCTCTGCCATGAGGATCCGCCTTCCGCTTCAAGGGTCGCTCCGCTTAACCCTCTAGCTGGTGGAACCAATCTGACACCAGAACACACCCTCCCTGCCGAAGGGGTTAACCCTGAGCCTTTCGCTTCCGTGCTGAGACCCCCACTTCTGACTATAGAGGGCTCCTGATCCCACACTTGGCGAGAACAGCCCCGGAGTGCAGGACCTTTCGCCCGGGATGGGGCAAGCCGCTCCATCTGCTTTTTGAAAAAGGCGCAGAGGATCAGCCTGGCCCTTCTCACTGCCCGTCAAGGAAAGACATCTCTCACTCTCCAGGTAAGCGAGAACTTCCCCACTCTTCAATCATCCTCTCCCCCCTCTTATTCTGGCTGTTCCCGTTTCCTCAGAGCCGAAAGACCAGGAGGTTGGAAAGGATGAAGGAGAAGAAGAAGAAGAAGAAACAGGGGGAGACTCGCCCCTCCCTTCCGCTGACAAGATGGAAGATTTTCTCGAGGCCCACGGAGTGGAAAGGAGCGGAGGCGGAGGATCGCGATAGTCTTATCAAAGCTCGCGCAACAGCAAATGGCCAATTCCTCAGCGGTGAAGTGGGTTCACGAGACGATAGAGCGGCGACTGGCGGCTGTTTAGCGGGACTGTGCAGACCTCCTTGGCGGTACGAGATTCCATGATGCATCTTCCGGGGAAACCTCACCTGGGAGGCACATCGCGCGGATTTGAGATCAGCTACGCCTGGCCAACCGGGGGCTAACCTCCCTGACGGCCTTCTTCGACCCTCGAGACCCTCCCCGGTCTGGCCGGCGAGATCTAGGTCGTTGGCGGTGGGTGTCATACTGAGCTCACTGGGCGATCCCTTTCTTTACCCGTCTTCTTGGCCTACCTCTTCATTTGTACCCTTTTCACTTCTAGCGCAGGATAATTTCTTACAAGCAGTGTGTGTTACTGTTATTATTATTATTATTTTACTATTGTTGTCAGGGGCTCTCGCCTGGCGAGACCCCATCTATACTTGTGTTTCTTCAGTTCGCTTTTATATGTTGTTCTAATACCTTGCGAATGCCTGATGCATGCGTCTTACTCAATGCTTCTTGCGTACTGAGGCTGCCCGCCCTTTCTCCAGCCTCCCTTGGAGGCTATCGCTTCCCGTCAAACCACGGAGAGCTGGCGCGACAGGATGGAAAGAGAAGAATCAGAATCGTTGACTCGTTGACTTTTCCCCACCGTATTTTTCTTAAGAACTCATGATTACCCTGCTTTCTATAAATAGGTCAATCCACCTACCCCATCCCCGCATTTATTCCAAAGCCCCATCCATCAGTCAATTGCTTTTGCCTTTTTTGAAGCGCAAGGGCTCTCGTCTTCGCGTCCCCCCTCTTCTCTCCTTCCTTCAAGAGGCCAGACAAGAGCGAGGGCCGCTCCAAGTGCACGCAATCCTTCCTCGATCATGACTTCCCGCCCTGCCGGCTCACGCAAGATGAGTTCGTCACCATAAATAAGAACTATATCCCGTCGGGGTTCATCGCGCGGAAACCCAGGCGTGAGGACAGGGTGAACCTCGCGCCGGAAGTGGAGCTCACCATTCCCTTGGAGCAATTTGAAGCGGGCCTCCGACTCCCCCTCTGGCCTGAGGTGCGCCAAGCCCTGCGCTACTACGGGGTGGTACTCGCTCAACTGAATCCCAATTCCATTGCCCTCCTTATAGCTTTTCGCCTGCTACATGCGGGAGGAAAGGATCGGGTTCAATCTATCGATCTTTCGAAAGTTGTTCAACTTCCGGGCCAAGGGAGTGTCAGTCTTCCTCTCCGTCAGCGTTGTGAAAATGGCGGGTCTCGCTAAAAATCACCACCACTTCGCGGAAAGGTTCGTCTTCGTCTCGGTACCTTTCGGCAACGTCCCTCTCGCCCCATCCAATATGACGCTGTGACTTACAAGCCTCCCACTCTCGGGGAGCGAGAGGGTGCTCTCATTGAATTCTTTGGTTCAAGGTTTTTGACGTTCCATTCCTCGGCGAGACCTTGAAGCCTCCAACCGGTACCCCCCGGCGAAGGTAACTCTTTGGATTATCTTGCAGAAGCTTTTTCGAAGGAAAGGCTTTATAAAAACCACGGCCTTTGCAGGTGAGCGAGATCTCCCCGTCCACCAGCCCTTCGAGAGTCTGGGGCGCTTGCCGATGCCCTGGTTCGCGCCAAGGCGGCCGCCAATGCCTGCTGGAAAGAGCCTGGAGCTTCCTCCGCACCGAGCGTTCCGAAGCGGAAATCGAGCTCCCTCCCAGCTCCCGCTTCCAAAAAATCAAAGCTGACCACGCGCGAAAAAAGGCAAGATGGTGATATCAGCGTCCGCCGAGATCCCTGCCGCGATCCCTTCCGCTACCGCCAGGGCGGATGCCAGCCAGCCTGCATCAGAGACCCCCACCGAGACCTCCTCCGTTGTCAGCGAGGCGGAAGCAGGCCTGCTTGCCACAGATATTCCGGTCGAGCCCTCACGCAGTTCGATGCCAAAAGGGCATCAGAACTTTTGGTTTTGGTGATAAGTACAAGGACACGGAGGGATTCCCTATGCTCCAGTGGGACCCCACCAATAACCGCATAGCCGTTTCTACCCTTCTCCCCTCCTGTAAGGAGAGAGATGATGTCTCCGGCCACACCTTCGCGCTGGGATACGGCCTCTACAGCCAGAAGACGTCGCCTCCTTCGACAGGACAACGATAAAGGGCCTCATTTTTGACGCCGCCCAGGCCCAGCTTCGCATGGTCCAGCTTTCGCACATGGCGGGCGCCGCACCCTCGCCATAGAGCGGAACTTCGTTGACATGCTCAGGGCGAGGGATGCCTCGGGGCGGAAGCCGCCGCCCTGAGGGCCGAATTAGCTGCCGCTCAACAGCTCCTCTCCACTCGCCCGACCCCAAGGTAAGCAGGAACTTCCAACGTTTCTCGCCCTTCCATTCGTTTACGCCTTTCGCCTGAATGGATCACCTCGCAGGATCTCGGGGAGATTGAGCTGTCTCGCGCGCGAGCGGCCCGCGCCGAGGGTGAGAACCAAGTGTTGCGGCCGAGGTGAAGCATCTGGAGGAGGCCCTAACTTTGGCCAAGGATCGTCCGCAGCGGAGGAAAGGGTAGAGCGCCATCATTATTTTGCCTACGAGATCGACGTGATCGTCCAGGAGAATGCGCAAGCAACAACGAAGATGGTGATCGAAGTTTTGCGAGAGTCGAGGTTGTTGAATGAAGGAGGCGAGACCTTCACTGTACGAGGGATCCTGCCTTTTTTGTTTGATCCCATTCCCCGCCTGCGGGAGAGGACGGCACTCCGGCAGACGGCGCGGCGGAGCTCACGAGAACTATCGGGCGCTCCCCAGTGAGTCCTCCGGCTACTCTCCTAGCAGATCCTCCGGCGAGACCTCCAGCAACAGCTCCAGCGAAAACTCCGACGAATCAGCCCGATAGTCTTTGCGCTAGTTTTCCCGCTTAGTGTGACCTTGTTCAGATACAATTAAGCTTTACGAACTAAGTTACTGTAATTTTGTACAGGGGGCGAAATCCCCTTACTGCTTCTTCTCTTCTTTTTGAATGCGGAAATGTCTGCTTTGTTGCTGGAATGTTTGCCAACTTTACGTGGACCCTAAGCTCTTTTAGGTGACTACCGCTCTCCACCCTGAGAGTTGGCTTAGTGGAATCTGCCAGAAAGAGTATGCGAGAGCCTTTCCTTAGAGGCTGCGCCCTGAATCCCTGTCGAGTTAAGCTCGTCGGGGCCCCCAGCCAGTTGATCGTGACTAGAGCCTTGCCGAGGACCCGACTAAAACCCCTGCCGGGAGATATATGCCGAGAGCCTGCCGGGAATTGTCCGGGTCATTCCTTCCCTACTTAGGGCTTGAAAGCGTTCAATTCTAAACATGTCAACAAGGGGTTGTGTCTCCATCATGTTTTCAACTCCCCCGTCTACGCGGGGTAGTGCAAAAGAAAACTTCAAGAACAAACCCTCTCCCCCAGGTGTGCCTACAGCCCTGCCCAGCTAATGAGAGCCTGGACAGCGAGTTTACCCGGGGCCGAGCAGCACTCGGGGTACCTTACCCCCACAAGCGAGCCTTCGGACCTGCCAGCTAGTAGGAGTCAGGCAGCGGGTCTACCTAGGGCCAAGCCAAGCTCGGGGTAGTGCAAAGATGTCCAAGAGCAAATCCTTTCCCCTAGGTGTGCCTACAACCCTGCCCAGCTAATGAGAGCCTGGGCAGCGAGTCTACCCAGGGCCGAGCAGCACTCGGGGTCCCTTAACCCCACATGCGAGCCTTCAGACCTGCCAGCTAGTAGGAGCCAGACAGCGGGTCTACCTGGGGCCGAGCCAAGCTCGGGGTAGTGCACAGATCTCTAAGAGCAAATCCTTTCCCCCAGGTGTGCCTACAACCCTACCCAGCTAATGAGAGCCTGGGCAGCGAGTCTACCAGGGGCCGAGCAGCACTCAAGGTCTCTTACCCCCACAGGCGAGCCTTCGGACCTGCCAACTAGTAGGAGCCAGACAGCGGGTCTGCCTGGGGCTGAGCTAAGCTCGGGGTAGTGCAGAGGTCTCCAAGAGCAAATCCTTTCCCCCCAGGTGTGCCTACAGCCCTGCCCAGCTAATGAGAGCCTGAGCAACGAGTCTACCCGGGGCCGAGCAGCACTCGGGGTCCCTTACCCCCACAGGCGAGCCTTCAGACCTGCCAGCTAGTAGGAGCCAGACAGCGGGTCTACCTGGGGCCGAGCCAAGCTCGGGGTAGTGCAAAGATATCCAAGAGCAAATCCTTTCCCCAGGTGTGCCTACAACCCTGCCTAGCTAATGAGAGCCTGGGAAGCGAGTCTACCCGGGCCGAGCAGCCAACTAGTAGGATCCTGACAGTGGGTCTACCTGGGGCCGAGCCAAGCTCGGGGTAGTGCAAAGGTCTCCAAGATCAAATCCTTTCCCCCAGGTGTGCCTATAGCCCTATCTAGCTAATGAGAGCCTGGGCAGTGAGTCTACCCAGGGACGAGCAGCACTCGGGGTCCCTTACCCCCCAGGCGAGCCTTCGGACCTGCCAGCTAGTAGGAGCTAGGCAGCGGGTCTACCTGGGGCCGAGCCAAGCTCGGGGTAGTGCAAAGATCTCCAAGAGCAAATCCTTTCCCCCTAGTGTGCCTACAGCCCTGCACAGCTAATGAGAGTCTGGGCAGCGAGTCTACCCAGAGTCGAGACAAGCACTCGGGGTCCCTTACCCCCACAGGCGAGCCTTCGGACCTGCCAGCTAGTAGGAGCCATACAGCGGGTCTACATGGTGCCGAGCCAAGCTCGGGGTAGTGTAAAGATCTCCAAGAGCAAATCTTTCCCCCCCCCACAGGTGTGCCTACAGCCCTGCCCAGCTAATGAGAGCCTGGGCAGCAAGTCTACCCGGGCCCGAGCAGCACTCGGGGTCCCTTACCCCCACAGGCGAGCCTTCGGACCTTCCAGCTAGTAGGAGCCAGGAAGCGGGTCTACCTGGGGCCGAGCCAAGCTCGGGGTAGTGCAGAGGTCTCTAAGAGCAAATCCTTTCCCCCCAGGTGTGCTTACAACCTTGCCCAGCTAATGAGAGCCTGGGCAGCGAGTCTACCTGGGGCCGAGCAGCACTCGGGGTCCCTTACCCCCACAGGCGAGCCTTCGGACCTGCCAGCTAGTAGGAGCCAGACAGCGGGTCTACCTGGGGCCGAGCCAAGCTCGGGGTAGTGCAAAGATCTCCAAGAGCAAATTCTTTCCCCCAGGTGTGCCTACAACCATGCCCAGCTAATGAGAGCCTGGGCAGCGAGTCTACCCGGGGCCGAGCAGCACTCGGGGTCCCTTACCCCCACAGGCGAGCCTTTAGACCTGCCTGCTAGTAGGATCCTGGCAGCGGGTCTACTTGGGGCCGAGCCAAGCTCGGGGTAGTGCAAAGGTCTCCAAGAGCCAAAAGGAAACAAATAATGAAAAGAAAATCAGAGATGTTATTACAAACATGATTTACAACTTTGCCCCCCACTAGGGGTAGAAGCGCTTCAGGTCATCTCTGCTCCATGCATGACTCATGGATACCCCTTCCACATTCTGGAGGTGGTATCCCCCTGACCCCAGGACCTTTTCTACGATATAGGGCCCCTCCCAGTTGGGGTTAAGCTTACCCACCGGGGCCGACCTTCCTGCGGCGTCAACCTTCTTCAGGACCAAGTCCCCTTCCTTGAACTGCTTTATTCTCACATGTTTATCGAAGTACTTTGTCATCCTTCACTTGATCTCTTCCTGCCTAACAACGGCCATGTCACGAAGTTCTTCTACCATGTCTAACGAGAGTCGCAGCTCCTCCTCATTTTCTCCCCTCCATGTCTCGCCCCCTTGCCTGCGGCCGCCACCCATGGTGACTGGAATTCGAATTCCACCGGTAAGACCGCCTCACATCCATGCGAGAGTTTGAAAGGGGTCTCGCCAATGGCTGTGTTTGGGGTGGTACGCAAAGTCCACAGCACCGAGGGAAGCTACTCCACCCAGCTCCCCCTCAAGTTTTCCACCTTCTTCTTGAGCAGGTTCACTATAATTTTGTTCGTTGCCTCCACCTGACCGTTGATCTTGGGGTGGTGAACGGAGGCAAACCTGAGGTCGATGCCCAGCTGAGTGCAGAAACCTATGAACTCTTCACTTGCAAACTGTGGACCATTGTCCATGACAATGGCCTGAGGCAGCCCGTGTCTGCAGATGATCTCCCCCAAACGAAGTTCCTAATGACTTGGGATGTTACTTTGGCCAACACCTTAACCTCCAGCCATTTAGAGAAGTAGTCAGTCATAACTAAGAGAAACCTCCTCTGCCCGCTCGCTGTGGGGAACGACCCGACTAGATCCATCCCCCAAATGGCAAAGGGCCATGGCGCCGTAATGCTTCAAAGCCGTTGAGCGGACAAGAGCTGGAGGTGGGGCGTAAAGTTGGCATTTCTGGCACCTCTTCGCAAACTCCACGACATCCTTCCTTAGGGTGGGCCAGAAATACCCATGCCTAACCACCCTTGCCTCCAACGTCCTTCCTCCAGAATGGCTACCACATTCCCCAGAGTGTATCTCCTCCAGAATACGCCGGGTCTCCTCTTCCATCACACATCGCGCCAGAAGGCCCGAGAGCATCTTTCGATGTAAGCTTCCTTTGTGCATGAGATAGTGAGCTGCCTTATGCCGAAAACTCTTTGCCTCCTTGATTCCCTCAGGGAGGTTGCCTGTGACGAAGGTCGCGAAGGGGTCCATCCATGAGGGTCACGGATCTACTTCCATTAGCTCCCCTTCCTCGATCGCCGGACGAAAAATATCAGTCAAGGTTCCCCCCCCCCTCGGGGTCCAAACATAGCCAATCGGTCGGCTGCCTCATTCTCTTCCCTAGGTAGGTGCTGCATTGAGAAGGTTCGGAACCCCCTTATGATCCCCCTCGCCTTGGCTAAGTACCTCTGGAGGGTTGGTTCCCGAGCTTCATACTCCCCCCTGATCTGGGACGCCACCACTAGTGAGTCTGTGAACACTTCCACGTCGTGAACTCCAAGCTCCTTGGCCAACCGCAACCCAGTTATGATGGCCTCATACTCTGTCGGGTTGCTAGTGACCGGGAAGTGTAGCGCCACCGCCTGCTCTATGGTGACCCCATGGGGGCTTACTAGCACCACCCCTCCCCCCAGGGCATGTTTCCCTGAGGCCCCATCGACATACATCTTACACGCCTCCTTCGGCAGGGCATCTCCCTCTCCCAACTTCGTGACGTAATCAGCCAAGAAGTCACCCACCGCCTGTGCCTTGATGGAGAGCCTTGGTATAAAAGAGACGTCGAATTCGCTGAGCTCGATGGACCACTTGGCCAACCGCCCCGAGTGTTCTACCCCTTCAAAGATCTTGTGCAGGGGGTGGTCGGTTACTACCTTGATTGAATGAGCCTGAAAGTATGACCTGAGCTTCCGGGCCGAGACAACCAACGAGAAAGCTAACTTTTCTAAGATGGGGTAGCGTAGTTCGACCTTCTTTAGTACTCTACTGATATAATAGATGGGCAGCTGCCTTTTTCCTTCCTCCCTTACCAACACAGAGCTCACTGCCTCAGCCCCTACCCCAAGGTACAAGGCTAAGTCCTCCCCTCCTTCAGACTCTGCAGGAGTGGCGCTTGAGTCAGCTGAATCTTCAATGCCTGAAAAGCCTCCTCACATTCCTTCGTCAACTCGAACTGTTTACTCCCCCGAAGTGCTTTGAAAAAATGCGAGCACCTCTCTCCAGCCCGAGATAGGAAACGACTCAGCCCAGCCAGCTTACCTGTTAAGCGCTGAACCTCCTTAGTGCTGCGAGGTGATTCCAACTCCATGATGGCTCTCACCTTATCTGGGTTTGGCTCGACCCCTGCCGGGGTTAGAAGGTGCCCGAGGAATTGCCTCGGCCCGCCCCGAAGAAGCATTTTTGGAGGTTCAGCCTCATCTTGAACTTTCACAGAGTTTTGAATGTCTCCTCCAAATCGAGCAAGTGTGAACCCGCATCCCTGCTCTTAACCATGAGGTCATCGACGTAGACCTCCAAGTTCCTTCCCCTTTGATCTTTAAACACTTGATCCATCATCCGTTGGTATGTAGCCCCTGCGTTCCTTAGCCCGAAGGGCATCATTTTATAGCTAAAGCACCCCTCCCTCGTGATGAAGGAGACATCCTTGACGTCGGGGGGATGCATGCGGATCTGGTGATAACCTGAAAAATCATCAAAAAAACTCATGATAGAAAAACCGACGGCTGAATCAATCAGCGCGTCGATCCGAGGCAGGGGTTATCAATCCTTAGGACACGATTTATTTAATAAAGAAAAGTCTACACACATTCTCCATCTCCCATCACCCTTCTTTACCATCACCACATTGGAGACCCAGCCTGGATACTGGATCTCTGAAATAAAGCCTGCATCGAGAAGCTTCTTCACCTCCTCACGGATGGGATCCTCCAGCTTTGTGGCGATGGTCCTCATCTTCTCGCGGATGGGGCGTGTCTTGGGGTCCAGGTTCAAGCAGTTACAAGCCACATCAGCGTCAATGCTCGGCATGTCCGCCGCGCTCCAGGAGAAGATGTCAACGTTCTTTTGGATGCACTCCCGCATCCTCGCCTGGACTTCTTGCCCCAAGCCTCCGCTGACCCTCACCTTCTCCACCTTCCCTGCCCTGCTGACCACCTCCATCTCCATAACTTCCTCTGCCGGCTCCAGCCGAGCCTGCTCCCGCTGACCCTCTCCTCCTCTTCTCTCCACTCCTCAACACCTAGCCTCTCCACCTCCATCGCTTCCAACCAACCCTCTTCGGGCAGCACCACCTCCCTGCCCCTCCGAACCTCCCCCTCTATCTCTCCCTCCATCCTCTGCTTCTCTCCCGCCTCACTCAGGCTTTCTCCTTCCTTGTCCACTTCCTCCTCCTCAGTCTCTCCCCCAATCTCTCCTGGGTTCAGTACCTCCTTCCTCGCGGCCCCTCTTCGGCATTCTCCTCAACCTCATCCCGACTCATCTCTCCTTCCCCCTCAGCTTCCTCTGCCCTGGCCATCTCCCTTTCTAGCTCCTCTGCTTCCTCCATCCAAGATATAGTGTTGACGACAGTCACATATCACTGTCTCGCCACTCTTGGGTCTCCCCTGATCCTGACCTGCACCCCTCTGCTATTGAACTTGAGGCATTGATGGAACGAGGAGGGGACGCAACGAAAGGCACTGATGAGAGGTCGCCCGAATATTGCATTGTAGCTGCTCGGGGCGTCAACAATGATGAACCGACAGTTCCTCGATACCCCCCAACATCACATACAACCCTACCACTCCTTCCACCTCCTTCCGCTCCCCGAGAATCCAAACAGCGGTCCATCCGAGACTAGCACCCTCTGAGCTTCCACATTCATCTCATCAAAGGCTTTCTTGAAGATTACGTTCACGGAACTCCCATTGTCCACCAGTATCCGGGAGACCGTGAAATTCTCTATCGCTGTCTTGATCACCAAGGCGTCGCAGAATGGATCCTCGTAATTCGACAAGTCTTTCACTGAGAAAGTGATCTTCTCCTCCGGCGGGGGGGGGGGGGGTCTGGGAGGTCGAGGCGACGCTCCTTCAGTACATAGTTTGAAAACTCCCCTTGTTGGATCCCTAGTTGGATTTGTGCTAGGTTCACTAAACTAGGATGTTTGACTCAACATGTATAGCTAGGGTCATGTATCAGTCCTACAGTATAGGTCATGTCCTTAGAGTCAACACTACATGGACCAGTCATCAACAGACTGCAAAAGACTCGAGACTTAGAAAAATTTCAAAGACTCAGAAAATGAGTTCGACGTTCGTCGAACTCAGGTCGACGATAGTCGTGCTCAGCTCGACAAACTCAGAGAAAATTCTCTGAGCTGAGCTCAACGAACTCAGAGAAAATTCTCTGAGCTGAGCTCAACGAACTTGGTTCTCTGGTCGACGATCTATAGACACTATACTTCAGCATTCCAAGTCCAGAATTCTTCTCACTAAACTCTAGTCGACGAACTTAGAATATCAGCTTGACGAACTTGGATCTTAGGTCGATGATTTTTGGATCATCAACTTCAACATTTTTAAGACCAGAAACACTTAAATGTTCTAAGTCCAGAATCATACTTCAGTCGACGAATTCATGTTCTCAGTTCGACGAACTTAGACCACAATCCTGACAAGTTTTATCAAGTAGCAGTTAACAGTTCTCAGCTCGACAAAACTAGTTCTCAGGTCAACGAACCTAGTTCTCAAGTCGACGATATCTGGACACTCTACTTCAGCGTTCTAAAAGTTCAAGAAACATTTCTCTGAACATTAGTCGACGAAGTCAGAATCTCAACTCGACGATCTTGATGCACAAAATTGGCAAGGTTCCAGAGAAAGCAGTTATCTTTCCTCATGTCGACGATCTTGGATCTCAGCTCGACGAACAAAGATTATCTGGTCGACGAACTTGACTTCTCAGCTCGACGAACTCTGGACCCAACTCGACGAATTCTGTTATCTGTTCGACGATTTCTGTGTTGTTCCAGACTTGGAAATTTCCCTCCCTCTGTCCATTTTCTATTGCAATAATTCCTGAGTAATCAATGCTTAAATATTCTCTGAATATTACCGTTAGAAGCAAGCATTGATTACGGTCTTCATCAGGATTATTACTTGCGGCTTTTCAATGGGACAGTTGGGGAAATCAATCAATGCAAATATTCTCCAGGCCGTCAGTATTGAATGAAGGAAGAAATTCACAGACAACAACACAGTGCATAGGCTTTTCTTCTTCCACAGACAACAACACAATGCATAGGCTTTTCTTCTTCCTTCTTGTCTGAACACAGAGAATATAACATACAGGCCAATAACACAGTAGAGAAATCAGAAGCCCTAGACCAGAGAAAGAACAGTAAGCTGAAGAAGAAGGATAACATCAATCAAAAATCAAGAGTCTTCTTCCTTCTTCATCTTAGGATTCTTTAGAGGACAACAAATATTCTATCTGTCAAAGAAGCTCCTGGATATATCTTTGTAGATCCTGGATGGTAGGCAACACTGTATCCATGAACCTCTCTGCAAATCATACCCATGATGTCTCCAACAGCTGGGATGCAAAACCTGCCGCGGTACTTCAAGGTACCCTCATCATCGATAGAAACATCCGGTAACTCCCCTCTCTCAGTCCTGAGGTATAAGTGCAGAAGATCCGGATCATCCTTCTGGTGCAACCTGGTAAGTGCAATCCAAGACGGCTCTGCCACTGCCAAACTGCTCTGCATGTCACAGCGTCCCACGGAAATATCCATCCGGAGGAACTCTTCCACTAAACGATCGGCGGTGAGATTAAATATCTTCCCCGTCTTCCGGCTCAGGGCGTCGGCCACCACATTGGCCTTGCCCGGATGATACAGTATGTCCACATCATAATCGGCCACATACTCTAGCCACCGCCGCTGGCGCAGATTCAACTCCTTCTGTGTGAACACGTACTATAGGCTTTTATGATCGTAGTAGATCTTGCACTGAGCACCATAAAGTAAATGTCTCCACGGCTTCAGGGCAAAGATCACTGCTGCGAACTCAAGATCATGCGTGGGGTAGTTCCTCTCATGAGTCTTCAATTGCCTCGACTCATACGCAATCACCTTCCCTTCTTGCATCAACACACCTCCGAGCCCAACATGCGAGGCATCCATATATACATCATAGTCCGTGCCCTCCGTAGGCAATGTCAAAACAGGGGCAGAACACAACCTGCTCTTCAGCCCCAAAAAAGCCTCCTCGCATTTCTCGTTCCAAATGAACGCCGCATTCTTCTGCGTCAGCCTAGTCAAGGGGGCTGCCAAGGTAGAAAAGCCCTCCATGAATCTTCTATAATAATCGGCCAACCCCAAGAAGCTCCTAATCTCCTTGGGTGTGCTCGGCCTATGCAAATCCATCACTGCAGAAATCTTTTTCGGGTCAACCAAAATGTCGTCTTTGTTCACCACATGACCCAGGAAGGAAACCTGGGATAACCAGAATTCACATTTACTCAGCTTGGCGAATAACTGATGGTATCTCAAAGCAGATAAAACCAATCGCAGATGTTGCTCATGCTCCTCAGCACTGCGAGAGTAGATCAACACATCATCAATGAATACCACCACGAACTTGTCTAGAAAGTCCTTGAACACCCGGTTCATCATATCCATGAATGTTGATGGCGCGTTGGTCAAACCAAACGACATAACCAGGAATTCGAAATGCTCATGCCTCGACCTGAAAGCAATCCGTGGAATGTCCGACTCACGTATCCTGAGCTGATGATAGCCTGATCAAAGGTCAATCTTAGAAAACACCGTGCTACCACGCAACTGATCAAATAAATCATCGATCCTCGGCAGAGGGTACCTGTTCTTAATGGTAACTTAGTTCAGCTCCCTATAATCAATGCACAGCCTCATTGTAACGCCCCGATTTTTTCGATGATTTTATTTGTTTGGAAACGTCAGATTTATGACGTCGTGGCGTTACTTTTAACGTCGATTTGACGGCGCAATGTCGTTAAGGCAACTTTGCGTCCGTGCGGTCAAGTAGGCCGAATTCTTGTTGTAATGGGAAGATTTTGCATTGTAATTTAAGTTAAGTAATTTTGGACTTGCTCGTCAAGTTTCGTCGCAATCCGAGCATTTTTGGAGTCTCGGCGCGCGATGGAAGTTTTGGATTGTTTATGTTTGCCGTATACTTCGAAGATTAATATCACGGGAATGGCTCGTCGGATTTTGGTTTTGACTTCGCCGTTGTGTTCGTAGCGTCTGTGTTCGCCTACGGCGTGAATTTCGTTTAATTTGGCCTGCGTTTGGGCCTCCGTTTTGAACTCATAGTTTTCTAATTCAAAAATATATACATTTGAATATTTTAATATTAAAGTACTATTCAAAAATGAAAAACACTATTCATTTGTATAGTTTAATCATAAGGATAAATTTGCAAAAAAAATTGTTAAATCTGCAAATGAATTGTCCATATACACGAGTCATTTGTCAACATACTCGAGTACTTTTTTTCTTCATGCACGAGTCATTTGTCAACATACTCGAGTACCTTTTTTCTTCATACACGAGTCATTTGTTAATATACTCGAGTAACTTTTTTTCTGCATGCACGAGTCATCTGTTCAACATACTCGAGTAACTTTTTTCTTCATACACGAGTAATCTTCACCTGCTCTCGAGTAGTCAGGTTCCTCTCGAGTATATTCTTATATATACTCGAGTAGTTTTTTTTTATACTCGAGTACCTCTTTTTTTATACTCGAGTGGTTGTTGATGCTTACCCGAGTAGCCCATTGCAGTTTACGTTTGAGTGTCGTTTTGAAAGTCAAAACGATGTCGTTTGGAAAAATGGTTTCCATGAAATTTGTTCGTCTCGACGAGATCTACAACTTTCATGTTGGACACTTTTCGATTTGAAGGCATCCTAAACCTTATCTTTGTCTTCCGTGTACCCGGGCTTAAATACTCGTTTTTGAACAGAACATTTTATAAATATATATATATATATATATATATATATATATATATATATATATATATATATATATATATATATATATATATATATATATATATACATAATTTTATCAGAGATAATTCCTTCATCTTCTCTGATTGTTTCCTCACGAACCAGAGCGGCGAGCGAGAGAGAGAAATATTTCGTGAACCTTCCGGAGGCCGCCGACGGTGCTCTGGCGCTCGAAATCTTCATCCGATCATAGATCTGGAAAGCTCTCGCCGAGAGCTACGCCATTGTGGTAATTTCTTCCCCGATTCTTGAGATTTCTCGTTAGGGTTTTTCGGCCCTAACCTCTTTTTTGGCCATTTTTGTCTAGATTTAAACTTCTCCCGTATCCTTTTGCCCCGATCTACGACGTGGAGTGATTCGGTGGTTTTTCTCGATAAAATCAAGGCAAGTGGTGGTTTCCTCTCGTTCTTCCTTGTCCGATTTAATGGTAACAACTAGGTTTTCATGTCCTATTAAATTTTCCGCACTTGTTTTCCAAGTTAGTGTTATGAATAATTGCTTCATTAATCACATGTTATGATGCTTTTCTCATAGTAAACTCGATTTTGTCTAGTTACGTTTCATCGTTCTTGAAGTGCTAGTGATGACTTAAATACCTTAACTCTTGTTATCGAACGTATTAGAGTTTATCTAAGATTGTAAATCGTCCGTAGGGGTTGATCAACCATGTCCGGAATCTAGTAATGTCAAGTAGAGTTTGTCGAGCCAAATCCCGAGATATTTGTGTTATGGTTTCTTTGGGTTTCTTGAATGCGAGGAGTTAGTGGACGATTCCACCTCCGCGGTGTTTATTACTTCATTAGTGCCCTGTGGAAGTCTACCTGGTTTTTGGATTCCTACGGTGTATGGTGGAGAGCATGAGACTCCCTCGCAGTTAGACGGATAATATATCCGTTTGTTTTTTTTTGGGTGGTGTGTCCAAGAGTGACCACTACGCCTGTGTTTTTCAGTGGTGTGTCCAAGAGTGACCACTTCGCCGTGTTTTTGGGGTAGAGTCAACCACAGGTGCCTAATGAAGGTTTTGTACTTTCTTTTTGGAGAGGTATTTTTGTAGTCACCTTATAGCCATGTGCGCCTGGTGCACCCTTGTGGAACGTGACAACTCACGTTAGAGTTCTTTTCCAGTTGATGCCCAGTTTTCTTTTGTACATTACTTCAGTACTTTTGGTCTTGGGTTGGTACCCCGGTTGACCCCCTTTGATTATTTTGGTTTATTACTTTTTCTGCCACCATTTGTACCTTCTTGCTGAGGTGTTCTGTTTTTGGAATGCCTCAGGTTCAGAGCAGTAGCAGTTAGCAGTGCTGGTGTTGGATTTCTGGCGGCAGTGTTGGTCGTGGTTGTTGCCTCGTCTTAGCGAGGTAGTTTGTTGTTGGTTTAGTTTTACTAGTTCAGACATACTTTTGTACGTGGGTTCGTGTCAGCTTGTTGGCGCCCACTGATTGTTAGTTGTTGATACTTGCTAGTTGCTCATTTATTTAAAAGTGGATGTTTTACTTGCTCTCTGGGAGGATTTATGCTAGAAATGCATGTTAGGTATTTTAAACTATAAAACCTACTACTACTACTTCATGCATTGCATAATTTGAAACTCTAACTTGTTATTTTTGGCGACCGTAAAAGCTATCTTCCCTACTATAATAAATTTATAGTCTTGCATAGCATGAGTTGTCCTTTAGGGACGTTTTTACTCATGTAGGATGTTCGAGTTAATCTAATCAAGTATTTTTCCACAACGTATAATATATTTTGATTTGTGGACTAGATGAGTCACTAAGCCGAGGGATACGGCTAACTTCTGCACTTAACTGATTTTCCTTAAAATAATTTAAAAGGAACCTTTCTTCATTGTCGGTTGGTGTCTGCCTGAGCGTCGGCAGTTATCCCCTGCTGACGTGGCATCATGACGCGCATTTTCCCTTACTCTGATAAACTTTATTGGCGGTGAAAATGCGGGTTGTGACAGTTGGTATCAGAGGGAGGTTGCTTGACAATTTGTCGGGCAACCTTTCCTTGTTGGTATTAGGTGTTTAGCATCATATCACACACACCAATATGTCATCAGCACGTCTTGGCCGAAGCACGAACACTACACTCATAGCATAACATGAAGTATACGAGACATATTATGTAGTATGGGATGCATAATATGTGCTTGTATATGGATCCACCATAGGGGCAACATGTGAGGGTTATGTAGTATGTGATGCATAACCTCACCACATGAATGCGACTAGCACGTTTCTTTTTTGTTGCACGAGAATGTCATGTAGTATGGGATGCATAACATTTTCATGCGTACGCCGCTCATAACATGCATTAGGACCTTTTTAGAATGCATAGCACAATCATGCATAGCATAACATTGCATAAGCACAACGTGCCAAGCTAAAGATTGCGGGATGACATATGTACACACATGGGTTTAAATCAGAAAACAAATATAAATACATTCATTCATGTCATATGCACAGGAGTCAATAGGATGAGAGGATATCATCCTAAGTAGGACATAACATCATTATAAAATCCCAGAGCAAGTTGCAACATAAGCAAGTGTCTTTTAAGTATGGTCTGAACTAGTTGTGTGGCTTTGTTGTAAGCTAGGATTTTTATAAGTTGTTCGTTTGCCTTTTAGAAATGCCGCCAAAGCGTCCTGCGACGAGGTCGACTCCCCAGTTGGAGGGTGAGTCATCAGGTGCGCAAAGTGATGCGATTATCGAGAGTCTGCGTCAGAGCAACGAGACTCTGTCGAGGCAATTAGTTGCGATGCAATCGCAAATTCAGTCTTTGTTGTCTGCCGCTCCCGCGCAGCAACCCTTAGTACAAGAGCCTGCCTTGGGCCAAGCCGTGCCCGATACCCCGGCTCCTCTGGTGCCCCCGATGGCGATACCACCAGAAATGAATTTCATATCGCACTTCTAGCGGTTGGGGCCTCCCACCTTCGACGGGAGTGCTGACTTTATGATCATAGATGATTGGATCATCTCCATCGAGGAGATGTTTTCGTATTCCGGAATTCTAGATGCCCAGAAGGTAATGATTGCAGCCTATCAGTTAAAGGGTCTGGAGAAGAGTTGGTGGATCCGGGAAAGAGAGAGCCTGAAGGAAGGCTGTACTTGGGAATCTTTTAAGAAGATGCTGCTGAAAAGGTTTCTCCCCTCGGTCGAGCAAGACCGCCTGATGAATAACTTCCTGCACCTAAAGCAGAGACAGCTCACCATGAGCGAGTATGAAATAGAGTTTAGCAAATCGAGCAGGTTCGCTCCGGATTAGGTAGCTTCTAAGGAGGGTAGAGTGAAACGTTTCTTGGGAGGAATAAGAAGCGATGTCCAGCAGTTGGCATGCGCTTACCAAGCTGAAAGTTATGCTGAATCAGTGGAAGCCGCTTTAAAAGTTGAGGCGATTGAAAACGCCAAGAACCGCGGTGCTGCGGCAAGGAAGGAGAAAAGAAAAGGCGCTGAGGATGGTAGCTCCAAGGCATCTGGCCCTTCTTCGAAGAAGAAAAGTAAGGAAGTGTATAGCTTCTGTGGTCGTCCTGGCCACCCCTATGAAAGGTGCTTCAAGAGGACTGCCACCCTGAAGCAGCAGCAAGTGCATGTCATCCAAGGTGCACCCAAGGGAGAGCTTGTGTGCTCGTTCTGTGCAAGGAAGGGTCACGATGTGAGTCGGTGCTGGATGAAAGAAAGGATTTGCTTCCAGTGCGGGCAGAAGGGACACCAGAAGTCTGCGTGCCCCCAGGCTCAGCCCCCACTGCAGCCTGCCCCACTTCGAGCTCTGCCACCGCCACCAAACCTGGATAAAGGGAAAGGAAAGCTGAACGTGATGACCAGCGAGGAAGCCCAAACCTCTATGCAAGTGATATCAGGTTAGTCTCAGTTTAATTTATCCGTATTAATTATCCTTGTTGTCATAGTTATTGTTCGTTTAGTTACGTATGTTACGATTTTAGGGGAGTTTAAGGTGCGGAATAGGTGGGCTCGCATCCTTTTCGACTCGGGTGCCACCCATTCCTTTGTGGCCCGGAGATTTGTCGATAAGCACCATCTGAGTGTGGACCAATTAGGAGGCTCCTTCAATGTCAAGCTCCCTTCCGGTGATTCGGTGATATCTAACCAAGGAGTTCTGAGATGCCCTATCTGTCTTGGCAATTTTCTGGCTTATGCGGATCTGATGGTTTTGGATCTGTCTGATTTTGACGTAATTCTGGACATGGACTGGCTGTCCAAGTATGATGCGGTCATCCAGTGCAAGGCTAAGCGATTGGATTTCAGAATGGACGACAGACAACCTATGAGCGTCTATGGATTTCAGGACAGAGTTTCTCCTGTCATTTCTGCGGTACGTGCTTATCATGCTATACGGTCTGGTTGCGAGACGTTTTTGGTTTCTATTTCTGCTCTGGAAACAGCTTTTGTTATGCCACGTCTTGAGGATGTCTCGGTGGTGCGAGAGTTTCCAGATGTCTTTCCTGATAGTCTTCCAGGACTTCCTCCTGAAAGGGAGATAGAGTTTGTGATAGACCTCGAACCGGGCACTCGTCCCATTGCTAAGGCACCGTACCGTATGGCTCCGCGTGAGTTGGACGAGTTGCGTACTCAGCTCGATGAGTTGCTGAGGTGTGGTTTTATTAGGCCAAGTACTTCTCCATGGGGTGCTCCTGTTTTGTTCGTCAAGAAGAAAGATGGATCGATGAGACTTTGTATCAATTATAGGGAATTGAACAAGGTAACAATTAAGAATATATATCCACTGCCAAGGATTGATGATTTGTTTGACCAATTGCATGGTAGCTCGGTATTTTCAAAGATCGATCTTCACTCAGGCTACCACCAGCTGAGGATTCGAGAGGCAGATATTCCTCGAACCGATTTTCGTTCACGATATGGACATTATGAGTTTCTGGTGATGTCTTTTGGTTTAACCAATGCACCCTCTGCTTTCATGGATTTGATGAATCAGGTGTTTAAGGATTTCTTGGACCGATTTGTTATTGTGTTCATAGATGCTGTCTTGGTGTATTCTCGCAATGTTGAGGAGCATACTCAGCATTTGCGTCTGGTTTTGTCGACCCTGAGGGAGCATAAGTTATATGCGAAGTTGAGCAAGTGTGAGTTTTGGTTACCTCAGGTGTCCTTTCTGGGTCATGTGGTAAGCAAGGACGGTATTTTTGTGGACCCGACTAAGATTTCTGCGGTAACGGAGTGGTAGAGACCTTCTACGCCGAAGGAGATTAGGAGTTTCTTAGGCCTAGCTGGATATTATAGAAGATTCGTGGAAGGATTTTCGGTGTTGTATGCTCCTCTAACTAAACTTACTCAGAAGAATACTGCTTTCATTTGGAGTGATAAATGTGAAGAGGCTTTCCAAGAGCTGAAGAAGAAATTATGTACTGCTCCGATTTTAACCTTACCTACTGAGGGAGTTGAGTATGTTGTGTATGTCGATGCGTCACACATCGGACTTGGTTGCGTTTTAATGCAAGATGGTAAGGTGATTGCGTATGGATCGAGACAACTAAGGATCCACGAGAGAAACTATCCGACGCACGATTTGGAGTTTGCTGCTGTAATTTATGCACTGAAGCTTTGGAGACACTTATTATATGGCGCGATGTCCAAGATCTATACTGACCATAAGAGTTTGAAGTACGTCTTCACTCAGAAGGAGTTAAATCTGCGCCAGCGTCGGTGGTTAGAATATGTAGCAGATTATGAAGTGGAAATTCTTTATCATCCAGGAAAGGCTAATATAGTAGCCGATGTCTTGAGTAGAAAGACCGCTAAGATTTTTAATCTGTCGGTGCAGTCCTTGATAAAAGAATTTTTGTTGATGGATATTGAGGTTGGGAGTAGTACTGTGTCTGCTAGTCTAGAAGCAGAAGAACCCTCTTGGATTTCCCTTACTCGAGCACATCAGAAGGATGATCCGGACTTATTACATCTCCGGGATAGAACGGTGAAGGGAGACCTACCCGATTTCTATGTGGACGAGTTGGACACCCTGAAGTATCGGGGTAGATTTTGCGTCCCCGCCTTTGACGATATTCGAGCTAAGATCTGTGCTGAAGCTCATGGTTCTAGTGTAGCCTACCACCCTGGCTCCACAAAGATGTATAAAGATCTGAAGCAAATTGTTTGGTGGTCAGGGATGAAGAACGACATCGCAAAGTTTGTATCAGAATGTTTTACATGTCAGCGTGTTAAGGCTGATCATAGAAGGCCTGGTGGTAAGTTGACACCGCTTGATATTCCAAGTTGGAAGTGGGAAAGTATTTCAATGGATTTTATCACCGGTCTGCCAAAGTCTCCCCGTGGGCATGACTCCGTTTGGGTGATAGTCGATAGATTGACAAAGTGTGCTCACTTTGTTCCATTTAAGATTGGGTACTCGATGAAGAAGATAGCTGAGTTATATCTTGAGGAGGTCATCAGGTTACATGGTGTGCCTGTTAGCATCGTATCAGATCGGGACTCTAGATTTATGTCTTGCTTTTGGAAGAGTTTACAGGAGGGGTTGGGTACCGATTTAAGGTATTCCACCGCCTATCATCCTCAGACTAATGGTCAGACGGAAAGAGTAAATCAAATCGTAGAAGATATGATCAGGTGTTATATTTTGGATCATGGTGGTGCTTGGGATGAGCGTCTCAGACTCATGGAGTTTGCTTACAATAACAGTTATCAAGAGAGTCTGCAGATGGCTCCGTTTGAGGCCTTGTATGGGAGGCGTTGTAGAACCTCACTATTTTGGGCTGAAGTTGGTGAGAGACCGTTGTTAGGTCCGGAAGCCCTTGAAGAGATGAATTGTGTTGTGACTCATATTCGAGAAAAGCTTCGTGTGGCTCAAGAACGCTATGAGAAATATGCTAATCTTCGAAGGGTCGATCTGGAGTTTGCGGTTGGAGACTTGGTGTTTCTGAAGGTTTCTCCAATATCCGATGTTAAAAGATTTGGTAGGAACCACAAGTTAGACCCCCGGTATGTGGGACCTTTCCAGATTCTTGAGCGCATCGGAGTGTCAGCTTATAGGTTGGAATTGCTTGCGACCTTCCCTGATGTCCATGATGTATTCCATGTGAGTCAGTTGCGGAAATGTGTTCGTAATGTTCGTCAAGTTCTCGACTCGATACCCCAGATTCAGCCCAACCTTACTTATGTGGAAGAACCTGTTCGTGGTCTGGATTTTCAAGAGCGGGTGTTGCGGAGAAAGACCATCCCTATGGTCAAGATTCTTTGTAGAAATCAAGACGTCGAGAGCGCGACGTGGGAATTGGAATCAGTGATGAGGGGATCTCATCCGCACCTCTTCTCTTAGTTTCAGGTATGTCGTTATGTTTTCAGTTATGTTTGATTTTATCGTTTTGATTGGTTTTGGAGTTGTGTTAAGTTTCGGGACGAAACTTATTTTTAGGGGGAGTGACTGTAACGCCCCCGATTTTTTCGATGATTTTATTTGTTTGGAAACGTCAGATTTATGACGTCGTGGCGTTACTTTTAACGTCGATTTGACGGCGCAATGTCGTTAAGGCAACTTCGCGTCGAGTAGGCCGAATTCTTGTTGTAATGGGAAGATTTTGCATTTGTAATTTAAGTTAAGTAATTTTGGACTTGCTCGTCAAGTTTCGTCGCAATCCGAGCATTTTTGGAGTCTCGGCGCGCGATGGAAGTTTTGAATTGTTTATGTTTGCCGTATACTTCGAAGATTAATATCTCGGGAATGGCTCGTCGGATTTTGGTTTTGTCTTCGCCGTTGTGTTCGTAGCGTCTGTGTTCGCCTACGGCGTGAATTTCGTTTAATTTGGCGCGCGTTTGGGCCTCCGTTTTGAACTCGTAGTTTTCTTATTTAAAAATATATACATTTGAATATTTTAATTTTAAAGTACTATTTAAAAATGAAAAACACTATTCATTTGTATAGTTTAATCATAAGATAAATTTGCAAAAAATTTGTTAAATCTGCAAATGAATTGTCCATATACACGAGTCATTTGTCAACATACTCGAGTACTTTTTTTCTTCATGCACGAGTCATTTGTCAACATACTCGAGTACCTTTTTTCTTCATACACGAGTCATTTGTTAATATATTCGAGTAACTTTTTTTCTTCATGCACGAGTCATCTGTTCAACATACTCGAGTAACTTTTTTCTTCATACACGAGTAATCTTCACCTGCTCTCGAGTAGTCAGGTTCCTCTCGAGTATATTCTTATATATGCTCGAGTAGTTTTTTTTTATACTCGAGTACCTCTTTTTTTATACTCGAGTGGTTGTTGCTGCTTACCCGAGTAGCCCATTGTAGTTTACGTTTGAGTGTCGTTTTGAAAGTCAAAACGATGTCGTTTGGAAAAATTGTTAACATGAAATTTGTTCGTCTCGACGAGATCTACAACTTTCATGTTGGGCACTTTTCGATTTGAAGCAATTCTAAATCTTTATCTTTGTCTTCCGCGTACCCGGGCTTAAATACTCGTTTTTGAACAGAACATTTTATAAATATATATATTTATATATTTATATATATATATATATGTATGTATATATATACATAATTTTATCAGAGATAATTCCTTCATCTTCTCTGATTGTTTCCTCACGAACCAGAGCGGCGAGCGAGAGAGAGAAATATTTCGTGAACCTTCCGGAGGCCGCCGACGGTGCTCTGGCGCTCGAAATCTTCATCCGATCATAGATCTGGAAAGCTCTCGCCGAGAGCTACGCCATTGTGGTAATTTCTTCCCCGATTCTTGAGATTTCTCGTTAGGGTTTTTCGGCCCTAACCTCTTTTTTGGCCATTTTTTGTCTAGATTTAAACTTCTCCCGCATCCTTTTGCCCCGATCTACGACGTGGAGTGATTCGGTGGACTTTCTCGGTAAAATCAAGGCAAGTGGTGGTTTCCTCTCGTTCTTCCTTGTCCGATTTAATGGTAACAACTAGGTTTTCATGTCCTATTAAATTTTCCGCACTTGTTTTCCAAGTTAGTGTTATGAATAATTGCTTCATTAATCACATGTTATGATGCTTTTCTCATAGTAAACTCGATTTTGTCTAGTTACGTTTCATCGTTCTTGAAGTGCTAGTGATGGCTTAAATACCTTAACTCTTGTTATCGAACGTATTAGAGTTTATCTAAGATTGTAAATCGTCCGTAGGGGTTGATCAACCATGTCCGGAATCTAGTAATGTCAAGTAGAGTTTGTCGAGCCAAATCCCGAGATATTTGTGTTATGGTTTCTTTCGGTTTCTTGAATGCGAGGAGTTAGTGGACGATTCAACCTCCGCGGTGTTTATTACTTTATTAGTGCCCTGTGGAAGTCTACCTGGTTTTTGGATGCCTGCGGTGTATGGTGGAGAGCATGAGACTCCCTCGCAGTTAGACGGATAATATATCCGTTTGTTTTTTTGGGTGGTGTGTCCAAGAGTGACCACTACGCCTGTGTTTTTCGGTGGTGTGTCCAAGAGTGACCACTTCGCCGTGTTTTTGGGGTAGAGTCAACCACAGGTGCCTAATGAAGGTTTTGTACTTTCTTTCTGGAGAGGTATTTTTGTAGTCACCTTATAGCCATGTGCGTCTGGTGCACCCTTGTGGAACGTGACAAGTCACGTTAGAGTTCTTTTCCTATTGATGCCCAGTTTTCTTTTGTACATTAATTCAGTACTTTTGGTCTTGGGTTGGTACCCCGGTTGACCCCCTTTGATTATTTTGGTTTATTACTTTTCCTGCCACCATTTGTACCTTCTTGCTGAGGTGTTCTATTTTTGGAATGCCTCAGGTTCAGAGCAGTAGCAGTTAGCAGTGCTGGTGTTGGATTTCTGGCGGCAGTGTTGGCCGTGGTTGTTGCCTCGTCTTAGCGAGGTAGTTTGTTGTTGGTTTAGTTTTACTAGTTCAGACATACTTTTGTACGTGTGTTCGTGTCAGCTTGTTGGCGCCCACTGATTGTTAGCTGTTGATACTTGCTAGCTGCTCATTTATTTAAAAGTGGATGTTTTACTTGCTCTCTGAGAGGATTTATGCTAGGAATGCATGTTAGGTATTTTAAACTATAAAACCTACTACTACTTCATGCATTGCATAATTTGAAACTCTAACTTGTTACTTTTTGGCGACCGTAAAAGCTATCTTCCCTACTATAATAAATTTATAGTCTTGCATAGCATGAGTTGTCCTTTAGGGACATTTTTACTCATGTAGGATGTTCGAGTTAATCTAATCAAGTATTTTTTCCGCAACGTATAATATATTTTGATTCGTGGACTAGATGAGCCACTAAGGCGAGGGATACGGCTAATTTCTGCACTTAACTGATTTTCCTTAAAATAACTTAAAAGGAACCTTTCTTCATTGTCGGTTGGTGTCTGCCTGAGCGTCCGCAGTTATCCCCTGCTGACGTGGCATCATGACGTGCATTTTCCCTTACTCTGATAAACTTTATTGGCGGTGAAAATGCGGGTTGTGATACTCATCGACCCATCCTTCTTCTTCACAAACAGAACAGGAGCACCCCAAGGTGACGAACTCGGCCTGATAAAACCTTTAGCCAACAACTCGTCCAACTGGACTCGCAACTCCTCCAACTCACGAGGGGCCATCCAATATGGCGCGTTAGTAATAGGACGCATACCCGGTTCCAAATCAATCACAAACTCAACTTCCCGCTCGAGGGGAAGACCAGGAAGGTCATCAAGAAAAACATCAGAGAAACCACGAACCACAGGAATCTCCTCCAAGCGCGGCACACTGACAACAGTCCCAACCACCGAGACTAAACAAGCAAAACAATCAGAATGAAACAGCTTCTGAGCACATACCGTAGAAATGATAGGAGAATCCTGGCACGGATCAGCATACACACTTTCAGGCTGACCGTTGTCCTTGATGAAGTCCAAGCGCTTTCCTTTACACTGAATAACCGCATTATACTTAGACAACCAGTCCATGCCCAGAATAACATCAAAGTCCTCTAGATCAATCATCTTCAAGTCTGCCTTCGCAAGAAAGTCCCCCAACAAAACAGGGCAATACAGAATACCCAAATCTGACAACACAGATTCACCAGAAGGGAACTTGACGCGGAAGGTATCATGAACTTGATCTAGAATCAACCGATAACGCTCTACAAAAGCTCTAGCCACAAACGAGTGGGTAGCGCCGGAGTCGAACAGAACGCGCGCCCAACGGTTCTTCACCTTAAATTTCCCTATAGGAGTACATATAAGCAACTAAGGAACTACCAAAACTAAACTATAACCATTCTAGAAAGTTAAAACTTTCAAGCTAGGAAAACAACTAACCTGAGATGACCTGAGTCGAAGTCTGAGCCTCCTCGGAAGAGATCACGTTCAGCTTTCCTTTGCCCTTGTCCACACGCTGAGGCGGAGGTAAAGCCTAAAGTGGAACTGCATGAAGAATAGGCTGGACCTGAGGACACCTAGACTTGATATGGCCCTTCTGGCCACACTGAAAGCAGACTTTATCCTTGGACCAGCACTGGGCAGCATCATGCCCGAGTCGCTTGCAAACAGAACAGGAAACATCATTCCTAGGAGCACCTTGAATAGCATGAACTTGCTCCTTCTTCTGAGCTCCCGCCTTCTTGAAACACCTCTCAACAGGGTGGCCTGACCGGCCACAAGAAGCTACACACCACCTTGCTCTTCTTTCCCGAAGCTGCATCGAGTACCAGGGGGTTCTTCTCTTCAGCAGACTTCCTCTTGTCCTTCCTCATTTGCTGGCCTCTGTTCTTTGCGGTCTCAATTGCCTCCACTTTCAGAGCAGCCTCCACAACCCCTGCATAAGTCACTGATCCATAAGCACTGGCTAACTGCTGAACCTCGCTCCTCAAACCACCAAGGAACCGCTTGACTCGATCTGCTTCAACACTCACCAACCCAGGGGCAAACCAGCTCAACTTGCTGAACTCTATCTCGTACTCACTGACCGTGAGTTGCCTCTGCTTCAGGTGAAGGAAGTCGTTCATAAGTCGGCCATGCTCGACCAAAGGCAAGAACTTCCTCAACAGCATCTCCATGAACAATCCCCAAGAGCAACCGGCCACCAAGCTCTCCTTTTCCCTAAGCCACCAACTCTTATCCAAACCCTTTAGCTGATGGGCGGCTATCATCACTCTCTGATCATCTGCAACACCGGAGTACAAGAACATCTCCTCCATGGAGATCAGCCAATCATCTATGACCATGAAATCTGCCTTCCCATCATATGTAGGAGGGCTAAGTCTCTGAAACTGAGAAATTGTTGAAGTATTAGACTGGGCGGCCTTGCGGTCTGATCCAGCGGTTTGTTGACCGAGCGGTCTGGCGGTCTCACTCTAAAGCCTGGAGACCGGGCGGTCTATCGGTCTCCCATTGCGGCCTGTTCTATCCTGCTGGAGTTGCCGAGCGGTTAACCCATCTGTCTAACCATGCGGCCTGTACGGTCTCCTTTATTTCTAGCCGCTCAGTACTGTAAATGTTTAGTCCCACATTGTTTGTATACTCTCTCTTATATCTCCTTCATTCTATATAATGGAGGTCATACCTTTGTAAATGATATCTATAATAAAATTTCAATTATTCAAAAGTCTATCCGTTTGTTCTTTCTTATTCGCTACTTTATACTTGGTATCAGAGGACACGGTCGTTTCCTCCTGATTGTGTGCGCTCTCTGATTCTCGCGGATTGTTTTCCGCTTCCCGCGACCTATCTCGCGGCTTGTCTTCTCTTCTGTCTGCTGCCCTGTTCGCGCGGCTTGTTTTTGTCTGCTGCCCTGTTCGCGCGGCTTGCTTCTCCTTGGTTCTCTTCTCCTACTGCTCTTCGTCGCCGCGACCTGTTTCGTTGTCGCCACGCCCCTGGTTCTTTTTTGCCTCTCCGACTTCCTAGTCGTTGCGGCCTGTTTCTGTTCGCCCGGCCTGCGACTTGTTGTAGTCGCTGCTTCTTACCTCCTCCTCTCTTCTGTTCGCTCGGCCTTTTCAGTCCGCGCGACCTCTTCCCCGCTGTGCCTTTGACTGCTTTCTAGCCGCTTGTGTTCGCGCGACTTCTTCCTTTTCTATCCGCTGCGGTTTCTTGCTGTGTTCTATGACTACTTCCGGTCTCACCACTACTCCTGCAGCTCCTTCTCCACCTCCTCCTCCGGGCAACCTTGGCACCCTTTCTAAGCTTGTTGGCTCCAACTATCCCAATTGGAGCGTTTCTTTCACTTTTCTCCTTCGCTCTCAACGCAAGCGTCATCACCTCACCGATGACACTCCTCCTCGTACCTCTCCTGAGTTTGATGACTGGGATGCGAGTGATGCTCTTGTCCGCACCTGGCTGGCCAACAACCTTTCTGATGAGTGCCTTCCCGTCATTCGCCATGATGAGACGGTCAAGGCCGCCTGGCTTCACCTCGCTGCTCTCTATTCGAAGGGGGGCCAGACGTCCCGCATTTATACTCTCTATGCGGACCTTTTCGCCCGCCCTTCCATGTCTCCTGCTGCGGCTTATCAGCAGGTTCAGGCTCTTGGTGCTGAAATCCTCCAGAATCGTCCCTTCTCCGCGGACTTGGCCGACCAGCACAAACACTTCCAGGAACTCCTGGTTGTTTGTTATCTTCTTCGTCTTCTCGATTCTTATGATATGATCCGCCAGCAGATCTTGGGTGAGGCGGAATCTCCTACTTTGGATGCCACTGCGGCTCGCATTGCCGCTGTTACTTCGCTGCTCCAGCGGCCTCTGTTGGTCTCCCCCCCTTCCCAGGACTCCTTTGCTTACCAAGCTCAGAGGGGGGGGGGGGACCTCGTAGCCGCGGCCACTCCGGCGGACGGGGTTCATCCCGGTTCCTCTGCTCTCACTATGGTCGTACCGGCTATTCTGTTGACCGCTGCTGGCAGAAACATCCTCATCTTCGCCCTTCCGGTGATGCTCCTTCTTCGGCCTCCGCCTCTTCTCGGTCGTCTACCTCTGTGGCCACGACGTCAGGTAGTGCCCACGTCGTTACCCAAGGTAAATGGCTGATTGACTCCGGTGCTACAAATCATATGACGGGCAACCCTCATTGCTTCTCCCGTCTTGAGACACATGACTGCTTACCCCCGGTTCGTGTGGCGGATGGTTCACCGTCCCCGGTTCATGGGACGGGCATGGTTCAACTCACCCCATCGCTTTGCTTGGAGGACACCCTCTATGTCCCGAAGTTTCCGTGCAATTTGTTATCAGTTACTACTTTATGCCGGCAACTTCAGTGCTCTGTCTTATTCACTTCCACTACTTGTTCTTTTCAGGACCCGAGAACCCAGCGGACGATTGCTACTGGGACTGAGCGCGGCGGCCTCTACTTCCTCGACGATGTTTCCGCTATGTCCGCCTACTCCTCCACTGATCTCCTTCAATGGCATCTTCGCCTTGGACATCCTCCTCCTCGGATTCTTCGACAGCTTCTGCCCCACTTACCTCCTACCAGTTCTCCGCTCAACTGTGATGCGTGTCAGCTTGGCAAACATCATCGCTCCTCCTTCCCACCGAAGCAAGGCCGTGGCTCCTCTCGCCCGTTTGATCTTATTCATTCTGATGTATGGGGTCCTGCTCCTACCCTCACTGTTGGTCGGGGCAGTTCCTATTTTGTCACTTTTATAGATGATTTTTCCCGCTGTACCTGGGTGTATCTGTTAAAAGATCGCTCTGAACTTTTTTCTGTTTGACAATCATTTTATTTTATGATTCAGACTCAATTTGCTATTTATATTAAAGTTTTACGTTCTGATAATGCCAAAGAATATCTGAATTATGAGTTCTCCTCTTTCTTTCACCAACATGGTCTGCTTCATCAAACGACTTGTGTTTACACCTCCCAACAGAATGGGGTGGCGGAGCGTAAAAACCGTCACCTGCTTGATGTTGCTCGTACTCTCATGACGCAGATGCACGTCCCTCGCTCCTACTGGGGCTACGATGTGCTCCTCGTCTGCTATCTCATCAATCACCTTCCCTCCACAGTTCTCCACGGCCAGACTCCCTTCTCCATTCTCTACCTCCACAAGGAACCTTTTCCTCTCCCTCTCCGCGTCTTTGGTTGTACGGCGTTTGTTCACGCTCCCTCCGCTACCCGCGACAAGCTTTCCCCCCGTTCCACCAAGTGTGTCTTTTTGGGGTACTCTACTACTCAAAAAGGCTATTACTGCTTTGACCCCCTTCTCCGCAAGCAGTTTGTCTCCGCGGATGTGACCTTTTTCGAGAATGCTTCCTATTTCTCTCCTCCATCTTCTCTTCCTTCTCATCTCTCCGTTCCTTCCACGCCTCTCGACGTTTTCCCACCTCCGTCTCCTCCTCCACCAACTCCTTACCAGTCCGTCTCCCCACCCACCCCTCCACCCTCCTCTCCGCCGCCGTCTCTCTCTAGTCCCGGGCCAGCCTTCTCCGCCACGGACGCTCCGGTCGCTGACGCTCCCGTCGATGACGCTCCCGTCGACCTGGATCTTCTCATTGCTCTTCGCAAAGGGGTGTGTGCGTGTACTCAACACCCGCTTGCGGCAGTTGTTTCCTATGATCGGCTTTCTCCTTCTCGCAGGTGTTTTGCCTTGGCTATCTCTGCTACTTCTACTACTCGCACCTACTAGGAGGCTCTTGCTCTCCCTCATTGGAAGGCTGTCATGGATGAGGAGATGGCTACTCTTACTGAACGGGGTACCTGGACCCTGGTTCCTCCTCCCGTGGGCACTGATGTGGTTGGCTGTCGCTGGGTCTTCGTTGTGAAGTTTTGCCCCGACGGCACTGTGGATCGCTACAAAGCCCGGCTGGTGGCCAAGGGCTTCACTCAGACTTACGGCACTGATTACTTTGATACCTTTTCTCCGGTTGCTCGCCTCAGCACCATCCGGGTTCTCCTTTCTGTGGCTGTTAACCGGGATTGGGCTAATTCCCAGCTTGATGTGAAGAATGCCTTTCTCTATGGCGATCTTCAGGAGGACGTCTATATGGAGCAACCTCCTGGGTATGTTGCTCAGGGGGAGACACGTGTATGTCATTTGAAGAAGGCCATTTATGGCCTAAAGCAGAGCCCTCGGGCATGATTCGACAAATTCAGTGGTATTGTGGCTACCATCGGTTTTCGAAGGAGTTCGGCCGATCACTCATTATTCATTCGCAAAACGGCCTCGGGACTGGTGGTTTTTGGCTGTATATGTGGATGATATTCTTCTTACTGGCGATGACCGAGATGGGGTGGACTTGACGAAGAAGCACCTCCGTCAGCACTTGGTCACGAAGGATATGGGCTCCCCGAAATACTTTTTGGGGATAGAAATCTCTCGGAAACTTGACTCGTTGGTTCTCTCCCAACGGAAGTATGCCCTTGATCTTCTACAAGAGGCAGGATTGACAGGTGCCAAACCGGCTCGGTTTCCCATGGCTATTGGAGAAGACAAAATGTGGACGGATGACTCGCCTCTTCTATCTGATGTCACAAGGTACAGACGTTTGATAGGCAAACTCATCTATCTCACGGTGACTAGACCTGACATCGCCTATGCTGTAGGCAAGGTCAGTCAGTTTATGCAAGCTCCCAGGGACTGCCATCTTCAGTCCGCCCTGAAGATTTTAGAGTATATCAAAGCAGCACCAGGCAAAGGGTTACTCTTTCAGAAGAATGGTCATCTGAGGGTTGAGGCCTACTCAGATTCAAGTTACGCGGATGACAAAGGCGATCGTAAATCCACATTAGGTTTTTGTACCTTTGTTGGAGGTAATCTCGTGAGTTGGAAGAGCAAAAAACAGTATGTTGTCTCCAGATCCAGTGCAGAAGCCGAATACCGGAGTATGACGTCAACCACGTGTGAGTTAAAGTGGTTGCGGGCTCTCATGCTTGACCTGGGCGAGGTATATGACTGTCCTCTCCCTATATTCTGTGACAACAAGGCCGCTATTTACATATCCAGAAATCCGGTTTTCCATGAGAGAACAAAGCATATAGAGGTTGACTGTCACTTCATTCGGGAAGAGATTTTGAAGAAACAGATTTGTACTCCATTTGTCACCTCTGACAAGGAATTGACAGATATCTTCACCAAGCCGGTCTCTACTTCCTTCTTCCACATTTGTGACAAGCTGGGCATGATTGATATCTATGCTCCAGCTTGAGGGGGAGTGTTGAAGTATTAGACCGGGCGGCCTTGCAGTCTGATCCAGCGGTTTGTTGACCGAGCGGTCTGGCGGTCTCACTTTGAAGCCTGGAGACCGGGCGGTCTATCGATCTCCCGTTGCGGCCTGTTCTATCCTGCTGGAGTTGCCGAGCGGTTAACCCATCTGTCTAACCGCGCGGCCTGTGCGCGATCTCCTTTATTTCTAGCCGCTCAGTACTGTAAATGTTTAGTCCCACATTGTTTGTATACTCTCTCTCATATCTCCTCCATTCTATATAAGGGAGGTCATACCTTTGTAAATGATATTTATAATAAAATTTCAATTATTCAAAAGTCTATCCGTTTGTTCTTTCTTATTCGCTACTTTCTACAGAAATGAAGGCCATCTCTGCTGGCACCACCACTGGAGGTCTCAGGGGAGCAGGAGGGGGAGGGGCAGCTGACCCCCTTGCAGGGTCCTGCACTCCCTGAGTCTGTCCTGCCACAACTGCCGCCAGAGACTGGATCTGGACCTGCATCACCACCAACTGCCTGGTCAAGGAATCGTTGCTCAACCGCAAGCTCTCGATCACTGCATCACTCTGCGCTCCAGAAGTCTCACCCTCAGATAGGGGAGTCGACCTGGTCGAAGGACGTCTCGCCATCCTAAAGTCATATCATCATTAGTCAAATCCTCGTACAATAGTTGGAACTAACTACAAGTACAGACAATACATACATAAATATGATCTTAAAACTGCTAAACTTGCTATGAGAGTTTATTTGAACAAAAATAATGTTATGCCTACCTAGGATGGTTAACCACCATCATCTAACTCTTGTGCCTAGATCGAGAATGCATGAATTTATATTCTTTTTCTGATTTAAAACATGTGTGTACATATGTCATCATGCAAATCTTTAGCTTGGCACGTTGTGCTTATGCAATATTATGCTATGCATGATTGTGTTATGCATTCTAAAAAAGCCCTAATGCATGTCATGAGCAGCGTACGCATGAAAATGTTATGCATCTCATACTACATAGCATTCTCATGCAACGAAAAAGAAACGTGCTAGTCGCATTCATGTGATGAGGTTATGCATCCCATACTACATAACCCTCACATGTTGACCCTATGGTGGATCCATATACAAACACATATTATGCATCCCAAACTACATAATATGCCCAGTATACTTCATGTTATGCTATGAGTATAGTGTTCGTGCTTCAGCCAAGACGTGCCGATGATATATCGGTGTGTGTATAATATGATACTAAACACCTAATACCTACAAGGAAAGGTTGTCCGACAAATTGTCAAGCAACCTCCCTCTGATACCAACTGTCACAACCCGCATTTCCCCGAATTTAAGAAGTATCAGAGTTTGAGAAAACACGTGTCGTGATGCCACGTCGAGCAGGGGATAACTGTCAACGCTCAGGCGAACACCATCTAACTAGACTATGAAATTTCATAAGTTTAATGACTAAAAAAAATTAGTTATATTTTAGAGGCCATATCCCTCAGCTCGGTGGATCATTTAGTCCACGGTTTAAAAGCTATACTTATACGCGGCAGAAAATACTTTATTTATATTTGACACCCTATGAGAGTGCATAAGTGTCCCCCGAGGTCCACTTATAATATGCAAGACTCTAGATTTATTTTATATTATAAGTAGGAAAACAATCTTTTTACGTTACTTGGAAAGTAGTGTATGAGTTTTTATAAACATGCTGATCATGAGATTTACTTATTATATTGTTTTTAGGTTTATAAATAACTAGCAACCTAGCATAAAACTTCCCAAGAGCAAGTAGACTATCTCCAGAAAGGTAGCAGTAAAAGAAACATATCCAGTATCATAAGGTAAAACTACCAGTGGACGCCAACAAACTGACACGAACCCACTGACAAGCATGTATGTCTGTAAGAAAAGCAGAAAAACTACCTCACAACAGCAAGAGAAAAATCCCTACAACTCAAGGGATCACCAGCAACACCACAGCAAATCTAGCCGCCTACCCGGCTACTAATCAAAACCCGAGGCATTCAGAAAAGAAAAGAATACCTCAGCACGTAAAACAAGAAAATCTGAATTAGGGCATTAAATCAAAATGGAACAGGAGTGTAAGTAAACAAGACAGTAAAAGCAAACACTGTCCAAAGTAAACAAAAGTACACCAAGTACCAGGTAACAACAACAAGCCCTGCCCAAATCCTGCAGAGGCTACATGGCAAAAGACAAGAAAAACTTGCCACAATATGCTACATTCTACAAGGAAGAAACACCTAACAATCCTAATTTGTGAGTTAATGGCAGTAGTAAACAACATGGACCTGAGTTGGTGACCAAAAACAGTCCCCCAAACAAAACAGTTCCAACTAAAAATAAAATTTCATTGTGTCGGCACAAAACCACCACAAACCCAGCCCGTACCTGGGATCAAAAGGGTGGCAGCCACAGCAATACCCAGCCCGTACCTGGGACTAAAAAGTGGCGACCACGGCTCGCACACAAAACATCCCGCTCCTTTAGAGCATCAAAAATCCCACTACCTGCCATAACCCACGATTCGGCCCTCAAAACAAAGGAAGAACGAAAGGCCGACAAGACATCCCCCCTAGGAGGTAATCACTCGGGAAGAAAAGTAACTGAAAAGAAATAAATCTCAGCCTACATGAATCGTCGAACGCAGCTCAACGATTTTCGTCGAGCGCGGGAACGATCGTCGAACGCAGGAAAATCGTCGAACACAGCTCGACGATTTTCGTCAAACACAGGACACGGGAAATCGTCGAACTCCGTTCGACGATTTACCGTTAAACGTAGGCCATAAGAAGTCGTCGAATACTGGCCACGGGAAAAATCGTCGAACGTCGTTCGACGATTTTCCTTTCGTCGAACAAAGGTCACGGGAAAAATCGTCGAACGTCGTTCGACGATTTCCAGATAAACGCAGGCCAAAGGAAATTGTCAAATTCCGTTTGACGATTTTTGCGTTAAACGCAGGCCACAGAAAATCATCGAGCTCATTTCAACGATCCTGGTCGAACTCAACTCGACGATCCTCACCGAACTCAAGCAAACAGAGATCGTCGATCTTAGTTTGACGACCATCGTTGAACCCAGGTCGACGATCTTCGTCGATCTCAAGAAACCAGAGATCGTCGATCTCAGTTCGACGATCCTCGTCGAACTCAGGTCGACGATCTTCGCAGAACTGGCTGCGTTGAGTACACCACAATCCTGTACAACCACCTCCATTTCCGACCAATCCTCTTAGCCTAATTCGATCCTACTACTCGCAAAGTAAGCATGGAAATCCACTGCTACTAGTTCTAGGGCTAATAGGCTAATTGCTACCCAAATCGAGATTAACAGGGAATCATTTGATAAAACAAACGAGACTACGACACTCCAGCCGAAGATTTGAGTTTCAGAACTTGAGAGAATGCAAATAGAAACAAAAATGGGCATTATGGTTTAAGATTCACATGCTTTTGACGGAAAAACAGTGTAAAAATATCAATCTCGGGAAACAGAGAAAATTATAGCAAATATGACCATGAAAAAGAGAAGAAAACTTGGCAAGGGTAGGATCACCACTTACCTCAAATACCAGCTATTTATCTTGCACAGCCCTTCCTCTCTCTCTCGGCTCCAGCCGCAACAGCACCTAAACAGGAATCTAAGATTTTAATGGCGGAAAAGGATCAAACTAAAAAATTTCGAGACCCTTAGAATCACCACGAAAATTGAATTTCTTACCATATGAATGAAGGTCTAGGCGAGAGCACTCCAAATCCGCTTTCGGAACCGAATTACGTCCACTAACGCTCCCAGAATCGGCGTCTGAAGGGTAACAGGGTTGGCATTTTTTTTTCTTCCTCTCGTCACTGCGACGGTTATACACTCACGGAAGGAGACGATGAAAAGTCTCGATTTTTTGGTCTTAAGGCTATAAAAATATGCATGGACACGTCTATTCAGCCTTAACTGCCCTCTAAAAGCCAATCATTTCAAACTTTATGATGAATTATTTGCATCCATTATTATTAACACATCAAAATGACACGAAAACCGAACCACCTTGGAAACCGACGAAATTCACATCGTAGCTAATTACCTATGCTACGAACGCTACAGTGAAATCGAAATCAACTTTCGACGAACAAAACTCGGGTTATCACTACCCGAAGCCAAAACACAAGCATCCCCCGAGAGGCCTCACCGGTCACCAAAACAGACCCGGCTTGCTAGGGGATCTTGCCAAAAAGGCTACCAACAATCCACACAAGGAACCTAAAAAGCTAAGACCATGCTCTAACAAATGGCACCTGCCGGAAACGAGTCAACGTAACGCCAAACGAGAATTAAATAATCACAAAAAAATCGGGGGCGTTACAGACGCTGCCCGGGAGCGTTCTCGCCCAATTACGGAGCAGCCACCACCTGAACCTACGGAGTCTCGCACTCGCCCCTCGCCGAGAAGGCCATGTGGATAGTCTGCAAGACCTCCCGCCGGAAGTCCTCCAACATTCCTAGCGTCACCCCACTCTCCCGGGAGGGAGAACCTCCCGAGCCAGCTCATTCTCCTCCACCTCCGGCCATGAGACTTGACTTGAGATTTTCTTGTATCGGCTACTTTCCACGCTCACCGTATCAGAACTGTTGAAGCCAGAAATTGACCTCAACAAGAGTTCGAAAGTTGGGGGCAGCCGACACCTACTTTCTCAACCCTCGACCCCTGACTGGTTGCAAAGGACCTAGGACTGACCCAAAGCCTCAGCAGAAAGGTCCCACCTCTTTCCCGGAAGATCTCTGAGAGCTTCCCCTCCAAATCCAAAAGTTGGGTTGGAAGCTCCTCAGAAAGCGCTAGAGAGTCTTAGAAAAATGAAAGTCTGCCTTCTGAGGAGCCCCTGCGGGTCTATTTATAGTCTTTGCTAACATGAAATTACTAAAATACTCTTGTCTTGTCTGCTAATAGCCAAATCCCGCTGTTATGAAATTCTAAAAGCAGACCCTGGAGGCAAATAGGTAATTTCATCCTGGGCCCTGCCCCCACCCGGCGAGAACCCTGTGCTGAGAACCATCTCGCCTCTCACTCGGCGAGAGCTAAAGAAGAAGGGACGAAGGGTCCCCCAGACCGAGCCTGCTTCCGCCCTCCAGGAGGCGTGAACCTTCTCGTCGCCTCTGGGCAGAAGTGGGTCTCGGCTGGAGCTTGACACGACCGTTCTCGTCTACTCCTAGGCGGGAGCTCTTACGCTCTGAAGCCTGAAGCTAGCCCGAAGCTAGTCCATTCCAGGCCCTTGAGGGGAACCTTGGTTCTACCCAACGAATATGGGGTTGTACACGGAGGCTCATTCCATTTCACTCACATAGGGCTGGAAGCCCATGTCGTTTCACTCACGTAGGACCGGATGCCCGTACCGTTACACTCACGTAGTGCCGGAGGCTCATGCTGTTTCACTCACGTTGGGCTGAGGGCCTGTCCCGCTGCACTCACATAGGATTGGAGGCCCATGATGGCGCCGACCCGCTACCGTTGGAAGACACGACGCCCGCGCACAACCTTCGCCCCAACACAAGGAAGTCCTACCGTGACATGCTCCGCTACAAACATTAATTTATCTATTATTTTTAATAGACGTACTTTGCTAGTTTTCATTGGTGTTTGCGTCCGCTCGACCAAAATGTTAGGCGGTCACGGACATCTATTTTCCTTTTAATTCCTGCATTTTATTTGAGTCAAAACATTTGAGTGGCTAGGATTAGATCTAGGAAATGGGTGGTTGTTGAGATGTTTGGTAGGGAGTATATATACTCCTCATGTCATTGTAAGACCTAATTTTTGAAAAGCATAGCAAACCTAAAAAAAAAAAGGAGGGCTGCCCCTTTTTTCTTCTCCCGTGAAAGGAGGTCCGGTGCGACACCGGCGAACGCCTGGCGCGACACCGGCGGCCCCGCTTCCGGCGCCCCTCCGGCACCTACTCTCCTCCCCGGCGACGTCCAGCCACCGGCTTCTCCGGCGCCCTCTTGCTGCGGAGCCCGCCTCCAGCGCAGCCCCGGCGTCACTCGCTCCTCGGGTTACCGGTTCCCTTCCGGTTGGGGTAACGATTTCCTCCCTCCCACCTCGCGAGTGCTTCGTCTCCATTTATTGAGTTCTTGTGGTTGTGATTGGGATTGTGTACGATCGAAAATTCACGAACGACTCGGAACGTTGAAAGTGCGTCGCTCGTCTCCAATCGATTGGTCGGAGAGGGGTCAACGCCCGGCGGCTTGGTGCTTGTAGGAATTGCTATTCACCGGTCGGAAATCTCCACTCCGAAATTGCGCGCCCGCAAGGCCAACGCGAAAGGTCGGAGTGTGCATGTGCTACAATCCGTCTCGTTCTAATCGGAGGCGGTGACTCTTTGAACTCGCTTGCCAAGTGTTTGAGCGTTGTCCGAAAATAGCGCGCGCGATAGTTAACTGTGCGCAAGTGTAGTTTGGCTAGTGTCGTTATTTTTTTTGAATTAATATCTTTCCGAACGTCGAAAGGATTTGGTGGTCCTGTTTCTTGTTTTGTTGGGAGAGTTCATTCCCCGTGCGAATCCTTATTTTGGGGTGGACTTCTTTTGGTACAACTACACTCGATCGGGTCGTGTGGGCCCCTGTCGCCGGATTGAACATTGGCTTCCTAGCCCTTGGGAGATCTATAGAGGTTTCGCGAACCTTCGTAGGGCAAGTGTTTCTCTCTTGCCCGTTAATTCTTAACGCGTGTAACGTGTGCTGCATCAATTGGTATCAGTTCCAGGTCGCAAATATTTCTTAATCTTTGCCGGTCCTCCGTCGTCTCGTCCCTTATTTTATGCACACACGCTCAGGGAACGACTATCCCGCGACTTCATCCGCGTCCAATAATATGGGCGACAATCCGGATAATCGTGAGGTTACGCAGGCACAACTTGCGGCCGTCCAACGTACTCTCACCGAGCAAATCGCTCACCTCACCACGGCCTTTACCAACCTCACACAAACAATCCAAAATGGGTTGCCACCGCCACACCCACCTAATCAAGCCCCGCGTACTCCTCCACCACGCCCGCAACGTCACTACAATGACTTTGGCGCCAACGACCACACCGACGCTTGGCACAACGACCTCACCCGCAAAATCAAAATCGATGCCCCGACGTTTGACGGTCACGGCGACCCCACAAAATTTAATGACTGGCTCATGAAAATCGAATGTTATTTTGAGTGGCACAACTTGGATGACCACCAAAAGGTCGTCGTCGCTCGTATGAAATTAGAAGGCCGCGCACAAGTGTTTTGGCTCAATGAAGAGCGTCGGGTTGGGGGGATCCCCCACACATGGCCCCAAATGCGCAATATCCTCACTAATCATTTCGTCCCCGCCTACCACCGCACGATCATGTTCGACGAATTCACTTCTTTACTCCAAGGCTCTAAATCGGTGACTGAATATATGGCCGAATTACATGAATTAATGATCCGTTGTCAAATTGAAGAGATGCCCGAGCTTACGGTATCACGTTTCCGTAAGGGTCTTCGGTCGGAGATCCAAAGTCAAATTCGGCGCTATGATCACCATGATCTGGATTCCGCCATGAATGCCGCTCTTGACATTGAACAACATCTCTCCATGACCACGAATCCGCGCACGACTTCCTCCAAAGGCTTTTTCCATTCCAAATCCACTTCTACGCACTATAATAATTCCAAAGGGAAAGGTCTCTCCCAAGACACTCCCAAATCCGTCATCATCACCGCTAGGAAAGCTCATGACACATCGGGCGACCGCATCCCCATAGGCAAAACTAGCAAGGAGCACGTCACTTGTTATGCGTGCAATCAATTGGGCCACTACGCGGTTGAATGCCCCACTCGCCGCAAGTTAGTCACCTTGATCGAACCCTCGGCCGATACCGACGATCTCATCTATGAGGAACATAGTGACGTCGACGAGTCGGACATTCCTAGTGACATGGAAGAGGAGTTTCCCGCCCACAACCTCTCGGTCATGCGTTGTATTTTGACAACCCCGCGTACTACCCATGATTGGAAGCGCTCAAGCATTTTTTCCTTGTACTTTAAAAGCGGTGAAAAATCTTGCAAACTTATCATCGATAGCGGGAGTTGCATGAATGTGGTTTCCGAAGCCGCTATTCTCCGCATGAAGCTAACTACCGAACCACACCCCACTCCTTACCAAGTTGCTTGGGTCGATAAAACTTCTATCCCAGTCACCAAACGTTGTCTTGTCCCCCTAGTTATCAAGGACTATGTTGACCAAGTATGGTGCGATGTTATTTCCATGAATGCGTGTCATATCCTCCTTGGCCGCCCTTGGCTTTACGATTACAACGTCACCCACTTTGGTCGCGCAAATACGTATGAATTTAAATTTAAAGATCAAAAAATTACACTACGACCAACCGCACCTAAGGATCTCAAGACTTCGGACACCTCCCTCCCCGCGGTCAAACAAACCTTAAGCTTAATCAACCACAAAGAATTCGAACGTGATAGCTTTTCTGGTGGTATGATCTATGCCTTGGTCTTGCTTCAATCTCATGGCGCACTTCCCCATACCACATCCTTGCCCACCGACATTTTGTCGCTACTTGAGGAGTTTAAGGACATTCACCCCGATGAACTCCCCTCCGAATTGCCTCCCCTTCGAGATATCCAACATGCGATCGATCTCATTCCGGGCTCTACTCTCCCAAACCTCCCCCACTATCGTCTTAATCCTAGTGCGCATGCGGAACTCCAAACCCAAATATCGGATCTACTCTCCAAAGGTCTCATCCGACACAGTTTAAGTCCATGTGCGGTTCCGGCACTTCTCGCCCCAAAGAAAGATGGATCGTGGCGAATGTGCGTCGATAGTAGGGCGATCAACAAAATCACTATTAAGTACCGCTTTCCAATTCCCCGTTTGGATGACTTGTTGGACATGCTTAGTGGTGCCACAATTTTCTCTAAAATTGATTTAAGAAGCGGGTACCATCAAATTCGGATTCGGGAAGGGGATGAGTGGAAAACAGCGTTTAAGTCTAAAGAGGGCTTGTACGAGTGGCTCGTCATGCCGTTTGGGCTCTCCAACGCCCCAAGCACATTCTCTCGTATGATGACACAACTCTTTCAACCCTTTATGGGCAACTTTTTGGTGATTTACTTCGATGATTTATTGATATATAGCACGTCCCCTCATGATCACACCCATCATCTAAGACAAATCTTTGACGTTCTCCGTCAGGAAAAACTTTTTATCAATCTCAAAAAATGTCATTTTATGGACTCCTCCGTCTCTTTCTTAGGATATATTGTGAGCGCGGATGGCATTAAGGTGGATCCCGCCAAGATTCAAGCGATCTTAGATTGGCCGGAACCCAAATCAATTCGTGATGTTCGAAGTTTTCATGGCTTGGCGACCTTTTATAGACGTTTTATTCGTGATTTTAGCACAATAATGGCTCCCATAACGGAATGCATGAAACAAGGCGACTTCAAGTGGTCTAAATCCGCCTCTTTTGCTTTTACAAGAATAAAAAAAATCATGACCGAGGCACCGGTTCTCCGATTACCAAATTTTGATAAGATTTTTGAGGTCTCTTGCGACGCCTCCGGTGCGGGTATAGGTGGTGTTTTAAGCCAAGAGGGCCATCCGATTGGATTCTTTAGTGAAAAATTAAGTGGCCCTAAACTCAATTACTCCAATTATGAACGCGAGTTTTATGCTCTTGTACAAAGCCTACGCCATTGGCGCCACTACCTCTTGCCAAAGGAATTCATCCTTCTATCGGATCACGAAGCCTTACGCTACATCAATTCTCAACACAAGCTTAGCCCGCGACAAGCCAAATGGGTCTCGTTCCTACAAGAATACACGTTTGTTATCAAACATTGCAAAGGACAGCATAACCGTGTCGCCGATGCTCTAAGCCGCGTTAACTTACTTATCTCCACTCTAAACGTTAAGGTCATCGGATTCGAGCGCGTGAAACGCGAGTATGCGGAATGCAAGGATTTTAAGCAAATTTTTCTAACCCTCCAAGCGAACTCGCCTCACACTATTTCGGAATACCATATTCGTGACGGATATTTATTTAAGGGATCGAAGTTGTGCATTCCAGATTCCTCCCTCCGCCTATTCATTATTTGGGAAATGCATGGGGGCGGATTGGGTGGTCATTTTGGGCGCGATAAAACCATCACATTAGTAGACGACAAGTTCTTTTGGCCCGGTCTAAAAAAAATGGTTTACCAAGTTGTGCGTAGTTGTCGAACATGCCAACTCGCTAAAGGCAACAAACACAACACGGGCTTCTATACACCACTCCCCATTCCCTCAACACCATGGGACGACATTAGTATGGATTTTATTTTAGGCCTTCCACTCACACAACGCAAAAGCGATTCGATACTCGTGGTCGTCGATCGCTTCTCCAAAATGGCGTATTTTATATCTTGCAATCGCACGAACGACGCCTCTCACATCGCAAAACTGTATTTTAAAGAGGTCGTTAGTCACCGCGGGCTACCCAAGACTATTGTCTCGGATAGAGATGTTAAATTCACCTCTTATTTTTGGAAAACACTTTGGATGTTGGTGGGAACCAAACTCCTTTTCTCCGCAGCATACCATCCCCAAACGGATGGGCAAACCGAGGTGGTCAACCGGAGCTTGGGCAATTTACTCCGCTGTTTAGTGAGCGATCACAAGGGAACTTGGGATCTGATCCTACCCCAAGCCCAACTGGCGTATAATAATTCAAAAAATCGCTCCACGGGTCTCTCACCGAATGAAATTGTGCACGGTTACAACGCTCGTGTGCCTATTGACTTGATCCCGCTACCTCCGGCGTATAAGTCAAGTCAATTTGCCACCGACTTTGCTCACCACTTACATGCGTTGCACAACGATATCCGCCACCGATTAACCACTACATATGACACTTATCAATCTAATGCGAATGTGCACAAGCGGGCTCATACTTTTGCTGTTGGAGATTTAGTCCTTGTGAAATTAATTCCTGAACGGTTACCTACGGGTTCCATAAAGAAACTAGCCAATCGGCGCGCCGGCCCTTTTAAGATTATAAAAAAGTTGGGTGACAACGCGTACGTACTTGAACTCCCGACCGATTGGGGCATACACCCCGTGTTTAATATTTCCGACCTTACACTTTTTCATGAAACGCCACAAGAATTACTTCCTTCCCCTTCTTCTTCTCCTTCCGGCCATTCTCTTGGGTTCGGGAGTGAAACCACATACCCACAGGTGTCCCCTTGGGAGCTACCATCCTCACCTCCTAGTGAGACGCCCAATGTTATTATGCCAGTTACTAATGCTTTCTCCAGGTTTCCGAAGGTTGTTTTTGTTCCAGATCAGATTTTAGATGACGAAGTCATTGCTTCCTCTGAAGGGGGCGTGCACCGATTCTTGGTTCGTTGGAAGGATCGCCCAGCTTGTGACGCCACTTGGGTGACCGCCGAAGAAATGGAGCGTCTTGACGAGGACATGCTACACCATTACCGCTTGGACCACTCACCGGTGACGAGTGGTTTTGGGCGGGGGCGGATTGATGGCGCCGACCCGCTACCGTTGGAAGACACGACGCCCGCGCACAACCTTCGCCCCAACACAAGGAAGTCCTACCGTGACATGCTCCGCTACAAACATTAATTTATCTATTATTTTTAATAGACGTACTTTGCTAGTTTTCATTGGTGTTTGCGTCCGCTCGACCAAAATGTTAGGCGGTCACGGACATCTATTTTCCTTTTAATTCCTGCATTTTATTTGAGTCAAAACATTTGAGTGGCTAGGATTAGATCTAGGAAATGGGTGGTTGTTGAGATGTTTGGTAGGGAGTATATATACTCCTCATGTCATTGTAAGACCTAATTTTGAAAAGCATAGCAAACCTAAAAAAAAAGGAGGGCTGCCCCTTTTTTTCTTCTCCCGTGAAAGGAGGTCCGGTGCGACACCGGCGAACGCCTGGCGCGACACCGGCGGCCCCGCTTCCGGCGCCCCTCCGGCACCTACTCTCCTCCCCGGCGACGTCCAGCCACCGGCTTCTCCGGCGCCCTCTTGCTGCGGAGCCCGCCTCCAGCGCAGCCCCGGCGTCACTCGCTCCTCGGGTTACCGGTTCCCTTCCGGTTGGGGTAACGATTTCCTCCCTCCCACCTCGCGAGTGCTTCGTCTCCATTTATTGAGTTCTTGTGGTTGTGATTGGGATTGTGTACGATCGAAAATTCACGAACGACTCGGAACGTTGAAAGTGCGTCGCTCGTCTCCAATCAATTGGTCGGAGAGGGGTCAACGCCCGGCGGCTTGGTGCTTGTAGGAATTGCTATTCACCGGTCGGAAATCTCCACTCCGAAATTGCGCGCCCGCAAGGCCAACGCGAAAGGTCGGAGTGTGCATGTGCTACAATCCGTCTCGTTCTAATCGGAGGCGGTGACTCTTTGAACTCGCTTGCCAAGTGTTTGAGCGTTGTCCGAAAATAGCGCGCGCGATAGTTAACTGTGCGCAAGTGTAGTTTGGCTAGTGTCGTTATTTTTTTTGAATTAATATCTTTCCGAACGTCGAAAGGATTTGGTGGTCCTGTTTCTTGTTTTGTTGGGAGAGTTCATTCCCCGTGCGAATCCTTATTTTGGGGTGGACTTCTTTTGGTACAACTACACTCGATCGGGTCGTGTGGGCCCCTGTCGCCGGATTGAACATTGGCTTCCTAGCCCTTGGGAGATCTATAGAGGTTTCGCGAACCTTCGTAGGGCAAGTGTTTCTCTCTTGCCCGTTAATTCTTAACGCGTGTAACGTGTGCTGCATCAGCTCATGCCTATCACTCGTATTAACTTAAATTAATTATTATTTTCCGTTTTCCAAAAACAATTCAACTTTCAACTTTCATATAAATCACAATAAAAAATAAAATTAGGATAAAACTAAGTTCATCATATATGTTGACATATTCATCATCATGAAGGAGTCTTTATAGTCAAACTGATATATTCATCATCATGAAGGAGTCTCTATAGGCAAATTGAATTAAATATATTTATGTTGACATATTCATTTGATTATGTTGACATATTCATTTGATTAATTATTGTTGACATATTCATTTAATATTTGTTACATTCTTGACAAGGCGAGGTATACAACAACCTAACAAACTTATAAGGTAACACATTTTATTTTATTTTTGTTGTGGATGTTTATCTATTTTTATTTTAAAAGAAATTATGGTATTTAAGCTATGGGTGCTGACATGTTAAACGAGGGAGGGATAGACCAATAAAGACTTGAAATGAAACTATAAGGAAAGACATGATGTACATAGGCATTAGTGAGATTATGACACAAGATAGGGCACAATGGCCAGAAACGACCCATATTGCCGACCCACTATACTAGTATAGGGGGATAAAGACTTGTGTGTTGTTGTAAACTATGGGTGCATACATGATAAGCTAATTTGTACTTTAGGCACTGTGGATCACTAAGCATAAAATGGACGTAATCTTAATAATTTTTATTTATTTACCGCACAATTAAAAAATTTGTGCCCCAAGTAAATTCCTAAACCGTACCTGGGCATTTGATTTAAATGGTCATCTTCATGATCTTGTTTTAATTGGAATAAAGAAACTTATTTTCAACATTTCAGAACAATTGTGGCTGTAGTTTAGTGGTTAGAATTCCACGTTGTGGCCGTGGAGACCTGGGCTCGAATCCCAGCAGCCACATTTTTTGTTTTTTTGTTTTGTTTTTTTTTGTTTTTTTTTTTTTTTTTATTTCATGATCTTGTGTCTGTAGGGATGGATAAGCATGTGCTTGGATCCGTTTAGATCCGTTCCCTAGTCCAGTGGTAATAATAATTCATAAATAGTTATTCTTAAATCTTAATATCATATATGATAGGGTCCCTTTAATATCATGAAAAACTCGGGCTGCGGATAGCAAAATGACCAACCTTCTTTTGTCAAGAAAGTAGGGATTGACCAAAGTCAACCACACTAGCACCATAACCTCAATTGTCGTCAGAACCGCATATGCGCATGTGCACGAAAGCACCACCTCACACCGCCGTGCGTTCGCAAGCCCATGCGCACACCCCCGCACACAAGAGGCCGCACCCACCTCGCAAGGCCTCCCGTGCTCCGTGCGCGGCTGCGCGCGCCCCGTAAGCGCAAGGCCCGCGCACCCCCGTGGGCTGCTGGGCCGAGCGCCCCGCACGCAATGCCGCACGTGCCTCGTGTGGCTGCACCCTGCTAGCGGCCGCGCGCGGCCAAGGGAGCCGCGACCGCAAGTGTTGCGCGGTAGCGCCCGTCTCACGTGCGCGTGCGGCCGTAGGGGCCTCACCGGCCCTCCGCGCATAACCGTGCGGGCCGTGGCTAACCGCGTCACCACCATAACCACCCTTGAGGCCTGTAAATAGGACCCCAGTCTCTCATTTGGATCCATCTTTTCTCCTCTCTGACATTCTCCCCCTATGTGCCAGAGCTCTCCTTCGCCTCCTTGGATGACCTTAAAGCACCCTCAACAACCTTCAAAGGTCATGTTCTCCTACATGGTAAGTGCTTGGCTGACTCCGCCGTCCACATCATGCACACGTTGCATTTAGAGCTCGTAGCGAGCTCAACAATCATTGTTCGCCGACCAACTGCAAACACACTCATTTCAGCCCGAACCGCAAGATGAAATCTGCCTAGACCTCGGGACATGAGCCCTCCACTGAGGTCAAATACAAGCATAAAACTTCGCGAGCGGTGAACTATCACCCTCCAAACATCTCCTTTTCTCTCTCCCATCCAATTGTAACGTGAAGCGACCTGTCACGCCTCTCGCAAAGTTTCGACAAATATTAGAAGTCTGGTCAGCATAGAACATGTCATGTGATTTTTCCCCATATTTACGGGTTTCCACGATAAAGAAAATGTCTTGCCAGTTCCCCGTTTTTTTCTGTATCTGTTTGCGCGTTCGACCGCTCTATCAGCTAAAGCGATCTAATTTAGGTCTATCAGATTCTCAAGTGACCCATAACAATATCACAATCGGTTATACGAAGTCTCAAATTGTAACCGATTTTTTGAGTTTTAGGCTCTGTTTGGAGGACTTTTTTGTCTTAATTAACCGATTTCTTAAGACGTTTTAAATCGTCTTAATATGGTTATACAAGTCTCAAATTGTAACCGATAGTTTTAAACTTTTAATTATCGTTTATGCTTATATTTTACACTGTCACACTTATAACATATAATTAATATTTTTATAACCTATAGCTTTATAAATCTTTAGTTTTCCCGTCCTCTAGCCTCTGTCCCAAGAAAAGAAGAGTAAGAATGTGAAAGGAGCAAATAAAAACCTTCCTCCCAATCTCGACGGCCGACGGCCGACGATGTTTGTTCCTCCCTTTTCTTTCTCGCCGGCCTCAAAAGTCAAAAGGTTTCAAACCCTTCCTCTCCGGTCAAGAAGTTGATGCATATAACCTTCTTCCTCGCCCGACAAACTTTTTTTAGCAACCCTCTCTTCCTCCCCGATCAAGAATCCCTCTTCCTTTCGGGGTTGCAATCAATATTTTTAGTTCAAGACATATATTATATTCTAATTTTGTTGGTTTTCTGGGTTGCAGTCAATATTTCTAGTTCGGTGGCATTCTTATTGCATCAAACCATACCAAACAGCTCTGTTCCGATTTCATATTATAAGACCGTGGGTTGATTCCGGTTCTCAAAAATTTGAAACAGAACATATATGAGCCCAATTCTCAATTTTAGATAAGGTGATTGTTAACCGCAACCCGTTATTTTCTTAGTCGCACCCCAAAATCTCCAAGTTTTTGCGCCTTTTTAAAATACATCTTATACATGCAATATCAGAAAAAGTGTTCAACACTAAACTTGTAGATATCGACGAGATCTACAACTTTCGTGTTGATCATTTTTCCTAAAAATGCATGTACAAGACGTACTTTGGAAATATGCTCAGGTTTTGCGCTTTTCGAAATACGCCTTGTACATGCAATTTCAGGAAAAGTGTTCAACACGAAAGTTGTAGATCTCGTCGATATCTACAACTTTCGTGTTGATCACTTTTCCTGAAATTGCATGTACAAGGCCTATTTGAAAAAGCGCGAATAATTGGGAGATTTTGGGTGCGACTATCCAATTACGGGTTGCGGTTAACAATCACCTTAGATAAAACCAAAAGGAACTGAACCAAAACGAAGTGAACCGAACCGGACGAAGTTGCACCAGAGGAGGCGGTTTATGAGGTTTGGGAGCCAAATAGAAATTATTTTTGAGCTTTTTCCCGGCCGCAAAGCGAGCCTAAACTTGTCAGCTTCTCCGGCGGGTGCTGCTGCTAGCATAGTTCTCTTTTTTACTTCAATGGCGGAAGACACCGATCCGAATCTTTCTCTCAATAGTGGTAACGTTGCTTCCCCTGTCATTTTTTTGCTTCTTCTTCTTCGATGGCTTCTTCTCCTATTGATCGATCTCGAATATGCGATATCCTTTCAGAAGGGAAAGAGGGACGACCCCTGGTTGTGCTCCTCGTCGGCGCTCCGGGAAGTGGGAAAACCACCTTCTGCAACGATGTTATGAGCGCCGCACAACGCCACTGGACTCGGATTTGTCAGGTCTCTTCTGTCTTTTTCTTTTTTGCATTTGTATGCTCATAGAATCGGTCTTTAGGGCATACTTTTATTGTTAGATCCAGTCCTCGGATTATAGGCTAAATCTTTGTTGGATTTATGGCTTTTTGGCACTTTGTACCCCGAATTACACTATTTTGGCACTCTGCATCCCGAATTTTTAAAAGTTGCACTTTGCACCCCCGAATTACAGATTTTTTGGCATTTTGTACCCAAGGATAAAATTTTAGGGGTATTTAGGTCCGAGCACCACCCAAAATACTCATTTTGGCACTTTGCAAATAGCCAAAATAAGATAGTTCGGGGTGCAAAGTGCCAAAATGAGCATTTTGGGTGGTGCCCGGACCTAAATACCCATAAAATTTTAGCCTTGAGGTGCAAAGTGCCAAATATCTATAATTCGGGGGTGCAAAGTGCCAAATATCTATAATTCGGGGGTGCAAAGTGCCAAATATCTATAATTCGGGGGTGCAAAGTGTCAATTTTAAAATTTTGAAGTGCAAAGTGCCAAAAGAGGGTAATCCGGGGGTGCAAAGTGTCAAAATACCTTGGATTACTAATCATGGACGTAAAGAAGGCCCTTGATAGAGGAATTAATGGGAAATTACTTGCTCTGCTTGGTAATGATAACTTGATGCTTGAGGAATTGGGAACCATGCATTGGGATGTAGAGAACTGTTGAGTTCCGCAAGCCTGGATAACTCGATACTGGCTCGGTTGACTCCACATCCACTCGAATTCACGAGGAAGAGAGAGTCGGATTTTATTAGGCGAGTAGTTTTTTGTACGCTCAATGCATATAGGGATCCTGCAGGACCTTTTTTTTTGCAAAATTACATCTGTAACGACATTTACAGCTATAACTCGACTGTATTTTCAGTTGTAAATTATAGTTGTCCAATAGTTCAAAAAAATCACTTTCTTACAAGTGTATTTTCACCCTAAAATATATACATATGAGTACTTAAAATGACAGTAAAAATATATGGATTAATATTTCGTTACTTATTTTGTGAAAAAAATAAAAAATTTAACATATATTTCGATTTCCCATAGGATCCTCATATATGCTCAGCGTACCTAAAATTTATCCTTTAATTAGGTTCAAGATAATCATTACAAGAGGCCATATGCCCTATTTAAAACTAAACACTGTCTTGATAATTAGGAGTTTAAGAAATCCCAATCTAGTGAGAAAAGGATTCACACACTTTTTCCTCATAAACCATGATTCCATGCACGTTATGAAAAATCTGAGAAAGATCAAACAATTTGTCATTAATTAACACTTATTGAGAGGATACACTATTTATTTTTTTGAAGCTTTAGCAAAACAACTCTCAAGTGCATCATGGGATCTTCTTCATTTTGATTGAACACATTTGACTACTACATATTTATTGATGTGGGGCTTTAGGATTTTGTTCACGAGCCATAGAAAGGGGTGATTTTGTGTATTAAAGAGCACGAATGGCATGAAGAGCCACTCGTAGAGTCCTTCATGTGTTTTGAAGGCATTCATCCATTGATAGCTAGGCCACATTTTGATTTGGTGTTTGCCCCTCTTTAGGTTGATCTTTGAGAAGACATGGGCACCTATCACTGTTTTTATTATTATTGGGGAATCTTGTGAGTTTAAATAGCTTGGGGAGAGATCAAATACCCATAAAATAGCTGCATGGCTCTCTGATGCACATCAAACAGATACTCTTTTTAGTAATTGATGCAATTTAGCCCCTTTTTAACTGGTGACTGTGATACTTCTTTATGATATAATGTATCAGGCTAGAAGCTTAGACTTGTGTGAGTTGTCTTTCTGCTTAATAACAGTTTTATTCCATACTTGGTTCTTGATTGTTCGTAATACTTTCCATAAGCTTGAGTGATTATTATTTGCAAATGAAAAGAGCGTTGAAGCCAAGTGGGTTGCTTGTAGCTTATGATTGTCACTTAGTAGACTCTGACCTTTATATATTCAATAAATATATAATATAAATATTGCATCATGTTGCTCATCTTGATTTGATACTCACACCCTGCGAAGTAATTTCTATAAATTTTCCAAACTTGACATGCCCCTTTTAATATTGCAACTGCACTCTTAATGCAAGGTTTTTAAAGTTGATTCTAATATATTGGAATCCAAGGAATCATCATCAGCACTGTCCACACTTTTTTTTAATCTATCCAACTTATATGCTTTATATATCTATATAGAGCTGTGAATCATATACACATGAGGAAGTCTGAACATACATTCAAGAAATCAATGCACACAAAAGTGTTGGTTGACAGTGGTTCCTTTCCCTTTATCTGCGCAAATTCTTTATCAACATTTATCCTCAATAGTAAGTCATTCATGTTCTCAATTTCCTAGTTATAATCTTACAGATTCTTTGGACAAACAGTGTGTGGAGACCTTATTTTGCTCGGCCAAAGGCTCTTCTTTAAAATATATTTTGCTAAATTCCCGCATAACTTATAAGTTAGCATTAGTTTGGCATGCCGTGGTTTGTCCACTTTCTCAATTTAAGGTTATGGAGATCTCCTATTGCTTAATACTACTTTACTTACCGTGTTTTTAATCTGATATCTGAATCAGGACATTATAGCTAATGGAAAAGCTGGCACTAAATCTCAGTGCTTACAGAGTGCAAATATCGCATTAAAGGATGGCAAGAATGTCTTAATTGACCGATGCAATTTGGAGCTTGAGCAGCGTTCTGAGTTTGTGAAGCTTGGCGGAGCACAAGTTGATGTGCATGCAGTGGTTCTTGATTTACCTGCCCGGGTTTGTATATCACGTTCAGTTAAGCGAAGTGGCCATGAAGGGAACTTGCAAGGCGGAAAAGCTGCTGCTGTTGTTAACCGCATGCTACAGAAGAGGGTGCCTCCAAAGCTGAATGAAGGATTCTCTAGGATTACATTTTGCCACGATGAAAATAATGTTAAAAATGCTGTGGATGTTTATAGTTCTTTGGGGCCATGTGATAACCTTCCTGCCGGAATTTTTGGTCAGAAGAGTATGGATGCTAAAGTTCAACAAGGGATAATGAAATTTCTAAAGAAAGTGGACACTGATGGAAATGGATCTCAAAATTCTGTTGTTAACCATGAATCCATGAGAAATAATCTCGGTGTTGTTGACATTCCAAACATAATTGATGTTGGAAAAGATAAACACGGGGATGATTTGTTGCAAAATGCCCATGCCAGTGATTTTCGATGGGATGATGCCCCTACTCTGGCTTTTCCCTCCATTTCAACTTCAGATTTTCAATTCAATCAAGAGAAAGCATCTGATGTTATTGTTGAGACTGTAGCTGATTTTGTAAGGAAGGTCGACAATGTCAGACTTATTCTGGTGGATCTAAGTCCTAAATCAAAGATGCTATCTCTTGTTAAAGGAAAAACATCAAAGTCGAAGGTTGATACATCCAGATTTTCTACGCATACTGGAGACATTACTCGACTTCACACGGAAGGAGGGCTGCATTGCAATGTAATAGCCAACGCTGCCAACTGGTAATTTTTTTATATGTTTTTTTTTTGTGTGGGGGGGGGGGGGGTATTAATGTATTGTCCAATGTTTTTCCAATTTATAGTGGTGCTAAACGTGAAATTTTAATGTGATGTATTTTAATTTAAATCAGCTGTGATAAATTTGTATTAACTGCCTTAATATTCTGCAGTACTTAGAAAATTGTGGCATCTGTTTTGTTCCCTAGATATGTTACACACTCGCTTATGAAAATCCTCTTGGGACATTCATGTCAATATATATAATTATTAATTAATAATAATATTAATACAATAGTTAGTATTAGTTAATTACTATTAATGGTCAATGTTGACTAATTACTATTAATTGATGTTGATTTTATTAATTAATATTGTGTATTTTCTTGTTATGTGTGTCCTCCCTCATCTATATAATTTTGTTGGCTTTCTTGATAGAAGGTTCTTTTCGTTCTTTATTGCGCAACATTAAACTTTGTAACAGCGGTCCGACTTGCCCCCCCCGTCCGCTTGTTCCAAGCCGCCGAGGATCGTGCCACGATGGTCACTTGCCTAAATGTCATTGAACGCCGCCTCGACGACCAGTACAACATCCTTACGTCCCTCCACACGAGTCTACATCGTCTCGCAGCTCGTTGGGACTGTCCTCCGCCACCTCCTCTCATTTTACAGACCACCGCATCAACATATCCCTACTTCACGCTCCTGTTGACATCCACATCGCTGGAGAATGCCCCCCGTCATGACGAGAATCCCTCATCGACTTTGCCCACATGAGCCACATCGCCGGAGAACGCAATCTTTTGTTCGTACTTTGATGCTGAATCGAGACGCATACCCGCAACAGAGGACGAGTTTTGGGCCTGTTTGGGGCCAATTGGCTACCTGCCACTCTTCGGATCGACGATCCGACTCCACGGATGCGTCTGACTCGTCATTTACGTACGATTTCATATATTACTTCGTTGTTTTTGAGTTATATTTATTGTAATCGGGCCCATCGCATCCATGGAAAATCATAGATATGAGGCATGAGAGCTGCTTGGGGGCTATTGCAGAATTTGGAGAATTGAAATCCCTGATTCCAACAATCCCTCCACAGTACCGACTCCGTGGAACCATAGGTGACGACTCTGGCCTTATCCCGCTACCCAAAGGTATTACCTAACCCTAGCCTTTATTCTACACCATCTTTAGCCCCAACCGCCACTTCATTTCCCCCCACAACTGCCGCTACGTTGATTCCCTTCCAGCCCTACCAGATTTAGCCCCCAACTGCTACCACCACCTCCCCCTACTATCCTGCTGCCGCCGCCTTTGTCCAGCGCCCCTTCGGCCACTTTCTCCACTCCTTGCATCTAGCCGACTCCCCTCAAACCCCAGCAGCCCGCCTCCCTCCATTTCCCCCCACCTTAAACTCCCGACCACCCCTATTCCACTGTCGCCCCTCCACTGAACTCCCCACAAAGCCGCCAACCCAGATCTGCTCCTACAACCAAGATCGCTCTCTAATCAGGCAGATCCAACTGCTATCCCGTCGTTGAGCCACCGGTTTCTCTCCGGATCGTCCCTATTGTGCCGCACATCTCCGGATCTGCTCTCCTATGGCCGCCTCCATGCTTTGTAAGTTGTTATTTGTTGTATGAATCTCTATTTTCAACAATATTATATGGTATTGACTTATGCTTAATTGGACCTATAGCTTCATAGTGTTTTGTTTTAGATTATTTTGTGTTTTGTAGGAACTATTCACTGCGTGCTTATGCTTTGACCTTCCACACGGAGGAAAACCAAATCTTACTTTGCCCTAAATAATTACTTTGGTCTTGCTTAAACTATTTCTTGCAATTTAAAATTTATTGCTATGATTTGATCTTTCCGTCAAATTTACATGCGCACATCCATGTAGCCTCTCCTACATCATACTTCCTGCCAGTTAACCTTATTAATAAGAATTCCTCGCACACGAGTTTGGTCCAGCTGGTTGTTCAGATTTTTTTAATTTGATTATGGAATCTAATCATGGTGATACTGGATTACTAGTTTTACTGGATTACTGTGATCCTTTCACTCAGCCTTTTTAATTATAATCTTGATTCAAAAACATAAGTGAAAAAACATATACAATTGCTATTTGCAGGAGGCTGAAACCTGGAGGTGGAGGAGTTAATGCTGCCATTTTTAGTGCTGGAGGTGAAGCCCTAGAAATATCCACCAAAGAACAGGCTGAAACTATTAGCCCCGGAACTTCAGTTCTAGTTCCTGTTCCTAAAACATCTGTTCTCTACCAAAGAGAAGGTGTGACTTATGTCATTCATGTTTTGGGACCAAACATGAATCCTCAAAGACCAAACTGCCTTAAAGATGACTATGTCAAGGGTTGTAAGATTCTTCGGGACGCGTATACTTCGCTTTTCGAGAACTTCGCATCACTTACAAGAAGCCAAAAGTATCAAAGGAACTTAGTGGAGATTTTAATTCAGGACCTTCTGAATCCATTATGGTGGAGCAAAAGACCAAGCGTGAAGGTCACCATGATTCTCATAGCAACAAAAGATGTACGTATATCCCATCTTAGCTTCATCATGTAAACAAGCCAACTCCTCAAGTGTAGAACTATTAACATTCGCCGTCATTATTATTAGTTTTACCCCAACTATCTATATCGTGTCTGAATAATTTTTTTCACAGTTGTTCTTCATAGATTGCTACCGCATTTGTGTTTGGCTAAATTTCTTATTACCTTTAGTAATTTTTATCTCTTGGAGTCGAGGGTTGTAAGGATGATGTTTTCCATCTTTCGTGAGTGGAAGAAAATTGAACTATCCACATATTTTGTATAATATATGAAGTGAATCAAATAATACAAACATTATTAATTTTAAAATTGGATATTGCGATAAGTTTATCAACGTTGTAAAATACAATATGCTTTTTATTTTTGTTTCTATTTTCTTAATTAAATTATAAATGAACAAAAAGTTGATTGCACGAGTACAAAAAATAGCTGTAATTTGTTATTCCAATAATTAGGGTTACAATACACATCTATAAATAGGTACAGTATAAGTGACGTAGGAAGAATGTATAGGTGATGGACACATGATTCCCTAACCATAAATGAATGCAAACAATCACTGACAATTGCATTGACACAAATCCTAAAGTGAAGATGTGAACAAATGCACTTACACAATTTGATGAGCTTATGCCATGTAACCCTAGGCTCTAATTGCGATGCTCATGAATTATTAAATCATGCAAGTATTTTTTTCGACGCACAATTAATTAAACAATATTAACTTTAAAATACTCACGCAAGCTTCACAATTGATCACAAAAATTGTAATTTAGGCAAACAAATAATAACTGCAAATTAACTGAAGTGCTAGGATTAGATTGAAGGGCGATTAACGCATACACAAATTGATTTGATGAGCCAAATTAACTTAGCAAAATATTACTAGCAATACAATATGCCCATACGATGCGAAGAAATAAAAATTGAACTGCAAGCTCACAAAGTAATTGATTTTAGTGGTTGTGGAGGCTGTTCGGAAGGGAGAGAAACCACTATGTTGGGGCTGTCAGAGGGAAGGAGGCCAAAAGTTTCCCTCCATAACTGGTGTGGATGTTTGGGGCCAGGTTCAATGGAGAAGGGGATGTGAGGAGGGGGGCAGCTGAGGGCTCGACTGGGGTGGGTAAGGGTGGTTGGGGGCTTGGATAATGGTAGGGAAGGGTGTTGGGGCTCAACTGAGGTGAGGAAGAAAAGTAATAGGTCTGTGGCGGCGACAGTCGTGTAACGCCTCAGTCTACTGTGGGTGCGCTACAGGTCTGCAGATCAATGACCCTAGCCCCTCATCACCAACTGCGCTCAGTTGGTGACGAGGACCAGTTTAGAGCTCCCTTATCTAGGAGGTCTGAAGTTCAAGCCCCAGCCTCAACAACCCGCCATTGAAATTAGTGGTTGCGACCAATCTGATCCGTGGAGAGGGGTTGAGGTCATGGGTCTGCAAACTTGAAACGTACCCACTGTAGATCGGGGTGTTTCATAAAAAGCTCAGTTGATTACGAGGACCAATTTAGAGCTCCCTTATCTGGGAGGCCTTGGGTTCTAACCCCAGCCTTAACAACCCGCCATTGGAATTAACGGTTGCACCCAATCAGATTCGTGGAGAGAGGTTGGGGTCACTGGTCTGCACACCTATAACACACCCACTTTAGACCGGGGCATTACAAGTCGGGTTACTTAAGGGTGTAAGAGGTGGTGGCGGTAGGCTGAGAAAGGTTGTGGGTGGTGGCTGTCGGGCTAATGGAGAGTGTAGGTGATGCAGTACCGACGTTATACCTGCTTGCCACCTTGGAGTCCCAACAGACGGCCCACCTTAGTGTCTCACCAAGGCGGATTTATCAGGTATACGGACCGTACAACCCAACCCATCCCCGGCTCCACCACAGGGCCGATAGGTTGTTGAGGTCAGGACTCGATCCCTCGACCTCCTTGATAAAGAGTCTTCAGGCAACCTATCAAGGAGGTCGGGTATCGAGCCCCGACCTCAACAACCAATCGGCCCTGTGGTGGAGCCGAGGATGGGTTAGGGTGTACGGTCCGCGGACCTGATAAAGCCGCCTTGGTGAGACGCCAAGGTGGGCCCCTAGTGGGACTCCAGGGTGGCAGGCAGGTGTGACGCCTATCCTGCATCATAAAGTATTATGATGCAGGGCACGTCACACCTGCCTTCCACCCTGGTGTCCCTCCAGGGGGCCTACCTTGTCGTCTCACCAAGACGGCTTTATCAGACCCGCGTGCTGTACACCCCAATCCTCTCCGGTCCCACCACAGGCAGCCGAAAGGTTGTTGAGGCCAAGATTCGATCTCGATACCTCCTTGATAAAAAGCTCTCAGGCGAGCTCTCATCACCAACTCATCCGTGTGATGAGAGCTCTTTATCAAGGAGGTCTCGAGATCGAATTTCGGCCTCAATAACCTTTCGGCTTCCTGTGGTGGGACCAGTGTTTTAGATATCGGATGTCGGCGACATATCAAATTGAGTTTTTAAATGTCGGATGTCGGAAGTTGGAGACATGTCAGAGATATTTTAAAATATCGGATTTCCATGTCTTATAAATAAAATTTTTATTTTTATATATACTAACTATAATTATATGTTATAAAAATAAAAAAATAATATAATAAAAAGATAAAAAAGAGTCATTTATGTTACGAAATAAAATCGAATATTATCTAAAATAAAATATTATTAACAAATAAAAAAATGATACATTGTATAATATATTTAATAGTATACAATAATTATATTTTGATAAAAATAAGTTTATTTTAAATAAAGGATATTTAAAAGTTAAAAATCTTTAATTGATTATAAATTTTTTCAAACATATAAATTTATATTAAAAACATGCAAACAATAAACTAATAAATGTATTAAATATTTTCATATTTTTTGTAATATGAAATTTAAAAATTGTGAAACATTTATGCAAAATTGGTTGTAACAATAAAACATTAAAAAATCGAAATAATAAGTCTAATTGATTTAAACATATATAATATAATATATATATACGATTTAAATATATATTGTTAGTCTACTAATATAATAAAAAATAAAATAGTGGGTGATATATTTAAAACTCGTGTCGGCCGATATGTCAGAAAAAATCGGACATGTCGGCCTATGTTTTACAAAAGAACATAATCTTTTTTTTTTGAAAAACATATCATTTTGCCCTAAAAAATGACATGTCGGGAGACATGCCGGACACGTCGGAGGACATTTAAAATAACGGGTGGGACCAGAGACGTGTTGGTGTGTACGACTCGCAGGTCTGATAAAATCACCTTGGTGCGACGTCAAGGTGGGCCCCCTGACGGAACTCTAGGGTGGCAGGAAGGTGTGACGCCTGTCCAGTACATAAAAAGTGCACTTTTCTGATGCAGATCAGTTGGGGATGAGAGTCTGCCTGAAGACTCTTTATCAAGGAGGTCGGGGGATCGAGCCTAGTCCTCAACAACCTATCGGCCCTGTGATGGAGCCGGGGATGGGTTGGGGTGTACGGTCCGTGGACTTGATAAAGACGCCTGGTTGAGATGGCAAGGTGGGCCTCCTGGTGGGACTCCAGGGTGGAAGGCAGTTGTGATGCCTGTCCTGCATTAGGAGGAGGCGACGACGGAGATTCCCCTAGCTGGAGGGGGTGGTGACTGGTCATCAAGATGAAGGAGAATGGTTGGCGATGCCGGACTGAAGGAAAAGGTTGTTAGCGACGTCGGAACTGGAGGAGAAATTGGCTGGCGATGTCGGGATCAAGAAATAATGTAAAAAGCGGCGACGGCTTGGACTGGTGGGTCCAGTGAAGTTGGCACTGCCAGAGGGAGGCGTGGCCACCGACAGGGGTCTTTGGTGTCACATCCAGGAGCAGCGATTGAGGGACTTCAATTTTGAAGCCATATTTCTTGATACATGTATGCCTTAACCGTCTGGAATATATAAGAGGGAGGGGGAGATTTAGGTTAAGTCATCCAACATAAACGCACAATCAGATAACTTAACCTAATTCCCAAATTGCATCTCAAAAAGAAAAATACATGAAAATACAAAATATTGAGCCCGTCGCAATCACAATCTTCAATTGTCTGTCCGATGATCTAAAAATGTCAATCTCACGAATATCCGAACTAATGCGTAATCGATCTCCATCAATTTCTCCAGCTTAGAAACATTCATCTCCGGTGTATGGAGATTGCATGTTTCTAATGAAAATCACGAAGGACCCTCTGTTGCTCTAAGCAGGAAGCATCTCCATAAAAGGTCATTTTGTCACTGACATTCCCGAGAATCCCTCACATCAAGCATGCCGTCGTAGGAGCGAGGGGCAAGGATACAATGGTTATGGGGAGGGTTGTAATGGAGGTTGCAGTGGAGGCTGGATTTACAAGAGAGGCTGTAATGATGGTAGAAACTAAAGCTAAAAGGGAAGGCTAAAGGTCTACAACTAGGTGGTGTTATAACAATTTGGAGTATGCGTTGCTATGACGAATTTATGTTATCAAAAATTCCAATGAATGTAGCGACTAATGAAATTCCTAAGGATCGTTTTAACCAAACTTTATCTGTTTCTAATTGGAGTTTATGCAATAATTATTTTCTAAGTTAAGAACACAAAATGAAGCGAGCTTGAATGAGAAGTAAATAAAGTGCGAAAATTAATTTATACCGTTCTTAGACTTAAGCTCGTGTCTTGAGTCTTGACATGGCCGTAATTCACAAGAGCCCTGGTGTATACTGCTTATAAAATCTGAAACCTTATAAATACCCGTTATCATACAGGAAACTCTATAGAATTGTTCTCTACAGTGAAAGAGAGTGGGCACAATCGCGAATATGAAACACCAAATCACAGATGGAAAGATAATTAAATTGTGCTGGATCTCCTCGACTCCAAGTGGAAAACTAAACCACTGAATATAAGGTGATCGGGCAAGCAAGATTCATATAACATCGCATATGCACATACAACAACAACAACACTGAAGCCTTTATCCCACTATAGTGTAACATCGCATATGCACATATGTATGTAAATTATCTAGTTAAATTTCTGAATGAAAAAGGATATTTTTCTCAATTCCGGCGTTGTAAATCCACAAAGTCAACAAGAAATGTTAAGTAATATTTCTTGTTTGCTGCCCTTCAATTTTTTTCAGAACATAAAGCTTCCCACCTGATTGCTCTCAAGGAAATAAATCATTTTAAAAGAGATGCCAAAAAGGAGGAATTTGCGTCTCATGGGATTTTCCAGATCCAATTACCTCCAACGGATCTAGGCCACAATGAAAAATCCCTGTTCCGGTTTCAGAGAGCTACAGGAGGAAGACAACTTGGACTGGAGTTATTGCTGGCGATGTACAGTTGTAGGTCGGGAGTCTCCGGAATGCCGAATGGTGAAAGTGATTGAGAATCCGACTTCTCGATCCAGTGAAGGGGCGAAGATAGGAGTCCTTTCTGGCGATCCAAGAGGACAGGACGAACTCGGTAACTGGAAAACTGAGATGAAGTTGGAGGATATCACCGGGCGGTTACCTTGTTCTCCACCGGGATTGATTTGATGAAGAGGAGAGGGCGAGATGGAAAAAGAAGAACGACGGTTACCAAAAGAAAGATGAAGAAACCAATCAGCCCTTGTTCATTCCACATATGACTTGAGGTCTTGGACTTCGATTTAGAAGGTGAGCCTCTATTGGGAGTTACAAAATGGGGTATATTAATCCCCATAACTCCAAATTTAAAACCAAATAAATTAAATCTCCTAAAATTAATTGAGATCTAAATAGGTTGCCTTTTCATATGACAAGGGTAAGACCGGGTTCACGTCCAGAATTTACGAGAAGATCTGACCCACCTATAACAGGCTTCGATCGTTCGCGCGACTGAATTAACGTGCACTCGTAGTAGTCTGAATAGATTTTAATTTTCGCGTACGACTTTATTGGGATGTCTCGATGAATTGAGTCTACCGAATGAAAATTTTCTAATAGGTGGCTCCACATCTAGAATCAAATCCTTTACATTGACTACAATATGAATACCATATACCTAGAAACATCATGTTCGAAGAAATTTGACTCAGCTCTCATGACAACGTATGGACCAATTCACTTATCACTCAAATTCAAAGTTGTGCCCAATGAAAACCTCTCAAATAATGTGCAAATCATCACCCAATCACCATCATTGAACATTTGCTCTCTCGTGTGACTATCCTGTAAGTTTTTAAGTTCTCATTATTTAATATAGTTTTGTGTTGGAGTATGTCATACAAAATATGTAACAACTGCAAATAAACAATGATCTGCCCAGCATACTAACAAGACATAAACTCCTTATAGCAATGTAGGTTCCTAAGGATGACTGGTTTATCTAGAGGTTTTTCTTGTCTGTGTTGAAATATTCGTTGAGAGTTGGAACACCCAATGATTACCTTGGACATTAGCATTAATCTATAGTATCATGACATACCAAATGTCTCCTAAGGGACAAATTATGAAACACCCCAACCCAGTTTAACAGGAAATCAGGAGTCCGGCCGGGCCCGCGATAAAAAGTAAACTAAGTAACGGTATATAAACTGATATAAACAAGTAATTTAAAAGCTAAAAAGAAACTTACAGCGAAAGTAGAGTAAAAAATATTAATTATGGGTAAAAGTGTATCTTACAATACTGAATTCACAGGGCCAACTAGAACAAAAAACAACACTATGAAACTGATATACTGTCAATCTGAAGTAAACAGATACAACAGAACATGAGTGAAGTACAATGAATACATAATGTCTGCAAATAAAAATAAAGTACAATAACAGTGGTATAACTGTACAAAACTGACGACTGTAAAGACTGCGCCGCCTATTCTATGCGGATCCCCTGTCCGGAGTCTCCTGTAAAAACAATTTCCAAATGGGTCAGACTCACTGGAGAGTAAGAAAAACTACTCCCTTCAGCAATACTTAAAGAAAAAAATATAAGTGAATATTACTTGAATTTAAAATTTGCATAATTTCTCTAACATAAAACTTGACACTTGAGTTCATGATCTGAGACAGAATCGGCATATTGTGTGATCTGACACACTCTTGTCTCAATCGTACAAATCGTTGATTTCTGTAGTTTGAACTTATGACTGTTGTAAGTTTCAAACATGTTCTTTATTATCTTATTAACACTTGTCACTAAGGACGACTGTGCATAAACTAGTGACTGTAGTTTGAGTGGCAAACCTGATGGTACCCTGACTGGATGTCCCTCGAGTGGAATATAGACTCCTATCTAAGGAGTTACATATCAGTAGCAAGGGTCATCGACCCTGAGCTTGAAGTTCGAGTGGTGGCCTACTGGCCCTGAGAACACGATGGTGTGCCTCCACCATAATCGAGAGGGTAATCCTTCCTCGATTTTTCTTTTCTGAATTAACTTAGACTAGTGTTCAGTGAGTCAAACACGAAGTAGTGTTCTAGTTAAAAGTACCGGGCTTAGGTTTTTAATGACACTGAATATGCTAACTTAGCCTAAACGTATACCTACTCCATTGACTTGGTTCTGACTATAAGAACTTGTGATTTCTAAGTGAATAAACCAACATAATTAATACATGAATTAAAAATAATCTGAACTGTTAGATTAAAAGGAGTCGAGTGTCTTACAGTGGTGTTACAACATTCGCACACGCGGCTAGGTGACATGAATCTCTTTCCAAAAGATCTGACCACTACTAATTTCTCTAATCCTTTGCTTCAATGACCACCGAAAATTTGAAATCTAACAGATAAACCTAACTTAGACATTCCCCTTTAGGGTTTCGGTGAAAATTTCTCAAAATATTAACAAACAACTAATTATGGTGGAAAAGAACGCAAAAAAAGAGCGTTACCACAAATTAACAGCGACTAAATTAGGTGGTTGATTTTTGATCTGGGAAGAACTAGTTCCTCAATTCCTAATTTGGTTCGATAGAAACTAAGATTAAACATAGTTGAGTATCAAACATGACGTTTTACTCAAATAAAATAAGAATAAAGAGAAACGATACTCACCAGAAGCAAAAATGGTGATTTCAGAAATTCTTCCCGCCAGCTAGGGCTGCAGAGGAAGGAGCGATTGCCTGATTCCGGCGAGGAGGGAGAGGCGTCAGACTGGTCTCACGGTCGATCCTGCTATTGGTGCTACCCGCGTAAACGCCTTGTAGCTTTCCAATAGATTCTCCAGACCAGATACATTTCGCTTATCGCTTATACTATACGCAACTGGGACTGGCTTCGCGCCTTTTTCAATTAGATGTCTCCACCCATGGGGGCCTTCCTCGCGTGATAGTACATCTGCGATTGGTTTGCATATCACATTTCACGGCATAGCTTCACTCCCATTTGAAATGCTAGTTGAAACTAACAAGAAGTCTGTGCTGGTTAAGAAAAACCTGAGACCTAGATTAGTAGCGAGAAAAGGAGGATCTCCCGTTGGTTCATAGAAAATTGCCTTTCTTTCCTCTCCTTTTAGTCGAGTGATCCCTATTCCTATATTATCTAAATAATCACCTCTCGCTATCGCTCGAGCGCCCCCTACGGCCTCTGTTTTCATTCTCTTGTACCACGGGTGGTGGTAAGCTCGGGGAAGCTAGAAATTGAGTGCGCCCCTTAGTGAAGAAATACCGCTTTTTTTCAATTGAGTCCCAGGCCAGCCCGACCCACTTTGCTTGCTTCTCTATTCCAGTAGCATCAGGTTGACTTTCTTCTTTCTCTTCAGATCAAATTCTTCATTGCACGAACGAACTAAGAAATCGTTCCTTACGGCTTTTGGGGGCGATCTTCTCAAGGAATTGGGATAACCACCCTAGCGAACTATTGCCTTTAGCCCGCTTCTGCGGAACTTCAGATTCCGTATCTAGTAATGAATGAAACAATCAGAGGCTGAAACTATGTATGGATGTAGCTCACCCAAGAGAGGGGTCAAGAACTTGGCTGCCTGTGAGGCTGCGTTAACCGACGTTACAACGTGCTTTTTTTCTTTCTTCTTTCAAAACTTCAAGATTGAAGCATGGGCGGTGGTCGAATGAATAGAATGTCCGAGTAAGGATAAAGCACTACTCTTCTCTTTGACGGAGTTAGAACCACTAAAGGAAGCCGGTCTTTCCGTATTCAGTCCTGGTTAAGATCTAGTAGCTTGCTTCTCATCAACATACTGGTCACGCCCTATTTACTGAAAGGGTTGAGATCCCTCACTTGATCGATTGCCCAGAGAACCTGCGCCTTACCGCCCCGTGGGCTTCAATATGCTCTTGCCCTTTCTTGTCGGTCACCCATCCCATGGCCTGCCTAGTTTCCGATCTAGCTTAGATCAGGAATTGACTCGCAAAGCAGTTCTAGCAACCCACGGAGCGGTAGAAAACCAAAAGAAAGCAGTCCAACTAAGGGGATGCCCTGGGAGCAGATAATGGGAGTGATGCTATGAGCTATGGGCTGTGGCCAGTCTCAACTAAGGAGTACTCGACTAGTGGCGTAGGCTGTCTCAACTGAAGCGATTAGTGCAATTGAGTCTATGTGTGGGACCGGGACTTTATGCATAAAATGAAAGTAACGAAACTCATCGAGCAAGTGACCGTGCAGCTGAAATCCTTGGGAGGTACAGAAAGGTGGCTTTTGAAGCCTATGTTCGGAGTTCCCTTACTGCGCGTGTATCTCTCTTCTCCTGCAATAGAAGAGCCACCGTCTCAGTGATGGCAGTTACCCCGGATTTCCCTTTTCGCAAATAGCCTGTAGGTAAGACGCGTGTCTCGATAGGAGTTCCTCTTTCTTTCTACCTCAAGGAGAAGCCGATCTCAGTAGTTGGTTTGGGAGCGCGGATGTACCGCAACTAGGTGGTCTTGGCACATGTCTTCAAAGTTACACTACATACGCCATTCCGGCCCTCACTAGCTCTTCGCTTGGTTGTACAAAGAGCATGCCCGAGGGGGCAACTACGCTCACCGCGCACTTGCATCACCACCTGAGCTTCGCTACCGCTTCGCCCAGCTCCTAAGCCTACCACGAACCCATCACGTGGCTGCTAAAGCAAGCTAAGACACGGCCCTGAGGAAGCCAAAAGACCCTCTCACGGCCGAAGGCTCCGCAACACGTTGGAGAACTTTTAGATCCCGCCCTAAAACGCCCATTTTCCTAGAGTTCCGAACCTCATTCTCACCGCAGCCTTCTTAAGCCGAAAGAAAGCCGGGCAAGAATCGCATTTTTTGGGGGGAGCAGAATCGTATCTGGCAGTGGTTCTTCGGATCGATCACAGATTCTCGGCCCCGTCGTTTGGCTTCCACTCCAGTTGACCTCTCTTGTTCTCCTCTCCTCCCCCTTACACAACCGGGTGGAGGACTCGGGGGGGGGGGGGGGGGGCGCTAATTCACGGTTATAATAACCGTGAATTGTTTATTAGGAGGAAAATCCCCCTTTTTGTTATTATATTTATATATATATTAATGAGTGCTAGCACTACCGCTAAGGAATATTAATTAAAAGAAATGTTACCTCCAAACTCCGTCGGCTCGATTAATTTTGCTCGCGATCGGACCCTGAAATTTAATTTAACGCAACACTAAAATTGGGATGTTACAAATTATTGGGAAGCTCATTGGGTGGTCGATACGAAAAAAATTGTCGTAGACGATGCGATCTCTCGAAGGGATGTTGAGGAACTCAAAGTTGAGTTAAATATCTCTCAAAGGGTAAAACTCGTCAGGTGGCTCCACATGAGGTGTATTAGAATGCTTGTCGTGAATGTGATGATTGCTCAAACGTGTACCCAGAAGGTCCATTCTAGGAAAACTGCTACTTAGAGAGGACTCATCGAGTATCTTAATAGGAGGCTTCTCGAGGGACCCATCAATAGCAGAATAATACTCCAGGTGTGCATCACTGTGGCCCTAGGAACATGTGAGGCAAAGTATGTCGTCAATAATAGGCTATAGACCCGCGCTTGAATCAGGACTAGACACTGAGATAAAAAGACTATGAGACACGCATTCAAGATTGGGTTTGCAATAGGTGAAATGAAAGCATTTGTGCCAGGAGTAGGTGAGGAGTGAATCATGACAAGTTTTTTAATTTATTCGCGAACACTAATGATCAATATTGTAGGGTCAATTGTTGTGGGGTGATTACACATCATACACCGAACCTCATGAGAATGAGATGACTCAGTACAAGGAAGTCCATCATTCATTTCTAAGGAGGTAGCATTAGGTACGAGGGTAGCCTCGGTCTGGGAGTGATTCACCATAGGACAATCAAAGTGCACGTCTACTTGACTAATTCTAGTGGATCTCAAGGACTACTCATAATGAATGATGAGATGATATGTCTGCTCGAGGGACTCTAATTAGTGATGAGTCAACTCAATACGTTTTACGACTCGAAGTACAAATCAAAATCGGGAAGTGGTCATAATTGACACCTCTCGGATGTCACTGCTCACAACTAATTCATCTTAACGATCTTTATACTCAGTTCCATACATGAATTCCTGGGCAAAAGTTAAATAATTGCTCGACCAAGTGACTCTGATACGATGCTGACAAATACCTTTAACATAACCTCAGTCTCATCTCTACCCAACTAGTGATGTGATGAAGATCTCTCTCACCTTTCCTCTCAATGCAAGACCAATATGCTCTCGCATGATTTAGAAGTTTAAGTTTCACAAATTTGATTGGACACTCATCGAATAATTCAAAATAATCGAGATAATATTTCATATCTACGAGTCAATAACTAAAAGACTCTAGACTCGATGAACCGTCAAACGGCTAGGCAACATCACGAAACCTACACTCGAGATCTCTCTAGAAATGATGATCCTTGTAGTAATCATCCTTAAGATAATCAAGTCTTATTGAAGGTTCAACGCGGTTTGCTCGTGCGCCGAGATAGGGACAATGATAATCATCATAGTGATCGTCTTTAGCATAATGGAATTGCGTCGAGGGATCAACAAAATCTCTGGATGTGGTGTGCTGCGAACGAGAATAATCATTGCAATAATGTGAGAATCTCTCAGAAGGGGTTCTATGAGATCAAGTATAAACAGACTCGGGATCTTCAAATAGAGGAGAGGAATGACGATGATAACTAGTCATCAATAAACCTATAGACTTAATGACTGCGTATCAAAATTAAGCCCGAACTTGGGCCGTTGATACCCAATCTGAGCATGATGAATCCACATATGACGGACGCGCAATGCCCTAACCCTAAATGAGTGCAAACAATAAAGGACAATTGCGGTGAACCTTCGATAAACCCTAAAATAAGATGCAAACTAATGTATGCCCACAATTTGATGAGCTTATGATGACTAACCCTAGCTCTGATGCAATGCTCGTGAATGATTCAATCATGCATGTATTTCTTCCCATGCACAATTAATTAAATATTATTTAATTTAAAATACTCGCGGAAGCGTCACAATTGATCACAAATATTGTAATTTAGGCAAACATACAGTAAATGCAAATTAACCGGAAGTGCTAAGATTAAATGTAAGGGATATTACTGTGCACACATAAATAAATTTGATGAGCCAATTAATTGAGCAAAATATTACTAGCAATACAATATATATGTACAATGCAAATAAATAAAAACTGAAGTACATGCTCACCAAATAATTGTTACCGGTGGTGCTGGGGGGTCCAGAAGGGAGAATAGGGGTGCAAGTTGAGTTGAGCCGGCTCGAAAAAAGCTCCACTCGAGCTCGATTGCGAGCTCGAGCTCGATTGCGAGCTCGAGCTCGAGCTCTTGTTCATGAGCTCGCGAGTTTTTTTTTTCTTTTTTTAAAATAATAAATAATTATAAATAAAAAATTGTTAATGAGCTAAAAAGCTTGTGAGCAGCTCGGAAGCTCGAGCTCGAGCCATGCAACTATGAATAGTTTGAATCAAATATGGGTTCCATTTTTTTGGTGTTGTCTCAATAGTTCCTATACCAATTATCTTGCCCCAAATCTTGCTCATCAAAAATGTTTGAATCAAATAACTGCGTGTACATGATGCATATGTTTTTTTCATTTCTGTAAGATGAATTCTTGCAATACTATGAATGATAGATTAGCAATACTAATACCGATATATATCATAGGATTTAATCAACTATAAATTATACAAGCTGGATTTCTCTGCAAAATAATTGTGTGCTTGCGCTTTGAAAAGGAGTACGACTGGACATGATAAATCTCCAACTTGAAAAGCTTCTATATAGCCTCTATGATATAGCCGATAATACAGATCTTCCAGAAATCACATAGAACAGAAATAATTGCAGGAAGCGGATCGCATGGAGCAGAAAATGAAATTTTATTTATACGGAAAGAATCTGGAAGAAATCGCATGGAGAAGCCGATTGTTCAGATCTGGAAGCCGATTGTATTTTCTCCTGGCACGGCTATACTAATGTAAGATTAGCATTAATATATCAGCGGTTAAAAAAATATAAATGGGTAATAGTGAAAGAAATTAAAAATACCTTCAATTTATACGTAAGGCTGAAGTCTAGCTCCTTACTCAAGGGAACTGCAGGGGTTGCTTTCTTAAATCAAGGCCAGGCCACTCTGGTGGAGTAACTCCAGCAGAGCTCACATGTTTATACCTATTAACATTGTAGAGAGGGAAAAAACCAACCTTGTATATATGTTCACTTGTGTACAGTGACGGACCCAGGATTTTTGTCCGACCCGGGCACCAACTAAAAGTCCTAACCTGAAGCTCTCCCTCCTGTGAAGTAGCAGGCCACCACAAGGCTTTTTTAAGAAGACATTCTCTCGCTAACTTTTCTCTTGATTGCGGCCCCGTTGTTGTCTTCGTTTCTGGCAATTGTTGCTTCCACATCATAGCCGCATCCAAAGAGTACACCACTACGTAATTTTTGTCTCCAATCTTTGCTTCCACGAGGTCGTAGATGACGTCAAAATTTGCTAACATGGATATAACTTTATTTCAAGAACAGATTTGAGAAAATAATTTCTTGGTAAATTTTTGGAGTGCTAAATTGGTTTTAACCATCTTTAATTCAAGTTAAAATTTTAAATTGATGGAAGTTAAATAAAAAAGTTGTGGAAATACGAAATAGGTGATTAAAAATTTCAAATATTTGTTATGAAAATAAGGTATCTATCGAACTTGCCGAGGGAGTTTTACCGGACCAAGCATTATGACAAACACCTGACGTGCACATCCTTCATTACTAGGGAGCAAAGGCAAGCAGCCACCAAGTAACACAACTTTTTAAATTTTAACCTTAGATGCATAATCACATTAACAACAAGTAAAAAATTATGTACACAGTTTTTTAACATATCTATATTTATTGATCTTTGGTCTATTTTCTGCATTACCGACAATATTTTAGAAAATTTCCGAAGTATAGCTTCTTATACTTTTAAAATACAGACATTTTGTTTACATTTATTAAACATTCACATTACAGTAATCAAAGCCCTAAATCATTAAGATTTTACAGGGAATACATTAGCGGACACCTAAATCAATAATTTTTAATAGGAAATCATTAAAATTTACCTTTCGGGCTTGATCTGTGAAGGTTGAAGCAGGGAACCAAACTGAACAACGGTAAATGGCGGATTGCTGACTGCAGGATTGAAGCTTGGAAACATGGAGACTGAGTGTCGAGAGGCTGTCTAGCAGAGAAATGAGAGGTCGTCGCCAATCTCCATTGACATGCAGTCGTCTAGTTGCGTTGTTGTCTGGAGTCGTGGACTCCATCGCCATCGTGGAAGAGGCTCTCCCTGGAGTCTTGCTTCAGCAAAGCAATAAGGGAACTAGGGAAGGGATTAGGGCACGACACATCTAAGGGGACATGATTTTTTTTCTATCTCCGGGATAACAGGGGCGGACTAGTGGGAAGTCGCGAAAAGCTTTACCTGGGCACGTGCCCGGGTATGCCTGCATGTGGGTCCGCCCCTGCTTGTGTAAAATACAAAGAATGAGTACAAATATATAGATGAGAGAAAGAGAGAAAAAGGTCCTATACAAGATGTGGGACTAAAGAGGAGAGAAAAACAATAAATGTTACAAAATGAGTCTAGATTAAATGAGCTTTTCTAACACTCCCCCGCAAGCTGGAGCGTATAGGTCATATGCACCCAGCTTGGACAAACACTGGTAGAACATGGTACTTGATAAGGCCTTTGTGAGAATGTCAGCAACTTGATCAGTGCCCGGAACATGCTTTAACTCAAGTTTCTTCAATTGAACTTTCTCTCGAATGCAGTGACAGTCAACTTTGATATGTTTTGTGCGCTCGTGAAACACCGGATTTTTTGCTATGTGTATGGCGGCTTGACTATCACAGAATAGAACAACATATGAGGGGAGTTTTACTACCAGGTCAGTAAGGAGACTTTCAAGCCATGTGAGTTCTGAGACAACCGAGGCCATCGATCGGTATTCAGCTTCCGCAGAGGAACGAGCGACCACGGCTTGTTTCTTACTTTTCCATGTAATGAGATGACCCCCCAAAATAAGTACAAAACCCACTTGTTGACCTCCGATCGTCCAGGGAACCGACATAATCGGCATCAGAATAAGCGATTAAAGCGGTAGCCGAGTCGGAGGTTTTGTAAACCAGCCCTTGACCCGGAGCTCCCTTAAGGTATCGGAGAATCCGTTCAACCGCCTGAAGATGAAAAACTTGGGGGGCATGCATGAACCGACTGACAACCCCAACGACAAACGATATATCCGGCCTCGTGACCGTTAGATAGATCAACTTGCCCACAAGGCGTTGATAGTATTCTGGGTTCTGAAGAAGCAAATTGTCATCAGAAGCATGAACACACAATTTGTGATTTGCCTCCATCGGGGTACAAGCTGGTTTGCAACCAGACTGACCAGCGTCTTTGAGAAGATCGAGAAAGTACTTCCGTTGGGAGAGGACCAGCCCGTTCGGCCGTCGTGCGATCTCGAGACCAAGAAAGTAGCGAAGATGCCCCATGTCTTTGGTCTGAAATACAGTGCTCAGATGCTGTTTGACCTCGTGAAACCCCTTTGAATCATCCCCAGTGAGTAGTATATCATCAACATAAACCAGCAGAAGGATGGTGCCAGTGGCTCGGTGTCGCGTGAATAGGGAGAAACTCTGCAGAACTCCGAGTGAACCCCATGTCCCGAACCACCTTGCTGAACTTGTCAAACTACGCCTGAGGGGACTGTTTGAGACCATAAATGGATTTCTTAAGAAGACACACCCGAGACTCCCCCGTGGTCTCAAACCCGAACGGTTGGCGCATGTAGACGGTTTCCTGAAGGTCGTCATTCAAAAAGACGTTCTTGATATCGAGCTGATGAATGGGCCAGTGGCGGTGCACCGCCACAGAGAGAAGAACACAGACGGTGTTGAGCTAAGCCACCGGAGAGAAGGTCTCCTCATAGTCAAGGCCCTCCTGTTGCGTGAAGCCACGGGCCACAAGACGGGCCTTCAGTCTGGCAATAGTGCCATCTGGAGCATGCTTGATGACGAAAACCCATTTACACCCAACCGAGTGCTGACCTGGAGGTAAGGGAACCAAGATCCAGGTCTGGTTGGCCCAAAGGGCCGTCATTTTTTCGTCCATGGCCGCCCGCCAGCCTGGATGTTGAAGTGCCTCCTGCAAAAGAGTTAGGGACAGAAACAGAGGATAAAGAAGTGGAAAGTGAAGAAGAGGTGGAGAAAGGCGATGGAGAGAGACGTAATTCACCATCAGATGAGCGGTGGATGCGGGAGCCGGAGCAGCAGGTAGCAGAGCACCAGAGGTCAAAGCCGACTGCAGAGGGGCAACGGGATGAGGAGAGCGACGAGAATAGACCCAGATAACTTGTGGTGGTGGACGGGCTGGAGGCAGGGCTGGAGGAGAAGAGGATGAGGAGCGGGGAGCAGGGATGACAGGACGAACGACGGGGTCTGTACTAGGAGCGATATCCAGATCAGAGAAAAAGGGAAGATCTTCACGGAAAGTGACATCCGCAGAGACAGTAACTTTGCGGGTAGCAGGCGAATATCACACATAACCCTTTTGAGTACGCGAGTACCCCACAAAGATATGTTTGGCGGCACGTGGTTCCAACTTGTCGATGGAGGGACCAAGTCGGTGAACGTAGCAGGTACACTCAAAGACCCGAGGAGGAACGAGAAAAGGCGGAGTAGAGGGAAAGAGAAGGCTGAAGGGAGTGGCATGCTGGAGGATGGAAGAAGGGAGGCGATTGATGAGAAAACAAGCCGTGGAGAGCGCGTAGTTCTAGTACGGTTTGGGAACCTGCATTTGGAGCATAAGGGAACGGGCGACATCAAGAATGTGACTATTCTTGCGCTCGGCGACACCATTCTGTTGTGGAGTATACGGACACGAGGTTTAGTGAAGAATGCCGAACTCAGAGCAGAGAGTCGCGAAGGTATGACCGGTGTACTCACACGCATTGTCAGTACGAATAGTACGAATGGAGGCAGAAAATTGAGTGCGAGTCTCAAGTATGAAGGCCCGGAAGACGCGGGGAAGCTCAGAGCGATCCCGGAGGAGATACAACCACGTCATGCGAGAGTAGTCATCAATAAAAGTAAGAAAATACCGGTAGCCAGAAATACTAGTGATTTTGTACGGACCCCATATATCAGAGTGTACCAAAATAAAAGGAGCGGAGCTCCGAGTACAATGAGAAGGAAAAGATGAACGGGGCTGTTTGCCCAAAATACATGTGTCACACTGAAATGCAGGAAGAGAAATATCTGGAAGAGCCATCCGGAGGACTGGAAGAGGAGCATGACCCATGCGGCGATGCCAATCCGAAGAGGAGATAGACGCGAGGGTGGTAGGAGAGTCGTCAAGAAGATATAACCCATTCTGCATCCGCCCCCTACCAATGATAGTCCGTGTCTGCTGATCCTGGATGAGAAAAGAAGAGGAAGTAAATGTCACAGAGTAATTGGAATCAGTAGTAAGGCGACCAACAGAAAGTAAATTGAAATGAGAGCCCGAAACGTGAAGAGCCGAGCGCAGAAGGAGAGAAGAGGTGAGGGGAATATCAGCACATCCAGAGACAGGAATAGATGCCCCATTGGCCACGATAATGTACTTTGGGTGAGGTGAAGAGAAGTACTGAGGCGGCCGAACAGAGGTGATGTGATGAGTGACACCAGAATCGAGGATCCATCGCGGGCCAAGGATAGCTCGTACACTGTGAAGATGATGCGGGACCCGGGCCATCATCATGGCTATACCCACAGCTTCCTTTTGGGCACGTTGGGCAGCAAGATCCAGAGTAGGAGGCTGATGGTGGAGCCAAGCCTCGACCAGAGACCGAACCTGAGCAACAAAGGACGTCAGATCGGTCGCGCCACTGCTATCAAGGGCTTGGAGAGCAGTAATAATGTCATACAGATGGTGGAGACTATCCGTGCCAGAGTAGAGGGTGTGGAGCTCGTCCCACATGCCTTTGGCCGTCTCATGGTACATGGTCAGGCGATAAGATTCGCCATCAAGAGAATTAGGAAGCCAAGTCTGCACCCGACCATCATTGCGTAACCATTCATCCGTAGGAGTACCGGTAACGACCTGAGTCAAGTGATGAAGGAACCCCTTGGATTGCAAGACACGGCGAACAGAATGTGCCCATTCCACAAAGTTTTTCTTCTCGGTCAGAGAGATTGTGGTAATACGAAGCTCATCGCGGACTTCCGGGAGAGAGGCCTGGCGGTCAGCAGGAGGAACCGCCGTGCCAACGGAATCAGCAGAGGAGGTCATGGAGAAGAGAGGCGGCTAGGAGAACAGACCGAACAACAAAGAAGACCGCGCGACCTGAGCAGTAACCGCCACGCACGACGGGAAGGCACCAACAACGAGAGGAGCCCGCGACCAAAGACGGAGACCGGGAGAGAGAGCAGGCCGCAGCGGACAGAGAGAGGCCGCAACAGACACTGAGAGAGAGGCCGCAGCGGATAGAGAGAGAGGCCGCAGCGGACAGAGAGAGGCCGCGAAGAGAGGAACGAGGAGAAGACCGCGACCAAAATGCAGGAAGGCAGGAGTCCGCACGGTCTGGCGGAGCACAGCAACGGTCCAAGAAACAGGAGGTCGGCGGCGGTTAGAGAGAAGAGACCGCGAGTAGGGAGATTCGAGCAGAAAGAGAGAAGAGACCGTAACGCCCGGGACCAACCCGCAGGAGAGGCAGGCCGCAGAATAGGCATGCCGCAGAAGAGACAGGCCGCAGCGAGCCGGAGCAGGCCGCACGAGAGGAAGTCCGCAGTGAGGAGGAGCAGGCCGCTGCGAGCTAAGTCAAGCCGCATCGAGGTGAAGTAGGGCGGGAGAGAGGCAGGGCGTAGCGAGGTAGAATAAGGCGCAGGGAACCGGAGCGAACCGGAGCAGGTCGCGAGCGAGGCAAGCAGATCAGCAGGCCGCATCGAGCTGTACCAGGTCGAAAGAAGGACAGGCCGCAGAGGGAGAGAGAACAGGCCGCAAGAGACAGCGGTCTGTAGGAGAGGGAAGGTGGACCCGACGAGAGAGAGAGAGTGGGGGAAGGCTATAAAATGTCGGAGGGGAGGGGTGGAGCCACAGAGAAGAAGAGGAAGCAGAAGAAGAGGAGCGGAGCGGTCAGGTAGGCAGGCTGCAAGAAGCCGGACGGGTAGCGGACAGAAAACAGACCGCGCGGGAAGAAAAGGGAAGCCGCTCAAGGAGAATCGTTGGCTCTGATAGCATGTAGAGAGGGAAAAAGCCAACCTTGTATATATGTTCACTTGTGTAAAATACAAAGAATGAGTACAAATATATAGATGACAGAAAGAGAGAAAAATGTCCTATACAAGATGTGCGACTAAAGAGAGGAGAGAAAATCACCAAACTTGAATGCATGAAATATAGTTGTGCCCATAGCAGTTTTCCATCAGATGCTATTAGATAATGACATTAATGAACTACATTTATTTGATTTCATGAAATACCTTGGCACTACATTTATCAAAGTTCAGGACTTGTCCTTATTGTTTGTTTTAATCCAATGTGCTCCGCTCATGCTTGATGCATTTTATTCCAATGCTCGATGCATTTGCTTGCATCCTAGCTTGGATAACCCAAAACTAATAAATTGTCATTAATATTAGTTTTGAAAGAAAAAGATACAAACTATAAACGTCTTTTACCATAAGAAACTATGAATGTTCAAATATTTGATCCAAATAGATTTAAAACTCTAAAAATAGTGAATTTATGGATCGAGAACATAAGAAAATGTGCATTCAAATTGGAGGAGACATAATCTCCTTTGACGGTTATGTTTGCGTTGCGCATAATCTCTGTCTTTTGCACGTGCACTAAATTTTAACAAATTGCAAGAGATTTAATTGATTGCGCTACAAATACCAAAGCCTGGAATAAATGTAGTAGCCATTGAATCATCAACAAAGAGAAATCAGTCGGGTTAAGGTAGTATTTTTATTAAACTGATTGTAAATACAATTTAAACTGATTATAAGTAAATACATTACCGATTATATTCAATCTAGATATACTAAACTGCTAAGATTGATAAAAAGGGATTATGCACATTCCCAAATGACATGATGACAACTGCAGGCATAGGTTGGTTTGGACCCCTAACTACTTTATTTGGATATTGAAAACATTTATCAAGGAAAAAAGCATGTGACCACCTCCTCTGTTCAGATAAATATAAACATCCACAAAAAATGCAATACAAAACAGGAAAGAAAAGAAGTAGAAAAAAACGACCATCAATATATATCATAATAAGCACAGGTAGGGGCTAAATTTTAATTGTTCATTATAGGGTTGAATGCAAAAGATAAGCACATAGGTAAATTTATGAATGAACTCATACAGAACTTGATTAACTATGAAATGAAACAGAAATTGATTAACTAAGAACTCATACAGAATCACCCGAATGTGTTAAAAATCGGTAAAAATTCCGAGTTCCATTCATAAACTAAAAATGATAATCTGTATTCGACGAACTGGCGCTGGGATTATAGCATTACATCAAGCGATTTTAGATATTGAAAATAAACCCTAAATCCATAAAGAAATTGACACAGTCACACAAATACCTTGTTTGGGAAGAGGAAGAGGAGCGGCAGCGGCGGGGGTTTCTAATTGTCTATAGAATCGTTTGGAGGCCAGATCGAGGCCATCAGATGCAGAGGCGCATGCGAGGTGCGAGGGTTTTCGAAGAAAGGAGTGGCAATGGAGGAAGAGGAGTGGTAGCGGGAGAGAGTCAAAGGTGAGAGGGTTACCGATGTTTGCCGTCGGCGATGGAGGGGAGATGTGCAGGGGAGTTGAGGGGGTTTTCATGTCAACGATAAGAGGCGCGCATGTTAGAGTTAAAACCGACGGGATTTAGTAGCACAGGAAAGCGAAGGAAGGATGATCCGTATGCGAAGAGCTCTGAAGTGAAGGCTGAAGGAGAACCCTAGGCTGGATCACGAAGTTGCAGCTGGGGAAAGGGGGAAGAGTCGCGGGATCGTGAGGAGGCATTGAGACGAATGAGAATCATGAGGGTTTAGGTTGCCGAGAGTACTCGTGTAGTAACTAGCGATCTGTGGCATTTATTTAGGTGGAGGATCCGTGACCTTTGATTAAACACGATCACACACACACACACACACACACACACACACACACACGTACGTACATATAAGTTCGTACGTACGTATATGTACGTACGTATATATATACGCACGTACATATATATATGTATATATATTTATATATACTAGCATCTTTGAACAAGCGAGATTTAATGTAATATATCTCAGTTTTTTTAAAAAATTATTTCTCTCAGGCTGTATGGTTGATGATAAAAATCAATGGTCGAATCCTTAAAATACATATATTTTAGAATGATGTCACCATTCAAATCAATGGTTTTTAATATTTCTCTCTCCCCCTTTCTCTTCCCACACACGCCTCTCCCCTTCTCTGCTCTCTTCCCCATGCAAAACGTCAAGGGAAAACTCCATCACCGCCTTCTCTCCCTCCCTCTCCCTCTCTTTCCCTCTCTTTCTTTTTACATCATTACTGTGGGCCCCATCTCTCTTTCTCCTGCCCACGTTCTCCTTCTCTCTTTTTTCCCCTCTCTCCCCGCTGTCCCCCCCTGCCCTCTCCCTCTCTCTTTCTTTCTCTTTCTTTTTACAGCATTACCACGAGCCCCATCTCTACTTCCTCCCCTCCCTCTCTCTCTTTCTCCTGCCCACGTTCTCCCTCTCTCTTTATTTCTCTCTCTCTCTGTTGGCCCTCCCCCACCCTCTCTCTCTCTTTCCCGCTCTCTCATAGCTTTAAGAGACCTATTATTATTCATTTGTCTTCTCTCCCTCTCTCTCCTCAAACTTTTTGTCTCTCTCCATCTAACAGATGAAATTAAAGATGCTCGTTGATCAAACGGTTGAGGGGGAATGTATGGTGTGCTTGAAGATATGCATATTCCTATATATATATCGCCACACACACACACGTGACAATACCCCGGTCACGACAGTTGCGGGAGTATGGTTGTTTGAAGCCCCGTTTACATACATATGTATCTATGTGTATATAAATGATAACGAAGGCAAAAAAACATATAAGGAAATACTACAAGGAAAATTTGCAGAAAATGTAATTAGACATATAAGAGACTGACTATATATATAGTACTACTTGTTGGAACCAAGAAATTGGTTCCTGCATTCGGACCAAGGGGGTGACAAGATCTTACTAGTTTAGTAGTCGCCTCACGGGAGATTTGGCGAGAATAAGGTAGCGAGCAAAATAATAGTTCCGGTCTTCCTACTAATAAGACCCTCGTGCTGCACCGAGGAGGTCCCGCCACACACCCAGAAGTTTATTGGAACTTCCCCTCCTAAATCCATTGCTGAGCTCGACACAAGGGAGACACATATTGAACTCGCAACTCACTCCTATAGTGGGGGGGGGGGGGGGGGGCGTCAAGGGTCCTCTCAACTTGTGACTTGGGGTCCTATTTATAAGCAAACTCAAATCCATGGGCATAACAGTCTTTTTGGTTTGCAAGAGCTCGCTGGGCACCCGGCTGTTTGGAATGGCGAGGTCGCCTCGCAACTTCTGGAATGGTGAGGTCGCCTCACAGCTGGTATGACGTGGTCACCTCGCGAGGGCCTACTCGCCTGACCGGCTCGAGCTTCCCCTCTCTTTGGGGGCGAGTTGGGCTGGACTCTGCAAATTGGGGTTGTACGCTATTTATATTTAACTCTAGCTCATTCCTTCAAAATAAAATACAATTTTTCCTAGTATTCTGTAAACACACAATACAGTTGAAATAGTTCTGGTTTTATATATTATATTTTTGCATCATTATTTGCACTTCCAATAATCTAATCATTATAGGTTCTGTCATCAACACTATTCATATAGTAAAGGCAGGAAACATAGAAGGAAATAATACAAGGAAAAATTCCAGAAAATGCAATTTATCATATAATAGACTAATTATATATATTATATTATTTATATTCAACTCTAGCTGATTCCTTCAAAATAAAGTACCATTTTTTCTCTTAATCTGTAAACACACAATACAGTTGAAATGGTAGTTCTGATTTTATATATTATATTTTTGATTCATTATTTGCACTTCCAAATAATCAAATCATTTTAGGCCCTGTCATCAACGTTATTCAAATAGTTTCACATTTCCGACATTTATTAATAATGATGTTCACACAATACCTAGCAGCTAGATTCTTAAGCAGCATAAGCAACTTCAATGATAATTTACAAATTTAAGTTTTTTTCCCACAACAGTTCCCCAATTGATTTCGCAAATAATTGCGGGTTTCTCTTACAAACCATAAATTATTAAGTTTCAAACAAATTTATTCATGTTATCTTAATTTTATCCCTTCTCCTTCATGATACCTGGCATTTATTTTATTTGCTCATTTAATGGGTACATTTTCTACCCATCGATTCATTATTCACACTCTAAAATGAAATTATATTTCAGCAAAATCCAAGGATGACTTGAAAAACTTAACTCTTAATCCTAACATTACTAAGATAGAGGAGCAGAGGAATGAGAGAACAAATCACCCTACAAAGAGTTCTTGGGGCTCATGGGCTCATGCTCTTCATAAGGTTGCAATGCATCCTGAGGATTATAAAGATGATGTTATCGAAATGTCTGATGACTATGTTGTGATAAATGATCTTTATCCTAAGGTTGGTCTATGTTTTGTTTGTAAATTTATTTGATTCTTCATTTTTATTTTGTTAAAATGAACTCTCTTTTCTTCTGCAAAACAGGCAAAGAAGCACATCCTCGTTATATCAAGGCTCCCTCGTGTTGACAGTCTTGCTGATATCCGGCGAGAAAATCTGCCAATTTTGAAGAAAATGCATGATGTGGGTCTTAAGTGGGCTGAGAAATTTTGTAGTCACGATCCTTCTCTGGTATTCAGACTCGGTTATCATTCGGTATGCTTAAATGTCAACATAACTATCTTGTTTATATATCTATTAAATATCACCCAGGTCACTTAGGTATTGACTTACCTTTACGTAGGTTCATGTTTTTTTTTTAAAACCCTTCATTTTGTTTACTCGTGTACAAGATTCTTTTGTGAATGTAATTTTCTTAACAATGCGACAAAAGTTTCCTATCATTTTGAGAATAAGGATATTTGTGTCATAAATGCATCTTGTGGGTCCTAAATAAAGGGCAGCTCGGTGCACAAAGCATCCCCTCGCAACAAGGGTCCGAGGAAGTATCCCACCACAAGGGTGAAATGTAGGCAAATCTTACTCTGCATATTTGCAAGAGGCTGCAAAATGTTTCAAAAAATTCTCTAGTCATGATCCTTCTCTTGTATTTAGGCTTGGTTATCTTATTATAACAAAATATCAATCTTGTTTATATATCAAATACATATCATAAAGGTCATAAGGTGTATCATTTGCATAGGTTCATCTTTTTGAAAACCATTCATTTTGTTTACTTGTGTGAATGTTATTCTTTTAACTAAACTGTTAATTGAGCAAAAATACGACAAAAGTCACCTATTATTCAAAGAATAAGGCTATTTGGGTATAAATGCATGTTGTGGGACCTAATTTTTTGAGATTTTCTCTAGTCATGATCTTTCTCTAGTATTTAGGCTAGAATATGATATGTGTTATATGCCTAGCCCTGACTACTGGTAGGTATGCCGGAGGATGAGCAAAGGCGGAGATGACGAAGGCAAAGATGACGAAGGCGGAGATGATGAAGGCGGAAGATACAGTAGAGTCAGAACCTCGTCTGCCTGAGTGGGGCTTGCTCAAGAGAGAAAGCTTCCAAGATCTCTTTAGGATTTAGAAAATAGACTTTCTTTCATTGACGATCACATACTAACATGCTCATGTGGTCGTTACTTTATATAAGTTCACAACGTACTAAAAGACAATTATAGTAAATACAAACAACAATGATAACACCTACTAAAGACAACAATAAAGATAACAATATATAACTAGGCTTGGTGCTTGAGGCCCATAACATCTCTCCCGCTCTGCAAAAGGAGTTTGACCTCAAGATCTAGGAAGATTGGCGACAGTAGAAACCTCATTCGACGCTTTTATTGTCAGTTATTGACGTGCAGATAGAAAGGTTTTTTGCACCGATGCCCGCGAGTATACTGTTCGTTGCAGTATAACATAATCCTTGAGCTTGTTGTTCCATCATATCAACACGAGAGAGCGGACGAATCAGAGGGCCTAGGGGGCTCTCAGTACGTCCTGGCGGAGCCCCTCGTGTCAGCGAAAAAGCAATCCTCCTGCGTCAGCTGGAGGCGACAGTCGCAAATCCTAACAAAACTCATAGCAGTTATTAAGTCTTGAGGAGTCTCAAATTCGACATCCAGCTACAGACTGTCGCGAAGACCGGCTTTAAAGATGGAGACCTGCATCCTAGGAGGAAGCGTGACGTGTGGCAGGAGAAGCTGAAACTGTTCTAGATAATTGTCCACGGATCCCGTCTGTCGTAAAGTCGTAAACTCACCAAGGGGGTACTGCGGATGGGAGGACCAAAATGCAGTTGCAAAACCGCTTGAAGGCTTCCCATTTTAGACCGAACTGGTCAATTAGTAGACAATTGACCCATAGCAGAGTTGAGTCGAATAGGTGGAAGGACGCCAAATGAATATGATCTGTGGTTGGTGTTTGTTGGTGGTCAAAATATTGTTTGCACTCAACCCAACGCATCCGTTTTCCCATCATAAGTCAGAAAAATCCAACCGGGGGTACATGGTAGTGTAATCGCCTCAGGGCGTACGAAGGCTGGTGGCGGTGGCAATGTTGGACTACTGATAGTGTGATTCGTAGGTGGGGTAGTAACAATGAGAAGTTTGGCATCCAACTCATTAAGCCTAGTGGTGAGGGTGTCCATGTCGTCCCGATACCGGGTGTCGGCGTCCGGAAAGCGTGCTTCCATGGAGCCCCAAAAGTTATTGTGTATGGGCAAATACGGGAGGCTCAGAATTCGAAGGTTGCGACTGTTGCGTGGGGCTTGAGATGGATTGAGATTTGTTGTTGTGTTGGAACTAAAGGATCGGCCGGCTGCTGCATGGGAACTGAAGGTGGAGTAGGCTACTCGAGAATGCAGGAAGTGGACGCAGGGATCAATGCTTTGAGCGATATCAAGAAAGCTTTGTCATCCCTAGTGGAACAGGATCCACAACGACGATGAAGAGGTGGGGAGAAACTGGTTGCTGCAGATAATCGATGATGGTTAGTGGTTGCGCAGAGGAGGAAACTGTGGATGTTGGAGAGACTTGCTCGAAGGATACGACTGGGAGGGAGGGATCTGATGAGCTGTGCGGATGAGCGTTGAGGTCGACGCAGATGGAATTGACAGAGGTCGGTGAGGCTTTGACATGCACTGGTGAGGCTGAAGGATGAAGGATCGACTCTGTCGGGGCATGTCGGCACCGGAAGACGATGTCGGGGATGTTGGTTACCCATGTTTCAGGTCTCTCGCCCGACCATTGCTTGGGTCACTTTATGCACAACTTACAACCCCATATCCGAGCTCTCCTCCACACCCTCCAACCTTCAACCATCAACCAAGCCATGGACCTCTCCCAACTAGTGGAGGCCAAATTCCTTGTGTTGTTCGCGGACCCTCCTTCCTCATTGCTTCCTTCCAAACCTCTCTACCAACCATACTCCTCCCTGTCATACCTCTACTCACCGCCTTTCCAACTAAGAGTACAATGACTTGTGGGGTAAGGGGCCCGTGCTACTGCTGTAAGAAACCCTACTCTCCAACTCACGATTGTCCTATCAAGGAGTTCCAGTCCATCATCATGGATGACTTGGAGATTGGCATGACTGACTTTGACTTCCTTATGATCACGGATGTACCGTCGGACGGAGATCCTGGCACCTCTACGACAGTCCCCCCCCCCCCCCCCCCCCCCCCGTGAGCATATCACTACTAGATGGCGGGAGGCACCTCGACTTTGGGGTCAAAGTTGATTTTCTGGCACGCGTGACTTATAATTGTATTTTGTATTTTAAATTGTATGGCATTAGGGTAAATTGTTTGGCACGAGTATATCTCGTGATTGTATTCAAGTTGATTGAGTTTATTACAAGTATTTTCTCTCCAGTAACAGTGCGCTTGCCTAATCTAATATAAAATACGTAAAACCTATCGTTATAATTACATACAATTGATGTGTACCACTCGTGCTCCCACTTTACATGTTTACTCTGGATGAAATGAGGGTATAAACACACAAGCTTCTCTCAGGACACCAGAGCTGACTACTGATTCGTCTCCAGAGTTTATCATCCTGAGAGAAGATAGTTCTACCCAACATCCTTTGTCTCACTTTGTGTCTTATGCTTCTCTAGCCACTTCACATAGAGCCTTTGTCTCACTTTGTGACTTATGCTTCTCTAACTGCTTCACATAGAGCCTTTGATTCCTCTTGTCTTTTATGTCTATTTTGTCATCTTGACAGGAAGCTCTTGGTCATCGCAAGTGGCATATTGCCATACTTGTGAAAATTTGTGCTCTTGAAAAATTGTACATGTGATCCGACGTGTATTTCTCATGGGAAGACAATTTTGGGTGTAAGTGGGCATTTTCTGTCAAGAAAACACCCAATGAATTGTTGAAAGCTACAATGCAAGGCTGGTTGCCAGATGATACATTCAGACTGCAAAGATTGATTATTAGGAGACTTTTGCTCCTGTAGCAAAAAATGAACTTCATAAGAATTCTCCTATTATGTGATTTATGTCTTGCTTGTTAGGGATGAAATCTTATTCAATTAGATGTGAAGAACGTATTTCTTCATGGGGACCTAAGACATGAAATATATGTCTCTACGCCCTGGACTTACCCTTGAAGGATCTGGAAAAAAGGCATGCCTGCTAAAAAAGGCTTTATATACAGTCTCAAACAATCTTTTAGAGTTTGATTTGAGAGATTTCATAAGACTATGATGACCTTTGGATATACTCTGAGTAATGTGGACCATATTATGTTCATCAGGCATAAGGAAGGTAAATTAATTGCCCTTATTCTTCAGGTGGATGATATTTGTTGAAACGTGGCTAATCCTCATCGGGACTTTGACCAACTAGCCGAACTGCAGTCCGAGCACCCCAATCAAATCACCTAAGGCTAACCCTCGTCGGGACTCTGACCAATGAGTAGGTTGTTGAGGGCAGGATTTGATCCCGCAACCTCGTTTATAAGAGGTTGATAACACCTTCTCTTTTACTCAATTGAGATGTAGTTGGTTGGTCAAAGTCCCGAAGTACATCCACGATTTACTTTAGACATCAGGGATGAGTGGGTGTCAACTTGTTGATACCCTTATCGAAGTAAACTACAAGCTAGGGAGAGATGACGAAAAAAACGGTTGAGGACTGATGTAAACTAGGGTTGGGGTTTCAAAAAATTATAAAATATTTTATACTAACTTTTACTTATCTCAAAAGGAAGGCCGAGCGGCCAAACCGGAATTTTTGGCGCACAACTACTCTTTACGATGACATCCCCCAAAATCCATTAATCGTTATTCAAAAGAAAATTTGTCCGCATCTAATGAATTGAACCATTGCGAGGTGCGTACATCCACAAGCAAAATAGACTGATAATAATTTATGAAATAGCGGTAATTAAGGCGACAAGAATGTTCGAGGCAAGCTCAAAGTTTACCTAAAGTTGGCACGAAAAATTAACCTAATATAATGAATAAGAGATATGGACGACTGATTACCCAAGGAGATGAGCCTACCCAGGTTTAGTCCGCGCACAATTTGGGGCGGCTTGGCTGTCAGCGCAGTTGACAGTAAAGTTGTTGGACGTCGACGTCAACAGGTGCTGTGTCAGAGGCTAGGTTGCTGGGGAAATCGGGTCTGCATCGACAACAACTAGGAATTTCTCGGAGCAGGGCGGGGTTGTTGGAGGGGTTGACGACGTCGACGGCAACCTGTGCCAGAACTAGAGCAGAGGGCTTCCGTCGAGAGACCTGGCAGGAAAGGAGGCGACGTCTCGCAAGGAGAGAAATGTCGCCGGAGATGCAGCGGTGCTGAATGGTGAAGGCGAGCGGTAGGTCGTCTCCCGCAGGAGCCGACACAGTAGGGGAGGCAACCGGGGTTGCTCCTCCAGCGATCAGTTGGCGCGGTTCTTTGGCGGAGGCGACTTCGTCTGGCTGTGACTCCTGGCGGAAACACTAGGGCAGGGATGAAGAAATTGACAGGGAGGTGTTGTCGGTAGTACAGAGAGAACAAGGGGATTTCTCTGTTCTTCTGCAATTCTCCGGCCTTTTTTCCTTCACTGGCCGCAACTTTTAATAAAAGAAAATATTACCTTGTCTCTTTCAATGTCTTTCCAAAATCAAACCAATTACCATATTTTTATTTCTATCATTACAATCATAAATATTAATTGTTGCCCGAATATCTCCTTCCCAATATATCACTTTATTTTGAAACTTTAATTGATTGTCATTGTAGAAATGGAGAAAGCCATTCTTGTATATATGTCCACTTGGTACAAATACAAAGAATGAGTACATATATATAGATGAGAGAAAGAGAGAGGAAAGTCCTATACACAATATGAGACTAAAGAGAGGAGAGAGAAACAATAAATGTTATACAAATGGGCCTAGTTTAAGTGAGCCTTTCCAACACTCCCCCGCAAGCTGGAGCGTATAGGTCATATGCACCCAGCTTGGACAAACACTGGTAGAACAGGGTACTTGATAAGGCCTTTGTGAGGATGTCGGCAACTTGATCAGTTCCTGGAACATGCTTCAACTCAAGTTTCTTTAATTGAACCTTCTCACGAACAAAGTGACAGTCAATTTCGATATGTTTTGTGCGCTCATGAAACACCGGATTCTTTGCGATGTGTATGGCGGCTTGACTATCACAAAATAGAACAACAAAGGAGGGGAGTTTTACTCCCAGGTCAGTAAGGAGACTTTCAAGCCATGTGAGTTCTGAGACAACCGAGACCATCGATCGGTATTCAGCTTCTGTAGAGGAACGGGCTACCACAGCTTGTTTCTTACTTTTCCATGTAATAAGATGACCACCAAAATAAGTACAGAACCCACTTGTTGACCTTCGATCGTCCAGAGAACCTGCATAGTCGGCATCAGAATAGGCAACCAATGCGGGAGCAGAGTCGGAGGTTTTGTAAACCAGCCCTTGACCCGGAGCTCCCTTAAGGTATCGGAGAATCCGTTCAACCGCCTGGAGATGAGAAATCTGGGGGGCATGCATGAACCGACTGACAATCCCAACTGCAAACGATATATCCGGCCTCGTGACTGTTAGATAGATCAACTTTCCCACAAGGCGTCAATAGTATTCCGGGTTCGGAAGCAGCAAATCGTCATCCGAAGCATGAGCGCACAGTTTGTGATTTGCCTCCATCGGGGTACAAGCTGGCTTGCAACCAGACTGACCAGCATCTTTGAGAAGATCGAGACAGTACTTTCGTTGGGAGAGCACCAACCCGTCCGGCCGCCGGGCGATCTCGAGACCAAGGAAGTAGCGAAGTTTCCCCAGGTCTTTAGTCTGAAAAACAGTGCTCAGATGTTGTTTGACCTCTTGAATCCCCTTTGAGTCATCCCCAGTGAGAAGGATGTCATCAACATAAACCAACAGAAGGACGGTGCCAGTGGCCCGGTGTCGGGTAAAAAGGGAGAAATCTGCAGAACTCCGAGTGAACCCCATATCCCGAACCACCTTGCTAAACTTATCAAACCACGCCCGAGGGAACTGTTTGAGACCATAAATGGACTTTTTGAGAAGACATACCCGAGACTCCCCCGTGGTGTCAAACCCGGGCGGTTGACGCATGTAGACGGTTTCCTGAAGGTCGCCATTCAAAAAGACGTTCTTGATATTGAGCTGATGAAGGGGCTAGTGGCGGTGCACCGCGACGGAGAGAAGAACGCGGACAGTGTTGAGCTTGGCCACCGGAGAGAAGGTTTCCTCATAGTCGAGGCCCTCCTGTTGGGTGAAGCCACGGGCCACAAGACGGGCCTTCAGTCGGGCAACAGTGCCATCCGGAGCATGCTTGATGACGAACACCCATTTACACCCAACAGGGTGCTGACTGGGAGGTAAGGGAACCAAGACCCAGGTCTGGTTGGCCCAGAGGGCCGTCATTTCTTCGTCCATGACAGCCCGCCAGCCAGGATGTTGAAGCGCCTCCTGCAAAGAGTTAGGGACCGAAACAGAGGATAATGAGGTGGCAAAGTGAAGAAGAGAGGGGGAGAGGCGATGGAGAGAGACGTAACTCGCCATCGGATGAGCGGTAGAGGCGGGAGCCGGAGCAGCAGGGAGCAGAGCACCAGAGGGCGAAGCCGACTGCAGAGGGGCAACGGGATGAGGAGAGCGACGAGAATAGACCCGGATAACCGGTGGTGGTGGACAGACAGGAGGTAGGGAAGGCGAAGAGGATGAGGAGTGAGGAGCAGGAATGACAGGACGAACGACGGGATCTGGACTCAGAGCGACATCTAGAGCAGGGAAGAATGGAATATCTTCACGGAAAGTCACGTCAGCCGAGACAGTAACCTTGCGGGTAGCAGGCGAATAACATACATAACCCTTTTGAGTGCGCGAGTAGCCCACAAAGATATGCTTGGTGGCACGAGGAGCCAACTTGTTCGTGGAGGGACCAAGGTGGTGAACGTAGCAGGTACACCCAAACACCCGTGGAGGAACGAGAAAAGGCGGAGTTGTGGGAAAGAGGAGGCTGAAGGGAGTAGCATACTGGAGGACGGAAGACGGGAGACGGTTGATGAGAAAGCAAGACGTGGAGAGCGCGTAGTTCCAGTATGGTTTGGGAACCTTCATTTGAAGCATAAGGGAGCGAGTGACATCAAGAAGGTGACGATTCTTGCGCTCGGCGACACCATTCTGTTGTGGAGTGTACGGACACGAGGTTTGGTGAATAATGCCGAACTCAGAGCAGAGAGTGGCGAAGGTATGACTGGTGTACTCCCGCGCATTGTCAGTACGAATAGTACGAATAGGCGCAGAGAACTGAGTGTGGGTCTCAAGTATGAAAGCCCGGAAGACGCGGGGAAGTTCAGAGCGATCCCGAAGGAGATATAACCACGTCATGCGAGAGTAATCATCAATAAAAGTAAGAAAATACCGATAGCCAGAAATACTAGTAAATTTGTACGGACCCCATATATCGGAGTGTACCAAAATAAAAGGAGCGGAGCTCCGAGTATAATGAGGAGGGAACGATGAATGGGGCTGTTTGCCCAAAATACAAGTGTCGCAGCGAAAAGCAGGAAGAGTAACATCAGGAAGAGCCTTCCGGAGGACTGGAAGAGGAGCATGTCCCAGACGGCGATGCCAGTCCGAAGAGGAGGTAGATGCGAGGACAGTGGGAGAGTCGTTAAGAAGATAGAGCCCATTCTGCAGCCGTACTCTACCAATGATAGTCCGCGTCTGCTGATCCTGTATGAGAAAAGAAGAAGAAGTAAATGTCACGGAGTAATTAGAATCAGTAGTAAGGCGACCAATAGATAGTAAATTGAAAGGAGAGCCCGGAACAAGTAGAGCCGAGCGCAGAAGGAGAGAAGAGGTGAGGGAAATATCAGCACATCCAGAGACGGGAACCGAGGCCCCATTAGCGACAGTAATGTACTTCGGGTAAGGTGAAGACAAGTACTAAGGCGGCCTAACAGAGGTGATATGATGAGTGACACCAGAATCAAGGATCCAGCGCGGGCCAGAGGATAGGCAGGCGATACCTTCATTGGAGATGGAGGCAGCAGAGGCAACCGAGGCAGGCGGGCGGCTAAGCAGGCCATGAAGATGCTGGAGCTGAAGACGAACCTCGTCGAGATCAGTACGAGAGGAAGCATAGTCGGTAGTAGCAGAGAGGCCTGCGGACGAGGAGGTCGCCCATGTTTGCGATAGCATGTGGCTTCAAGATGTCCATCTTTACCGCAGAACGAGCACTTAGGCCTAGACCGGCCACCCCGACCTCGGCCGCGAGAATCAGAGCGGCCGCCACGGGCAGAAAAGGGGAGAGGCAATAAGGGAGCTGGTGCCTGTTGAACAAGGGCTGGAGAAGGAAGTCCGGGCACATCCGGAGGCGGGGAGACTTTGAGAAGCATCGAACACACATCGGAAAAAGATGGTGTAACGGTAGAGGAGAGGATGTGAGCTCGGACACTGTGAAGATGAGGCGGTACCCCGGCCATCATCATGGCGATACCCACAGCTTCCTTTTGGGTACGTTGAGCAGCAAGATCTAAAGTAGGAGGCTGATGGTGGATCCAAGCCTCAACCAGAGACCGAGCCTGAGCAACAAAGGACGTCAGGTCGGTCGCGCCACTGCTATCAAGGGCCTGGAGAGCAGTGATGATGTCATACAGATGGTGGAGACTATCCTTACCAGAGTAGAGGGTGTGGAGCTCGTCCCACATGCCTTTGGCCGTCTCATGGTACATGGCTAGGCGATAAGATTCGCCATCAAGAGAGTTGAGAAGCCAAGTCTGCACACGACCATCATTGCGTAACCATTCCTCAGTAGGGTTACCGATAACGGCCTGAGTCAAGTGATGAAGGAACCCCTTTGACTGCAGGACACGTCGAACCGAGTGTGCCCATTCCACAAAGTTCTTCTTGCCAGTTAGAGAAATTGTAGTAATCCGAAGCTCGTCGCGGACTTCCTGGAGAGAGGCCGGGCGTTCAGGAGGAGGAACTGCCGTGCCAACAGAGTCCGCAGATGTAGACATGGGGGGCGACCTGGAGGAGAGGAAGCGGGCAGAGACAGCGGACTGGATGAGGCCGCGGCGAGCTGGAGGAGGCCGCGGCAGACTGGAGGAGGCCGCGGCGGACTGGAGGAGGCCGCGGTGAGTACAGACACGCTCAGCAAGGAGCGGGCTATGAGAGGCCGCGGCGGATTGAATAGGCCGAGGCGGACTGGATCAGACCGCGGCGGACTGGATCAGACCGCGGCGGACTGGAGCGGGCCTAGAAGAGAGGGCAAGCCAGGGAAGCTCGACACGTCGCAGCGGGCTGGACCAGTATGCAAGCCGGAAAAAACGTAGAGAGGCGAGCCCGCGGCGGACAGGGAAAAGAACTTGGCCGCCAGAAGGTGAGCAGCCGCAGGCAGGAGAAAGGGGAAGGCGAGCAGCCGCAGGCAGGAGAGAAGTGCGGACAGAAGGAGGCCGCCGTGCTCACGGCGGACGAAAGAGAGCAAGAAGAGGAGGCGAATACCGAGCTCGCAGCGGACAGAAGGAGACCGCGGAGCTAGGGAGCGAGTTCGCCGAGGTCGCGCCGGACAAGAAGAGGCCGCAGCGGACTATGAGAAGCAGTGGACCCCACAGGATTAGAGAGAGGGCTATAAAGGAGGACCAGAAGAGGAGGGAAGAGGAGTTGTTCCACGGGATGAGAGGGAGCGGTTTGGACAAGGCAGGCCGCAGGGGCAATGCGACTAGGAGGCGCGGACACACACACGCAGGCCGCGGAAACCGCAGGCCGCTGGGCGGATAGGAATGGGAGTCCGCAGGCTGCTGGGCGGACAGAACTCGGAATCCGCAAGAGACCGGAACCTGGCTCTGATACCATGTAGAAATGGAGAAAGCCAATCTTGTATATATGTCCACTTGGTACAAATACAAAGAATGAGTACATATATATAGATGAGAGAAAGAGAGAGGAAAGTCCTATACACAATGTGAGACTAAAGAGAGGAGAGAAAAACAATAAATACTATACAAATGAGCCTAGTTTAAGTGGGCCTTTCCAACAGTCATAATTTTTTTTCCTCTATTAATTTTATGCGTCAATTAAAATAATTTTAAGCTTGCTTTTCCCGTCATAGCTATCCTAAGTTACCGGATCTTTTTTTTCAAGGTCTCATCGGACAGTCAACCCGTTGAGCCAACCAACTACAAAAGAAAATGCGCAAAAGAAATACATGCTCATAAATAAGTGCTAAGAAATAAAATATGTAATTTAGGATGCGACGAAGGATGCATCAATTCTCCTGAGGTTGAAATAGCTCAACCGCGACGAGAGTTCGCAAAAGCTGGCAAGGGAGAGATCGGACATCGTTGCTGACGCTAGATCGAGTGGAATATCTGGGGCGTTGACGGGTTGCTCAACTGGTGGTCCTTTATGCTGTTGAACATGCGCCGAATCAAGTCTCCTGAAATAAACAATCAACTGACCTCCTTTTAAAAAGTACAACTCATGGCGATAACGACCGACCGTGAGTTTGTAATGTTCAAAGGTTCTTTGCAAAATATTAGCAGTAATTTTTTTGCAATTTCATTAGATAATTAATATGAGCTTGCACATCGAAAGAAATACGTTAATGGAACGAGAGATGATGACAGTCAGGTGGGCGAGGCAATACATGAAAAATCTCGAAAGGAGATGTAGTAATAGAACGACTTTTAGAATTATTATGTGTGAATTTAACTATACAAAATCTCTTTGCTTTATATTCACCCGATTAAACGTCTAAGAAAATTCTCCAAACTCTTATTAACGATTTCAGTCAGGTTATCGATTAGAGAGTGATAAACGCTACTAAACTCGAATGTAGTGTCATCTCGATCCCCTAATATGTTCCAAAATTTTGATATAAAATATTTAATATAATATTGCAGCTCCACAAATCCTCTAATATCTAACTTACAAATATTAAAATTAATTCTAATTTTATTTTTAAAAAGTTTTCAGATAAATCTTTTAAAACGTGTATCCTTATTAGGAGTGAAAATTTTCGGGGTTCTTATTATCTTTAAAGCATGATTACTTTGAGATATATCAATAATTAGATAATAATTTTTTTTAAACACATTTATATTTATAGGATGTAATATCATAAAATGATATTCCCCAAATATAAAATCAATGTCTTGTGGTGTCTCTGGTGCTATGGGTGTGTCATCTTCAAACATAATGTCACTAGGCTCAAGTGTTGGTGAGTGTAGTGGGCTCGGAGACTTGACATATGTAGTTCGAGTCAATGTCACCTAAAGTGTGAGGCTCTTCACTAGCCAATTCCATCTTTGGGGGAATTGTGATCGAAACTGTGTCATTCAAGATGAGTGTCTCATCGCTATCACGTTCTTCTTCCTGGATCAGGGGCTCAGGAAGAAACGTAGTGACTACAGTTGGTGATTCAGTGGGGACAAGTGGAGTCTCAACTTCAATTGGGATGACATATGTAGGAGGAAGAAACTCCCCTTTCTGGAGCTGGGGCTCAGGAAGAGTCTCCTCGACTGGAGAGATTTCTACTGTGGAGTTAAATTGGGATAATGTGCTCATGGGGGTGGTAACACTAGGGAAATCTATGTCCTTAAAAGTGGGGGCAACGACGAAACTAGTGAAAGGTCTAACAATAGAACTAAACTCAGATTCCACACTTTGGGCCATATTAGAAACTTCTTCTAAATTTCGATAACTGTGTAACTCTAGTTGAGCCCTAATGGAGTAGTGTAACCCGTGCGGGTAACGAGATACGGCCATCGCATCACCCTCTTGAATGCCTAGTCGAGATTGAATGACTATATTCCTTAGTGTACTCATCGACAGGCAAACCACTTTGCGCAGCTCTGATTTGAACTCAACCCAAGTAGTGATTGGAGGAAACCACAACTTATCTCTCATACGTTGAAGTTGTTTCCACCATTCTAAGGCGGGTCCCTTAAGTCTACAGGTCACATATTCGATTTACCTACTATAAGTTATTCGACTCATGAAAGTTTTCATGCTACGACACCAATCTAAACATTCATTAGGTTCTAGACGTCCGTAAAAATTGCTCGGATATGTGTGTTCTGGCGCTTAGGATCAGTGAGCTCATCACACCATGAGTGTACATTGGCGAGAGACGCATCCATTTCAGTTAAATTTTTAATTTGAACATTTAAGTCTTCTATGGTGCTTTCTAAACCTATGAGATTTTCCATTAATTTTTTTTAAAAAAAATTTAATTAAATTTTTTTTAAATGTCTTGGAGAAACTTATAGTTTTTTTTAAATTTTGAACAAGAGACCATTGGTTCTTAGAATTAATGAACACTCAAATATGTCAAAAACTCTTATGATTCTCTTTTTTTAAAAAAATAAGATAAGATTTTAATTTTTTGAAAATAAAATAAAGTTTTCTTAAAAAAATTTAAAAGGACATGAGAAATTTATTTATTTTTTGAAAACCGGATCGCGTGATTTGCGATAGGAGCGAATCAAAACTACCTCTGATACCAAACTGATGTAAATTAGGGTTGGAGTTTCAAAAAATTAAAAGATTTTTTAAGCAAAATATTTTATTTGATGTAGACTCAAATTAGGGTTTCAAAATAAAATATTTTAAACTAACTTTTACTTATCTCAAAAGGAAGGCCGAGCGGCCAAATCAGTGTTTTTGCGCGCACAACTACTCTTTACAATGACATCCCCCAAAATCCATTAATTGTTATTCAAAAGAAAATTCATCGGCATCCAATGAATTGAACCATTGCGCGGTGCGTACGTCCACAAGCAAAACACTCGGATTATAATTTATGAAATAGCGGTAATTAAGGCGGCAAGAACGTTCGAGACAAGCTCAAAGTTTACTTACAGATTACGCATAAAATTAATCTAATATAATGAGCAAGGGATATGGATGACTGGTTACCCAAGGAGATGAGCCCACCCAGGTTCAGTCCGCGCACAATTTGGGGCGGCCTGGCTGTCAGCGCCAGTTGACGGGAAAGTTGCTAGACGTCGACGTCAATAGGTGCTGGGTCGGAGGCTAGGTTGTTGGGGAAATTGGGTTTGCATCGACAACAACCAGGAATTGGTCGGACCAGGGCAAGGTTGCTGGAGGGGTTGACGACGTCGACAACAACCCATGTCGGAACAGGAGCAGAGGGCTTCCGTCGAGAGACCTGGCAGGAGAGGAGGCGACATCCCTCATGGGGAGAAACGTCGCCGGAGATGCAGCGGCGCTGAACGGTGAAGGCGGTAGGTAGGTCGTCTCCCGCAGGAGCCTACGCAGTAGGGGCGACAGTCAACGTTACTCCTTCAACGATCAATTGGCGCGGTTCTTTGGCGGAGGAGACTTTGTCTGGCCGTGACTCTGAGCGGAAACACTAGGGCACGGATGTAGAAATCAACGGGGAAGTGCTGCCGGTAGTACAGAGAGAACAAAGGGATTTCCCTGTTCTTTTGCAATTCTCCGACCCTTTTTTCCTTCACAGGCCGCAACTTTTAATAAGAGAAAATGTTACCTTGGCTCTTTCAATGTCTTTCCAAAATCAAACCCATTACCATATTTTTTAATGCTATCATTTCAATCACAAATATTAATTGTTGCCAGAATATCTCCTTCCCAATATATCACTTTATTTTGAAATTTTAATTGGTTGTCATAAGTTTTTTTTCTATTGATTTTATGCGTCAATTAAAATAATTTTAAGCTTGCCTTTCCCATCATAGTTATCATAAATTACCGGACCTTTTTATTCAAGGTCTCATCGGACGGTCAACCCGCTGAGCCAACCAACTACAAAAGAATATGCGCGAAAGAAATACTTGCAAATAAGTGTTAAGAAATAAAATATGTAATTTAGGATGCGACGAAGGATGCATCAAAGACATTACTGTTTTTTCAGAGGTTAGTGGGGACGTTAATTTACTCATCACACTCACCCAGGTACCTCGTATGTAGTTGGAATGATCAGCTAGTACATGCACTCCCCAAAGACTCGTCATCTTGACATTGCCCACCGTATTCATTTACCTCAAGACCTCTCATCGGAGCAGTATCCTATTCTCACCTAATGATGAGTTAAATATTGAAGTCCCCGCATACGCAGACTGTCCTGGATCGATTGATGATCGACGATCCATCTCAGGATATTGCACTTTGGTTGGCATGAATTTGGTTACATGGAGGAGTTAAACAACATGGTTGTCGAATCTAGTACTGAAGCTGAATTCAGGGTCATGACCCATATCTAGTACTGAAGCTGAATTCAGGGTCATGACCCATAAAATCTGTGAAGGAATATGGATTTAGACTATTATGAGAGACCCGGGGCCTTTAGAAAAATGAGCAAATCAGACTATATTGTGATAACATTGTGGCCATTAGCATTGCTCATAACTTTGTTCAATACGATCATACCATACACATTGAGGTTGATAGACATAAAGAAAATATACTAAGAAGAATTGTATGTACTCCGTTCATTTCGTCTGACCACCAACTGGTTGACATCTTCACTAAAGGATCGAGTCCGAGTGTTTTGGGAAGAATCATTATCAAGTTGTTTATGATCAACATTACACACTGAACTTGAGGGGGTGTTAACATTTGTGATTATTTTATTACCTGTATTTTCTATTTAATGTATTTCTCTTCACTCCTATATATGGGTGTTAGACCCCTTGTAATCAAGTAAGTATTATTCATAATTTTTTATCAGCAACATCAAGAAAATAACCATTAAACTTCATTAGATCTTCAGTAATTATGCCAACCAACATTTTATTTATCCAATGTCATTCTGCAACATTATATTTATCATTCAAAGAAAATAATCAAAGACTCAAATATGAAAGATAAGTAGGTTATAGAGTTGTATCCTTGTAGTCAGTATCATGCATCCCACAGAATAATGTCTTGCACATCAATAAATCAATTTCATATATTCATCATACATTTCTCTTTCTTGAACAAAGCACAAAATAGAACACCTATGAGATCATCATCTGCCCATTAAAGAAAACGGTAAGCCGAGGGAAACGCAATACCATCATTCATCATTCTCAGAAAGAAATATTATATGCTGCCAGAGGCCACGTTCATGGGTTCAGACTTCAGATTAACAAGCCTGACTACAGATAGCAAAAACATGAGCAAGCATGACTACATTAAGGGTTGCAAAATGAAATTGGATAACTTGATTAATTGCAGAGTATCTTAAATTATCATATGTTGTCCAATAATAAAACAATATATTAAGACAATTGATTTCATGTTGTTTTCACGTAGAAACATGTCCATCCGATTTCCATGACATTTTAATTTTTAAGACCAGGCATCTTATGTCATCGATCAGAGTTAAAAATAGAAAATCCGAGCTACTTTATAAATGATCAGATTAACATCAGAAAAACCAGCAATCAACAACATGAAACCAACAAAAATGAAACACCAACTGGTCGGGCCATCAACGCATAAAACCAACAAAAATGTAACACAGCCATCAACTTACAAAAATCAGCAAACAAACTAAGAAACTGATGCAGGACGGACGTCACACCTGCCTGCCACCATGGCATCACCATCAGGGAGCCCCCCCCGACATCACCACCATGCGGCTTTCATCAGGGCTGCCCGTACATCCCAACCAGCTCTCCGCCATGGAATCAACACCATGCGGCAGGAGGTTAGGGGATCGAGCCCTGACTCCAACAATTTGCCACATAGTGGTGATTCCATGGCAGAGAGCTGATTGGCCTGTACGGTCCACGACCCTGATGAAAGCCGCCTGGTGGTGATACCGGGTGGGCCCCTGGTCGTGATGCCAGGGTGGCAGGCAGGTGTGATGCCCGTCCTGCAACATAAACCATCATAGAACCGTAGAGAGCTCAAAGGGCATTATAGAGAGGAAACAAAGAGGAACCAAAGAGCTTCAAAGAATTAGAGAGAGCTCAAAGAGGAGAGCAACAGAGAATTAGAGAGTGATCATAGTGGAGAGCGCCAAAGAGTTAGAGAGATCTCACAGAGTAAAGCTTCAAAGAGTGGAAAGCATCATAAAGAGAAACCACCAAACCAACGCAATTAATTTTAAAGCAAAAAAAAAACTTGCAGTGTAGCCACAAAAACCCTGGAAAGGAACTAGAGAAGTCGATGTAGAAATCAGTGAGAGGAGCCAAAAATGAGCACAACAAAGCCATGGAAACTAGAATCACAGCTACATAAACCAGAGAGGGGAACAAAGTCACAGAAACCAGTTACCAGAGATTACAGTTGCAGAAATCAGAGGAACAAATCTAGAGAGAGAAACAGAGTCATAGAAATCGGATTCACTGCTGCAGAAACTAGAGAGGAACGAAACTGCAAAAACTATAGCTCAAAGTCATTGGAGAAACAGGAGCGTAAAGAGAGGAAATAAATTTTAGAAGCTAGAGGAAAGCTAGGGCATGAATGAAACCTAAATGAGAACGGACCGCGACAATGAATATAAGTGAAAGCCTAATAACTAAATAATGAGTATTAAATAAATTAATAAAATAATCAACTGCGATAGATTGGCCGACATATCCAGAAATGATATTTTGAAAAAAATCCACTGTGTGTCATTTAGTCCATGATACATTTTGTCCGACGTCCACAACACTGATGACAGCATAACAATCTTGTTTATATATCGAGTAAATATCACGTAGGTCAATTAGATTTAGACTGCCCTTTACATAGGTTCATGTTCTTAAAAACCCATAATTTTGCTTACTCACATACAAAGATTCTTTCTTGAATGTCGTTCTATTAACAGAACCGTGAATCGAGCAAAAAGCGGCAAATGTATTCTATTTTCCTCCAATGTCTTCTAGCATCATTCCAAGGGTAAGGATATTTGGGTCATAAATGCACGATGTGGGTCTTAAATAGGCTGAGAAATTCTCTTGTCATGACCCTTCTCTAGTATTTAGCTCAGTTATCATTGAACATGCTTAGGATTCTGTTATGAAGGTCATTCCATTAACAACACCGTTATCGAGCAAAAACTACAATTAGTATTTTATCTTCCCTGCGTTATCTCCTATTATTCCGAGAATGAATATATTTTGCTCATAAATTTAGTATCATTTTAAAATCGAAGAAGAATTACAAACTAAATTTTTGTGAAGACCTAAAATAATCTATGGAAGCTTAGTAAGATCTCAAAAAAAGCCAAAAAATTGGTCAATATAATGTTTATCCTTACATCATGTATATATATTACAATGTTTTTGCAGATTCCATCAATGCGGCAACTGCATCTTCATGTTATCAGCCAGGATTTCGACTCATCTCACCTGAAGAAAAAAAAACATTGGAACTCGTTCAACAATAAATTCTTCCGCGATTCCATTGATTCCATGATCGAGATTGAAAAGATTGGATCAGCGACGATTGAACACGAGAAATTATTGTCTTCCGAGTTGCGTTGTCATCGATGTAAGAGCGCACATCCAAATATACCTAGGCTAAAATCTCACATTGCTACTTGTAAGTCTCCCTTTCCGTCTCATCTTCAAAATGGTCAACTAGTATTTGCATCGTCAGTATCATCTGACTCTGTTGGTGTTAAACAATGATGTAGAACAGCATACTTAACTTTTTTTCTTTGTAATTATTTTGCATGTTTGGGATTTGAACACCTAACTGCTTGAAGGTTGTATGTAATTAGCTGAAGATTTATTATGCGCAATAACTATATGCAGGCTCATTTCGGCTATCTGCAGGCCATGTAATTTTATAATTGTTATGTGCAGGCCAGACCTATACGGGTTCATCACTTCCTATGGTTTTTTAGTTTGGTCTGCATTTATCCTTGGACTGCATATAGCGAAAAATGGTCTGCATGTAACATGACCCTTTATTATGTCAGCGCGTTAACCCCGGGATCTAATAAATTATAGAAAGCAACACGCCTCTTTTAGTCCTCTCTCTCTCTTCTTGGATTAGTTATGGAAATGTTTTGGTACGATCTTCCTCAGTAGGAATTATTAGTTATGTCGCGTTGTTATAGAAAATTTCGATACAACATGAATAATATGCACCCGGTTTACACGATTCAGTTAAAGTTGAGTAGCATTCACGAGTGTCATAGGGATTTTAAGGCAACACTGAAATAGAGAACCCTCTATAGTATTACGGTTTCAGGACCACTGCAAAGGGCAATGCCCCTTGATCCCGGTCGATACGGGCACAAACTGTAATGATTTTGATCATGGCTCCACCTAGAATACAAGATAGCATGATCCACCTGTTTACGCGATTCAGTCAAAGTTGAGTAGCATTCACGAGTGACATAGGGATTTTAAGGTAACACTGAAATAGAGAACCCTCGATAGTATTACGGTTTCAGGACCAATGCAAAGGGCAATGCCCCATGATCCCGGTCGTTACGGGCATAAAGTGTAATGATTTTGTTCATGGCTCCGCCTAGAATACAAGATAGCATGATCCACCTGTATAAGATATATCCAACACTTTGTATTCTAGGTTCTACATGAAGCCTAAGCCCATGATTAGAATTCTTATAAAATGCACCCAGATCAACCAGGGTTAATAGGCATAGCACCCCAAGAAGGAAAATGTGTGTAGTAATTTTGTTGCCTTTAGTAAGTCTAGGTATATAATGGTTTTTTTAGTGCTGCTTCATTGATTGCATTATTTATATGACACCTTTGTAATCTTCTTCTTTTGATTATAGTGAAACAGTCTCCATCTCCATGCGCGCATTGACATTTTCGCTGAAACATGTAAATCTTGTGTTCTTGTATGTTTTGTGATATTATTCTTGTTTTACTGAATTTTAATCTAACAGGAACTTTGACTACTATATTTGCTCTGCCCAAAGTCATCCAATCTTCTTTCTGCTCTAGTTGTAATTGTTTTACTTCTTTCTTTCTCTAGCCAACTTCTTAAGTAAGCCTTTCAACAACTTCTTTCATTGCAAGTCATTTTTCCATTCTCTTTGAAATGGTTCAATTTTAATTATGAATTCATAATATGTGCTTAATAAGATTCTTGCTTATATAGTTATAAATTGGATCACATTAAACTAAATATAATTAGCTAGAGTTGTGTCTCAGTTGTAAATGTGAGATTTTGGTTAGGCGCCCAACCACAACTACACTTTGGTTAGAAAGCTCGATTAGGCCGTCAAGTACCTTTGTTCAATGAGCTTCATTTTTTTAGTTTATCTCCAAATTTTAAAGTCTTTTTGAGGATTCTTAGGGCATGTTTGCGTTATGGGCCTAGTCGTAACGTCGACAAAGGTGGGTGGTGGAGATGGAGATATAAGGGGAGCCGAGCTTAACCCACATATACTGAGAGGGGACTCGAAGGAGAGTTTTGTTTAACCCTGATCCTAGAAATGTGAAGAAGATGAGAACTAGAGAGAGGAACTTTGAGAGAAAAAAACTTGGTTAATTCATTTCATAGGCTCACACAGGACCCAATGGTCTATTTATAACACTACAGTGGCGTGTAAATAACCCGAAAATAAAGAGAAAAACGCAAAACAATATACTTGTACATTGAACCGTTTAATAAAAGACACCTAACTTGAATACATGACACTAATTAACGACGTAGATAACTTATCGTGTGGGACCATAACATCTCGCCCGCCCTTCAAATCGAGATTGCTCTCAAACTCAAATGATTTGATCGTTTGGCTCCTTACTTTCACGCCAGAACAACTCCTGATAGCGCGTCGCTATAGCGGCAGCTGCATCGAATGGCGATCTATCATTGTGCTCACGGATGGCACAACAAATAGCAAGGATCTGGCGTGACAGGGGAACTTACGGAAGGAAGACCATTTGACATAATCTCTTGAATTGAGGCGTGTGTTCCCGGTGAATGTAGACAAACGAGGGAGGCGAAGGACCACGTTGAATATGAGCAGCGGCGAGTAGAAGCGGCGGTGCCTGCTCGGGGGACTGTCGTTGGAAGCAATGCCTCAAGAGGAATAACAGAGCGGGAGGCTGCAGAATGGACTCCGTTAGGATGGATGGCGACGCAAATGGCGACACGACAAGTCTAACAGAGAGCGGTGATTGCACAAGTGGAATCAGTGGCGACACTGGTGGGATCTGGCCCCTGAAGTGTCGTTCAATGTTGGCGGTCTGTCGAAAAAGTGCGGCGTCATATGACCTAGAAATCTCTAGTAACTTCTAGAGCATCGAACAAAGGACCCTTGTCTGAGTTTGTCAAAACTTGTGGCCAAGCCAAAATAATGTATTAAACAATGACTTCAGTGAAAATGAATTAATTTAATCAATTGATAAGGACTCAATTAATTAAAGTAATTAGATCTTATAAGAACGGGTCTCTGCTAGTTGTTCCCGAGGTTACAAGCTTAGAGGTGCTGGAGCCTGAATAGCGTGGGGCTCGGGGCTCGAACAAGCAGGGGACGCAGAGCTCAAAACCTGATCTGGGCTAATCGGTCTGCAACGTGCCGTGGGGATGCAGTCAGGTGCTTGAAGATGAGGGCTCTGCGCCTGTCATCGAAGGGTGGAGTGGATCCGCGTCGACATCCCTGCGTTTATTGTTGATACAGCACGCAGACGGGGGAACTCGGTCTCCGCCGAGGGAGGAGTTTGTCGTTTTGGGAATGGAAGATCGAAGAGGAAGCGCGATGGAGATGGACGCGTACGAGTTGTTGGGCATGGTCTGCGTCAATGGACGAGCAATGGATGCGACTGGGACTTCCGGTAGATGGAAGAGAGCATTGGGCTGTCTCCTCCGTGTGCGTCCAACGAGAAAGGAGGCTGTCTCTATCGATGACGAGGACGGTGTTTGGGGACTTCTGTGATGAGCTCCATGTTGAAGCTCAGATACCGGTTCAATTGAGTTCAGAGTAAGAGGGAACAGTTCAAGTTACTTGACTCGTCATCGGGCACACAAGGCCGGGGATGCTCGAGCTTGGGGTCGGCCCTCCCTAGGTAGAAGGTGGTTGCCTACAGATAGACTCGGTGAGCTGTAGCGAGAAGGTCCCGCCACTCACCCGGAAGCGCGACTCTCGTCTTCCCCTTCCAAAGCCAAAGGCTGAGCTCGACACTCTTGTTGGCACGGAGCGAGGACTCTTAAAGATCCATTGCTCAAGGAGGCTGGGTCTGCCTCTCCAAGGTACTCTGGGGGTCTATTTATAGGCAAACCCTACCCAAGGCCAAAATAGTCTCTCTTGGGCTGCTACTAGCGGGCTCCGCCTTTCTGTTTTTGCTATCAATAACCCCCGATTTGTCTGCGCATAGCGGAATCCCGCCGTTCGAGGTGGATATAGGCAGACCTTAATGGTCTGTACATAGCAGGGTGACTAAGATGTAGGTTCTCCTTGTCTGGGCGAGTACCCTGGTAATGCGAGTATCCCGACTGTGCGAGGTGTGGACTTCGTCATGTTGGGACTCACTTCCTGGGGCGCGCCTTCGCACGAAGTTGACTGTGCTGGTTTCGCCTTGGGCTGGTTGGGCGCGCGAATACCTGGCATGGGGTGGTCGGCTCGCGACTAGTTTGGGAGGACGCCTCGCGGTTGCCCGGAGGGGTAAGACGCGGGGTCGCCTCGCTGGACCCTGCTCGCCTGACCTGGCCGGGTCTAAACCTATTCCTTCTGTTCACTGTTGAGCTTGCCCGGGTTCTCTTGGGTGCGAGTCGGGTTGTGCTCGATAAATTGGGGTTGTACAATCGATGTCGTGTGGTGTCGATGAAGCAGAGGGTTGAGCCGTTAGCGAAAGAGGATCTAAAAGCTCTGATACCAATGTTATGGGCCTAACCTGAAACGTCGTCGGAGGTGGATGCAGAGATACATGGGGACCGAAGCTCAACCCCCAGAGAATGCGAGGGAGAGGAATAAGGGGAACCTTGCTCAACCCCAACTCTATAAATGTGAAGAAGATGAGAGTACTAGAAATAGAGAGTAACTTAAAGAGGCAAAAGAAACTTGGTTAATTCATTTCATAAGCTCATACATTACTCAAAGAGTCTATTTATAACACTACACGACCCAGGGCCGACTCGCTCTGGATCACACAAGGATCATTGTAGCCTCATCTGGCGTCGTCCGGGCTGCAGCCCAAGCACCCAATCCCTCTCCATCAACAAGCGAGTTGTTGGAGGCCACAACCTCCCTTTGATACCCAAAAATAAAGAGAACAACACCAAACAATAAAGCATTACGTACTCGTACAATGACTCGTTTAATAAAAGACACCTAACATGAGTACATGACAACACTAATTAGCAATATAAATAACTGATCATGTAGAACCATAACAGTTCAACGCTTCTTCCACCTTCGTTGCGGTTACCTATAGTACCATTGTGCCGCCGTTTATCGGTGTGAGACCTTCGTTGCAACAAGGGTTGTAACCTAATCCCCATTTTCGTAACAAGTAGCCCTTCGATCCCCTATGAAACGTCACCCTCCAAATGGTCGTCACCCAATTGAAGTATCGAATCCGAATCCGAGAAAGCAGTAACGGGCATCGTTCACTCAGCCATCTAAGGCGTCTAATGAAGCCTTAACTAGTTCTGACAACAACTTGAACGACTTGAACAAGATTTGTCAATTTGCTCGTCTTTGTGCCCCCATTTCTCGCTATGATGCCTGGAATTACTTCTCAAGCAGATCCTAAATTGGGTTTCTTTATAGCATTTTCCATTTCTAATGCACACTCCTGCCATTCCCAAAGTTGTTTCGCGCTAGTCAGCTGGTCGGTTATTTTATGTTTTTTGATTAGGTGCTGTTGCGGGTCGCTTTGCTCTCCCACGAATCGGGAGAATCAGACCGTTTTAACTCGAAAGTGAGCAAACCATGCAAACAGTCAAAAGAGAATCAACACGAAACAATAAATGCTGGTAAGAGTCTCGGGCGCCTTCAGTAAATGCCGGCAAGAGACTCGCAAAGGCCCGACAGTGGGTTGTCGCCGAGGGACGGAAGCTCAGCTATGATGCGGGAGGCGGATGCGTGAGAGTAGAAAGGTGGAACATAGGCTTGTTTGCGGGTGGCGGAGGCGCGGGAATAGAAAAGACCGAAAACGGGCTTTTAGAAAAGGCACCTTAACATTTCTAAAAGCACCTTTTTGAACTTTTTGGGGAAATGCAGTGGCCCCCAGAAGCCCTCCAGAACAACCCTAATTTCAACCGCAGCAATGCGAGAGCTTTGTTCAAAAGCATTGTTTTGCCTTCATTTTCATCAGCTCCATCTCCAACCACCACCACTCATCCAAAAAACCCTAAAAGTGAAGAACTGTGATTATTAATTAATAATATACTAAAATCTATTTTAATTATTTATATACCATTGATTAATTAATAAAATAGAAGTCAGTGCCAAATATATTGAGATATTTAGATGCAATGTTTCAGCACTACTAAGGGCTTGTTTGGGAGGGCTTTCTAGCTCCTTTTCGTTTTCTAGAAAACGCTACCGCAACTAATAAACCGTTTGAAATGTCTACCGGTGGGAAAAGCTACCGCCAAAAACTCTTTTTTCTCATCTATTTGAAAAGTCACGAGACACCTACTTTTCAACTTTTTCGAAAAGTAGTTTCTCATCTCGATACACTGTTGATGCTACAAAAACATTTTACTACTCTGGATCCAATTCAAAAATACTGCAAATACAATAGTCTTTCTCTATACGAATATTTTGCTCGGGCGCGATTTTTTCCCCCGAGGCAATTCTTTCGCCCGGGAGCGAATTTTTCGCCCGGACGCGGATTTTTCGCCCGTGGGCGAATTTTTCGCCCGGACGCGAATTTTTCGCCCGGGCGCGAATTTTCCGCCCGGGCGCGGAATGTTCCGCCCGAGCGCAAATTTTTTCACGCGAGCACGATTTTTTTCGCCCGACGCAAAATTTTCTCCCGGACGCGAATTTTTCGCCCCGACGCAAATTTTTTCCCGGGCTCGAATTTTTCGCCCGGGGGCCAATTTTTCACCCGGGCGCTGTTTTTTTGCATGATCGTGCATTTTTCGCCTGGGAGCAATTTTTTCCCCCGCGGTTTTTTCGCCCGAGAGCGGTTTTTTCCCCCGGGCGCAGTTTTTTCTCCTGGTCGCAGTTTTTTTCGCCCGAGCACGGTTTTTTCGCTCGATCGCAATTTTTTCACCAGTGCGCAATGTTTTCTTCCCGACACGAATTTTTTGCCCGGGCGCGATTTTTTCGCCAGATCGCAAAATTTTTGTCTGGGCGCAAAATTTTTGCCGGATCCCAAATATTTCTCCTCGACGCGAATATTTTGCCCGAGTGCGAATATTTCGCCCCGGGCGCGAATATTTCGCACGGGCTCGAATATTTCGCTTGGGTGCGCATTTTTTGCCCGGGAGCGTTTTTTTTGTCCGAACGTGTTTTTTCCGCGCCCCGACGCAAAATTCAAGCGGCGAAAAGTTCACGCCCGTGCGAATAATTCACGCCCGGGCGTAAAATGCGCGTCCGAACGAAATATTCGATCCCGGGCGAAAAATTCTCGTCTGTCCGGAAAATTCACGCTCGGACAGAAAATGGGCGCAATTTTAATAAAAAAGTCTCTGCAACCGAGATTTGCCAAACCGTTTATAAAATGCTCCTTTCTGAAAATCTCTGCAAAAGAAATTCACTCAAACGGATCTCCTTTTGCAATATACATTTTCCAAAAGCTCATTTTCCCACCTTCCTTTTGCTACCACTACTTTTCCTTTCCGGAAAGCCCTCCCAAACAGAGCCTAAGATGCAAGAGTGAATGAATATTTAAGGTCCTGTTCATGCGATCACAACCGCTTGATCGGTGAAAATAAGTTCCTTCAAGCGGAACCTTAATTGAACATTTTTAATCAAATATATAAGAAAGAATTACAACAATCTATCGAATGCTATGGAAAAATAAAGTCAAAATAAGATTGTCATATCCCCCGGTTCGGGGAGAGTAAAGTGCAGCGAATGCACTGCACGGTAAAGTGCGAGCGATCCGACGGCTGCGAGCCCATGTTACCTCGCGCGTAGATGTGTGCACATCTCAGCACACACATCTCAAAGTGTGCACGCATCTCCGCGTGCACGCATCCGTCGGATCGGTCAAGTGCAGCAGCTCGCATCCGTCGGATCACGCTGCACTTTACCCTCTCTCCCCCCCCCCCCCATTCTTTCAGCTCTTGACTTAAGTTTAGTTAAAAGTTACAATTTGTTTGGAATTAGCTCTTATTCTTTCTTAAAGAATTAGTCGTCTTTCTTGTGAAATTAAGGCTCCTTTTGGTCAGACTTATTTTTCCCATTCAAGCAGTTACGACCGCATACTGCATGAACCAGTCCTTAATTATGGTCTTCCCGAGCTCTCGCCAACAACCTTAATTATGGTTTCTTGTTTTCAGTCATTAATTAAGAAATTAGCAGGCAGCCAAATTTATTTTTGACTTTGGGAGAGAGTTTTTCAGCCATTAATGGCCAGCAAGGAAGTTGAATAGAAAAAAAAAATAAAGCATGGAGGGTTTCCCGCAGTCAAATTTCTAATTTAAAGCCAAGTCTTGAGGTTATCCGCCATTAATGGTAGCAAGATGAATATGATTTATTAATATTTTGATTAGTTAATATTAATTTATTATTTGATTACTTAACTAATAATTATTTGATACTGCCGAAAGTTATCGAAACATTTCTCAGTTTTGAAAATATAGTTTTAAAATCTCAATTTTATACTGCTCTTTTAAACCGCCACAGGTTTCTCAAACAGAGCCTAGGCTCCGTTTGACACAGTGGTGATGGTCATGAACTTGAGGGTTAAATTGTCATTCGTTAACGGGCACCTAAGGAACTTCATCCACTTTTATGTTCAAAGGGATGATGTTTGTTCGGTGATCCTTAACAGTAACCCATGCGTTTACGACCACCACTACAGTGCCAAACGGAGCCATAGGCTCCGTTTGAGGGAGATTTATTTTCACCGGTTAAGCGGTTACGACTCCATGAACCGGACCTTAATTAGTTGTCTTTCATGACCTTAATTAAGGTCGGTTCATACGCTCGTAACCGCTTGACCGGTGTAAATAAGTCTCTTCAAACGGAGCCTTAATGTTTCGTTTGACACAGTGGTGGCGGTCGTGAACGCAGTGGTCATGAACCATTGTTCGTGAATGCCCGACCTCACCCAGAAAAATTCATGCTTATGCTCAAAACTAATTTATTTTCTTGATAACGGTAATGACCTTTATCTTGCCAAACATACATTATATGATAATGACGTTTTGACCAAACACACACACTGGAGCAAATAAGCCACGTCAAACAAAGCCTAAATTAGCAAATTCTATATCTTAATGGTATCTTAGTCGATGATTTAGGCTGTGTTTGGCATGGTGGTGGCGGTCGTAAACGCATGAGTTAAACCGTCATTCGTTAATGATCACCTAACAAACATCATTCATTTGAACATAAAAGTGGATGAAGTTCCTTAGGCGGGCATTAACGAATGATAATTTAACCCCCATGTTCATGATGGCCACCACAATGCAAACGATGCCTTAAACAATTCATTTGCTTAATTAGAATGTCAAATACTTGTATAGACTTCTTATTTCTTTTGAAATCATTTTCGTTTGGTTCATATCTTTTTTTATGTTCATCTTTAGGTATATTAATTTTAATTTTTTCATAAGGACATAAATAAGGTAGTTCGGGATGCAATGTGTCAAAATAAGTATTTTGAGTGATACCCAAATTTAAATACTCCTTAAATTTCAGTCTTGCGGTGCAAACTGTAAAAAAATCTGTAATTAGAATGTGCAAAGTACTAATTTTAAAAATTTGAGATGCAAAGTGTCAAAACTCATATTTAGGCTGCGTTTAGCGCAGCTTACCGCAACTTATTTGCTCCGGTGAAATTGGACAAAAACGTCATTGTTATAGAATGCATGTTTTGTATGACAAATGTTACAAAAAAAAACTAATTTGAGACATAAGATTTTGACATAACAATGCCTTTTTTGTCCAACCTAACCGGAACAAATAAACCGCGATAAGGGACGTCAAACACAACCTTAATTATAATATGTAATGAGATAATTTTGATTGCCCTAAATTTATTTATGAGGACATACTTTAATTATTTAGTATTTATTTATAAGGACATAAATTCAATTTAGTTTGATTTACCAAACCTATTAATTTCGCTAAAGAAAATGTATAATAATTAATATATAAAAGGATATTAAAAATATATTTTCAAATAAAAAAAACAGTATAAAAATGAGCAATTTAAACTAAATTACATGATTAAATATATTTATTAATTATTGTAGACTTCTAGTTTTTACGTCGGAAATCAAGTAATTTACGACCGCAGAGACCTTAATTGTGGCCCGATTTATGCGGTCGACCGCTTGACCGGTGAAAATAATCCCCCAAACAGACTAAATTACAAAAATTTAGAGACCAATATCTCATAATTTATTTATTTAAAAAAGAATCACTAAATTCACTTAAGAATGTATTCTATCACTAAATTCAATTTATTTATTTTTGGTTTATATTTTTTATCAACCAAAAAAAAAATATGTGTAAATAGATTATTGCATTTATAACATCAATGTAATTATTAACAATAGATTATTTATATAATAAATTAAAAGGAAAAAACATAATTTGATGCAAAATTCAATTTATAATTCATAATTCGTCGATATCAGAAATGTCCAAGGAGGCGACTATTCACATATCTCATCAGGCGATCATGGACGAGCATAAGCGAATAGCTCTCGTAACTTGCTAGTATGAGCGAGTATTCAAAACTCCCAGAGGTAATCTCCTATACCCCATAGGATTTGTCTTTTTTTGACCCTCTAGCGATACCAAAAAGGGCACGTTGGAAGAGTTTGAGATCCCCAAGTCTGAAACTTGTCGAGTATGTGCCTTTCTCGTATCTCGCTAAGTCTTTTGATTGCGGAGGGGAAGTTTTTCCCAAATTTCTGAGTATGTAGTGAGACATCCCTGCTAAGACACCTAGGTGTGCCTGTAAACTTTTCTCTCTCTTGCTTTAGCCATCAGAATGACTGCGTTCGACCGCAGAATCAGTAACCTTAGGATACAACTTAGGTTCGAACATTTGGAGTAGAGATTTTCCCAGTTTCAACATTCAACTTTCCAATTCTATTACTCTCGATTATCAATATATATTTTTGCCACAATTACAAAACCGATCAAATTAGATCGATATTGTGAACAACCTGATTTCTAAAGGATGAAAGGTTTTGGGTGAAACCGAATTCCGTTTAGAGAATGGCTTAAACATTGGTATTGATCCAATTCATTTCTCTCAAAATTGATAGACCCAACTCCATCCTACAAAAATAACAAATTAACATAAATATTAAAATTAATTATTTGTTTAGACAGCTCCTTATGAAGTACTGATCATAAATCTGGCTCTATTTTGGCTCTTTTTGAAAATCTCCCGGCCCCTGCTTCTGCTCCCGTAAAAAAGATTTCTGTCTCACAGTTTTCTGAAATCCTACCGAGCCCCCGACTTTCCCGATATCTGCTAACATCTCCTTCCCATCCAGGGACCGAAGCTGACGTCGGCGCTCTCTGTTGGGTGTGGTTCCCATCCGAGTCAGTAAAAACCATCGGGCGCGCTAGTTGCGGCTCATGATTCATTCTTGTGTTTCCCCCTCTCATTTATATATATGTTTATATACATAAAGAAATACCTATAAAAAGGATTAATAATATGAGGAGGTCATAATCGGGGTAGGTGTTTTTTTCTTTGGCTGAGGTCAAAGCAATCAGCCGCCCTCCTTTATAATTAATATTTGCTGGAGTTGAGACAGAGGAGGCAGATCCAACTTTTATGCAAATGATACAATTCTGCCTCTACACACATCTCTCTCCTTCTCCATATAAAAGTGGGGGCTAAAACTCTTGCTGCAAGTAGAGTTATTGAGTTTGGAAGGAGGAGAAAACCGCCGGCCCTCTTTTTGGGTGTTTCCTGGAGCCACAAGTGCAGGCCGCCTTTCCCATTTTGCTGGAGCGCAAGAGGCCGCCCGCCTTTGCTGCCTGCTGGAACTGCAGGCGGCCGCCCGCCTCATCCTGCTTGCTGGAGCCGCAAGACCTGCCTTCTCTTCCTTTTGCTAGAGCCGTAGAAGCAGTCGTCTTGTTCGTGGCCGTTGGAGGAACGTCGTCTTTGACGTTGGGATGGATTTTTCAATCCGTCCGGGTAACGCTTCTCACCTTTCTTGTATTTTCTTCTAGCAACTGTGCTTTTGTGATTGTTGGAGAAGAAGGTTGTGGTGTAAATCCTTTGTGGATTGTGTTTGTGGTAGAGGAGTGAAGATCTTTTGTGTATCGGTGAAGGGAAACCCTGTAATTCGTGCGTGTGTTTTTCACACACTTTTAGTGGAGGCTTTCCGGGTTGGACTCCGATCGTCCCGTGGTTTTTCACCCAATTGGGTTTTTCACGTTAAAATTTCTGTGTTTTTATCCTTTTTGGCATTGTGTTTTTGTTTCGATTGCATACTGATCAACGCGGTCGCACATGTTGCTCGCTCAATTATTAAACATGTGTTATGGTCGGGATTGTTCGCTCTCTTTCCCAACAAGTGGTATCAGAGGCAGGTTCAGTGACAGAGTCGTTCAGTGACAGAGCAGATACCGGGCTGACCTTTGGGGTTTCAGGACGAGTCGATCGGGATCTCGAGTGTGCAATTGGGAGTAATAGTTTATGACCATTGGCCCGCTGGCTATCCTCTCTAGTTGCATACTTTGATATAGTCGACTCAAAGATCAGTGGTCGGTCTGGCCAGTTGGCAGAGCAGAATGGAGTCCTCATCAGCTTCATAGCAGATGATAAAGTTGAATGGTGTCAATTATCACCAGTGAAATCTACTGATGGAGGATCTGATATATGTGAAGGGTTAGCATGCTCCTATCTTTGAGGAGATGCCAAATGACACAGATCCAGCAAAATGGAAGGTGGAACATTGGAAGATGTGTGAGTTTATCAGACGGTTCGTGGAGCCGAACGTCTACAACCAGGTGGCTAGCATCAACGATGCAAAGGATCTGTGGAAGACTCTCGAGATCTTGTATGCCAAGAGCCCGAGCATCAACAAGTTATATTTGCTAAAGAAGCTTGGAGAGTTCAGATACCGGGAGGGCTCTCCTATTTTGGATCATGTCAACGAGTTCCAGGGCATTATTGATCGTCTGACTACTATGAAGGTGACTTTCAAAGACGAGGTGAACGCATTGTGGCTTCTCAAGTCACTACCAGACTCTTGGGAGATGGTCATAGTTTCTCCGATCAATTCTTCCTCCCAGGAGATTGTTTCCATGGAGATCACCAAGAGTGAGATCTTGAATGAGGAGGTGAGACGAAAGTCTCAGGGGACTTCAGGCTCTTCTTCATGAGCTGACGTTCTCTTTACTAAGTCCAGGGGGAGAGGAATGAGTAAGAGCCGAGGAAGGAAGGAGGACATGAGTTAGAGTAGGGGCAAGTCGAAGTCACGTTATCAGAATGTTGAATGTCACTACTGTCACAAGAAGGGCCACATCAAGAAATTCTGCTACTCATTGAAGAACGATCAGAAGAAGAGGGGGATTGCCACTGAGGGCAAAGATGAGGGTCATACGGCAGCCACCGTTTTGATTGAGGATGACGACGTCATTAGTGTTTGCGACGACATCACTGCTGCACTCACGTGTAACGACCGATGTTGGATCGTTGATTTTGGAGCCCCCGCGCATGTCTCCCACAACATGGAGCTATTTTCCACTTACATCACTCATGACTGTGGGGTGTTGAGGATGGGAAATGGGGATACGTCTAATGTACTTGGGCGTGGAGACATGCATTTGAAGACGAGCACTGGAGCACTACTAGGTCTGAGGGATGTACGACATATGCCAGACTTCCGCTTCAATCTGATATCTGTTGGCGGACTTGGAGATGAAGGACACCTGAGTGTCTTTGGAGGAGATTTTTGGAAGCTGATCAGGGGATCACTTGTGATGGTTAGGGGTTATAGAGATTATGGACTGTACTACATGGAGGGGAGGCCTGAAGCTGCTCAGGCCAACTTCGTCAGGGATGAGACATCCACTTCCTTATGGCACAGGAGGCTGGCACACATTAGCCAGAAGGGTTTGGGATGCCTGGCGAAGAAGAAGCTGATCAGTGATATTTCTGATGTTCACTTGGAGAGGTGCGACCATTGCCTGACTGGGAAACAAAACAGGGTCTCATTCCACAACCACACGTCCACCAGGAGATCAGAGCCATTGGAGCTAGTTCATACCGATGTTTGCGGACCTCTGCAGGTCCAGACTAGAAGAGGAGCTTTGTACTTCGTTACTTTCATCGACGATCATTCGAAGAAGCTTTGGGTCTATGCTCTTAAGACCAAAGATCAGGTCCTTGATACCTTCAGAAGATTCCACTCTGAGGTGGAGAGACAGTCTGGAAAGAAGCTAAGATGCATCAGGTCCGACAACAGGGCAGAGTACATTGGTCCGTTTGACGAGTACTGCAGGGACCATGACATCAGACATGAGAAGACCCCACCGAAGACGCCGCAACTGAATGACATAGCTGAGAGGATGAATCAGACACTGATGGAGAGGATTCGGTGCATGATATCTGAGTCGAAGCTGCCAGGGATGTTTTGGGGCGAGGCTCTTCTTACTGCAACGCACGTCATCAATCTCTCTCCGAGTTCAGCTTTGCAGGAGGATGTCCCTGATAGGGTCTGGTATGATAAAGACCCCTCTTACAGACACTTATGGGTATTTGGCAGCAAAGCCTTTGTGCACGTCCCCAGGGACGAGAGATCGAAATTGGATTCGAAGACCCGACAGTGTATTTTCTTGGGGTACGACTACAATGGAGAGTTTGGGTACAGGTTCTTTGATCTAGTTGAGAAGAAGCTTGTACGTAGCCGTGATGCTATTTTTTGTGAGGATCAGACTGTTGGTAATCCTGAGGGGACTGTTGAGTTGGAGGTTGACTCTCGTACTGTTGCGGAGTCACCTATGGTTGGAGCTGAGGATATTGAGGAGGCTACTGAGCCTGAGCCAGCACAGAGCACTGATGCCCTTCCAGATCATGATATCACCACTGATGGTGAACCAGTAGTCGCTGAGGATATTGCTGATGATGTACCTGTACTGGACCCAGAGCCGGCCCTACGGAGGTCGATCTGATCGAGCCAGGCACCCACCCGCTAGATATTCTACATCAGAGTTCATATTGCTGATTGATGCGGGGGAGCCTAAGAGTTATGCCGAGGATGTGGAGAGCACCGAGAAGCGTCAGTGGATGGTTGCTATGCAGGAGGAGATGCAGTCGCTGCAGAGGAACCACACGTATGACTTGGTGAGATTGCCTAAGGGCAAGAAGGCCTTGAAGAATCGTTGGATTTTCAGGGTGAAGCAGGTTGATTCCTCCACACCTCACATATACAATGCCAGGCTGGTGGTGAAGGGCTTTGGACAACGACAGGGTGTTGACTTTGATGAGATCTTCTCGCCTGTGGTGAAGATGTCATCTATTCGGGTTGTACTTGGACTTGCTGCGAGGCTTGATTTGGACATAGAGCAGATGGATGTCAAGACCGCCTTTCTGCATGACGATCTTGAGGAGGAGCTATACATGGAGCAGCCTGAAGGTTTCAGTGTCAGAGGGAAGGAAGTTCTGGTGTGCCACTTGTAGAAGAGTTTATATGGCTTGAAGCAGGCCCCGCGGCAATGGTATAGGAAGTTTGATTCTTTCATGGGGGAGATCGACTTCAGGAGGACCACCCTTGACCACTGCGTGTTCATCAAGCAGTATGCTCCAGAGGATTTCATCATTCTACTATTGTACGTGGACGACATGTTGATCGTCGGGAGGAACATTGCTCGCATTGCTGAGTTGAAGCGGTAGTTGAGTTCTACTTTTGAGATGAAGGATCTGGGTGCTGCGAAGACTATTCTGGGGATGCACATTCGCAGAGACATGGGAGCCAGATTACTTTGGTTATTACAGGAGCGATACATCTGCAAAGTTTTGCAGAGATTTGATATGGATCAGGCGAAGAAGGTAAGCACGCCTCTTGCGGCTCACTTCAGGCTTACCGCTGATCAGTGCCCCAACACACCCGAGGAGATCGAGGCGATGCAGAAGGTTCCGTTTGCATCTGCAGTTAGGAGCCTTATGTATGCGATGGTGTGTACACGACCATATATTGTGCATGCCGTTGGGACAGTCAGTAGATTTCTCTCCAATCCTGGGAGAGAGCATTGGAGCGCAGTGAAGTGGATACTGAGATACCTGCATGGGACTTCGGATTTGACGTTGAGATTTGGGGACAGTGAGCCTGAGCTGTTGGGCTACACTGATGCTGACATGGCTGGAGATGTGGATTCCAGGAGATCAACGTCAGGATGCATGGTTCTGTTTGCAGGAGGAGCTGTCTCGTGGGCATCGAGATTGTAAAAGTGCGTTGCACTGTTCACCACGGAGGCTGAGTTTATTACGGTTACTGAGGCTGGAAAGGAGTTGCTTTGGATGAAGAGGTTCATCAAAGAACTTGGATTCACTCAGGACCGATACACACTCATGTGTGACAGTCATCGCGCTATTCACCTGGGGAAGAACACTACGTTTCACTCGACGTCGAAGCACATCGACACTCGATATCATTGGATACGAGATGTCCTGGAGCAGAAGGAGTTTGATCTTCAGAAAGTGCACAATGATGATAATGGGGCAGACATGCTGACCAAGACCGTGCCAAGGGGGAAGTTCGAGCATTGCGTCAGAATCGTCGGGATGGCGGTTTCTTCCGCCTCGATGTGAAGGGGGAGATTTGTTGGGTGTGGTTCCCATCCGAGTCGGTAAAAACCACCGGGCGCGCTAGTTGCGGCTCGTGATTCATTCTTGTGTTTCCCCCTCTCATTTATATATATGTTTATACATATAAAGAAATACCTATAAAAAGGATTAATAATAGGAGGAGGTCATAACCAGGGTAAGTGTTCTTTTTCTTTGGCTGAGGTCAAAGCAATCAGCCGCCCCCTTTATAATTAATATTTGCTGGAGTTGAGACAGAGGAGGCAGGTCCAACTTTTATGTAAATGATACAATTCTGCCTCTACACTCATCTCTCCTTCTCCATATAAAGGCGGGGGCTAAAACTCTTGCTGCAAGTAGAGTTATTGAGTTTGGAAGGAGGAGAAAACCGCCGGCCCTCTTTTTGGGTGTTTCCTGGAGCCACAAGTGTAGGCCGTCTTTCCCGTTTTGCTGGAGCGCAAGAGGCCGCCCGCCTTTGCTGCCTGCTGGAACTGCAGGAGGCCGCCCGCCTCATCCTGCTTGCTGGAGCTGCAAGGCCGGCCTTCTCTTCCTTTTGCTGGAGCCGTAGAAGCCGCCGCCTTGTTCGTGGCCGTTGGAGGAACGTCGTCTTGACGTTGAGATGGATTTTTCAATCCGTCCGGGTAACGCTTCTCACCTTTCTTGCATTTTCTTCTAGCAACTGTGCTTTTGTGATTGTTGGAGAAGAAGGTTGTGGTGTAAATACTTTGTGGATTGTGTTTGTGGTGGAGTGAAGATCTTTTGTGGATCGGTGTAGGGAAAGCTTGTAATTTGTGCGTGTGTTTTTCACACACTTTTAGTGGAGGCTTTTCGGGTTGGACTCCGATCGTCTCGTGGTTTTTCACCCAATTGGGTTTTCCACGTTAAAATTTCTGTGTGCTTTTATCCTTTTTGGCATTGTGTTTTTGTTTCGATTGCATACCGCTCAACGCGGTCGTACAAGTTGTTCACTCAATTATTAAATAGGTGCTCTGATCGAGATTGTTCGCTCTCTTTCCCAACACTCGCCAAAGCCGACGCTCTTCGCGAGAGTCTTCTCCTCCGCCGAATTCTCAAATTTCTTTCCTGTGATTCTTCTCTTCCAAGGCTGCCGCCGTCCAAGGATTCTTTCAGGCCCGAATGTCTCGCCGGAGCATTCTTTCAGGTCTGACGCTCTCGCTGCAGCATTCTTTCACATCGTATACAACAATCTCTGGCCGCCGAGAACGACAGGAGTCTTCTCCTCCGGCGAGAGCGTCCCTTCGACGAATCCTCCGATTCTTCTCCTCCAGGGATGGTGAACCAGAGAAGCCTCTCTGCAAAGAGGAACCTAAAAATCTCTACGAGCTCTGTTCAACTCTCCAAAATGCTTTAGCTTTTTCAAAACTGCTTCTTAAAGAGCTATGTTCAAACTCTATTCGATCGGCATATTTTTCATCCACTGAAGCCATTCCAAACAGAGTCTGTCTACCAAAACCAATCCCCTCTATCTAGAACATGTGAAACAAACACACCATAATAATTGTTTCGAAGAAAAGAAGCTAATATATCATCGGTTCATACTCCATATTTAGGACCAGATCCTCTCCAGTTCGAGCGAACTGGATAGTATCAGGTTCACGGTCCTAATTTGATCCTCAAATCCGACGACGAGCTGAGTTAACGACATAACTTTTGTGATCTTTTATCCTCCATCGTTGGATAATGTTCATGGAGAATCCCATTCCCCATATTTACTGCTTACTATCAAATATTAGTCATTCTATACTACTATATTAAGGGAAGCCTTCGTACCCGTCCGTAACTTTGGATCTTCCGCTTTTGCCCCTGCAGCTTCCGCCTACTTCCTTTCCAAGCCAGTTGTACGACCTCACATCACTCCGCCAGCTCCGCCAGATGATCTCTTATTATTGTTATTATCACTCCACCGCTCATCGCGCCGCGCTCGAACCACCGCCTTCATCTTCTTCCTCTCCAAACCAGCTGTACGACCTGACATCACTCCGCCAGCTCCGCGAAACCACCGCCTTCATCTCCTTCATAAATACATGCCGCTGATCATCCGCCGCTTTACTGGTACTATAAACTGACAGAGAGAGAGAGAGAGAGAGATGGCACCGGGAGGGAGGGGGGGGGGGGGGGGGGGGGGGGGGGGGCATGAAGTAATGGCGGTGCTCTTCGCTAAATCCGGCCAAAACTCCTCTTCCTCTGAATCCAATTCCTTCCCGGTGTTTCACTCGACGCCACCGCCGATTTTGGAGCCGACGGAGGAGATGGTATGCGATGATAAGGGAATCGGCGTGGAGATTTTTGCATTAAATCTAAGCTGGTCAGAGAAATTTTAGCGGGTTCGGGAGAAAGGGCAGCGCCGGCGAGTGAATCACGACGGAGTAGAAAAGGAGTTTTGATGCAGGATCGAGGGGATTCGGAGGGAGCGGATGAAGGGGAGCAGTGCCGGCGAACGATTGAGCCCTGTTATATTTTCATTTTTTTTCGGTTCTGTTTTTGAACCATATATAAATGGTTGTCTGTATGGTATGTTTTTTTTGTGAAGATTGATGTTGATGAACTTATTGATTGTTGCATTTGATGATTCCTGTTGAGGAGTACTGTAAGTGAGATTTGGAGTGAATGTTAATGAGATTTCCGGTTGAGTTTTTGTTGTACATAAGAGTTAATTTATGTGTCTGAGAATTGCCACTATTTAAGATTGTTGGATAGAGATTTATGCCTTTTGTAACACTGTTCCTGTTGGTTTTCCCATTGGAAGAAGATGAACAGTATAACTTCAGTGCTGCTGCCGTGAGTTGTGGAATCCCATTTCAGATATAGTTTCTCTACACCTGCATATTTAGCGGTTCTCCTAATTCTTGAATGTTTACTTCAGTTGATAACAACATATTTAGATGTCTTCTCCTATCTCTGAAAAATCATTATTATCATAGTAAATTTGCAAAATAATTGTTTACATAACCCGCCCAAGGGGAACGACAGAAGGAAACAAAGGGCGCAGTTCCTCCTCTTTGCTCGCCGCAGAAGATCTCCTATCTCTCCGATCTCTCCGTCTTCGTCTTTGTCGGCTGCGGTTTGGTCCTCCGATCAGCGCCTCCCCGTCTTCGTCTTCATTGACTGCGGTTTGGTCCTCCGGAATTGTCTTTCGCAACTCCGCGAGCACGGTAAAAGAGGCAGAGCAGTTTTAGATTTGTTTTATCATGAGGCGGAGCTTTGCTCAGACAAAGGAGGCCGAGAAGTTTTTGATTTTTTATTTGAATTTTGATGAAGAATGTTAATAATAGTTATTTGTTATAACAGTACTAATAATAATATTTTTATATTTGATTTTAATGGCGTTTTAAATGTCAAGTTTATGCTCAATTTAAATATCTGTCATTCCGCCCTTGCTTTTTGTCGTTATAATTGAACTAAATATAGCTCCAAATGTAAGTCGGTCGGAAAAATTTGAGCGGGTTCAGGAGCAGGGGCCGCTCCGGCGAGCAGAGACGTCGCAGGCTCTAGGGGATTCAGACAGAGCATCAGGCACGGGCGAAGCCCGTGCCTGGGCGGGCGAAGCCCGTGCCTGGGCGGGCGAAGCCCGTGCCTGGGCGGGCGAAGCCCGTGCCTGGCCGCCCGAGAGCATCGAGCACGGGCGTAGCCCGTGCGAAGATGCTCGTCAAAAGTATAAGCCAATAAATATTTTTCCTGATTTTGACTATTTGATGAATCCAAATACTATTTTCTATAAATTAATATTACTATAAAATCTTGTCACCAACAAATCACTACCACCCGTTCGCTCTTTCCCTCCTCTTCTCACCAACTTCCCGATTGAAGAAACGAAACCTCATCTTCTTCCCTTCACAGTTCACACTCGCCTCCAACCGATAATTTCCCTCGCCGGAACCCTAGTGATTGTCGGATATGGGAGGCGGCTCCTCCAAAACCCCCGGCGGATCTAGTGGCGACCAGCTTTATGTCTCCCTCAAGATAGAGAACATGAATGTTAAAGACGCACTCGTCCCCCACGTATTCGGTTCAACTCCCATCATTGGCTCCTGGGATTCCACACGAGCCGTGCGCCTAATCTCTTCCGCTCTTCTTTTTCCCCTTTCTAATCCCAGGTCTCTAACTCCGTCTGTACATTTCCCCCTCCTCAGCTGTCCATGGAGCGGGAATCTGCGCTTACGTGGGAATTGAGTTTCGTCGTGCCTCCGAACCATGGTAATTCAATTCCTGTTACTGATGTAGCGGACATGTTTGCTTTGCTTGCCTCTGATTTTAATGAGTTGGGCTTGTTTTAAAGGAACGCTTGTCTTCAAATTCCTACTGAAGCCTAAGGACGCCGAGAGTCCGTGCTTGGTGGAGGAGGGGGAAGACCGACTGCTCACCGGTGGAAAAATGGAGGATGAGAGTAGATCAGCGGTGTTCAAGTCTCCTGGATTTGGTCAGGATGAGCTGATGGCGTATAGGGTGTTTGTGATAGTTGATGTTATCTCGCCGTTCGATCTGGCTGCAAGCTGGAGGGCATACAAGGAGAATCTCCGGCCTTCCACTGTTCGTGGAATTCCCGATATCAGCATGAACGCAGCGCCTGAAGGATGCCAAGAGGTGAGAACTCTGCTGTAACTTGCAATTCGAATAAGAAATATCATTCCTGCCTGTCGTGGATCATGTTGATACAATTCGAATAAGAAATACAATGAATACTGTATTCAAACTTTCATAGGACCGAGCATGTGCACGCAGGACAATACCTGTGTGTGTATGTGAGCGATAGTACTTCGTGTGTGCGCACGCACGCACAACAATACCTCATTTGTGTGTGTGACAGTACCTTATGTGTGTGCGCGCGCGACAGTGCCTCATGTTTGTGTGACAGTGCCTCATGTTTGTGTGACAGTACCTCATGTGTTTGTGCACGTGACAGTACCTTGTGTGTGTGTGCGACAATACCTTGTGTGCGTGCACGACAATACCTTGTGTGCGTGGGCGCGATAGTACCTCGTCTGTGTGCAACAATACCTCGTGTGTGTGTGTGTGTGTGTGTGTGTGTGTGTGTGTGTGTGTGTGAGACAGTAAATCATGTGTGCATCACAGTACATCGTGTGTGTATAACAGTACATCATGTGTGTTTGTGTGTGTGTGACAGTACATCGTGTGTGTGTGTGACTGTACATGTGTGTGTGTGTGTGTGTGTGTGTGTGTGTGACAGCACATCGTGTGTGTCCATCGTGTGTGTGACAGTACCACCGTTGGTTGATAACGGGCTTCCATCCATTATTTGGAAATCGTAACAACCAACTATAAATGGGAAGAAAATAAAATTCTCTTATGGAGAAGAAAAATCCATTCTTATAAGCACAAACATACAGGCTACTAAAAAAAACATACATACAGATGAATAGTTACATTATAAGCTTAAATCAGGGAAATAAATAATGTGATCATGAAAGCTAGATTCATTGCTATAAAAAATAAGAAAAATGATTGTAGACTCTTATATATGTCATATTTAGAAGAAAATAAATATTTAAGAACTACGAGACTTCACAATGACCTAAAACAACTGATATAGTTGATTAGCTGTTTATGAAAGTAAAACAATTGAACATAGAATAATACCTTTCACCGCAGTTGCTAAACTTTTATATTCATTAGTGTACATCCACTTTGTAGCAGATCACTTATTCTGTTTAATCATTGAGCATCCACCTACAATCAGTATTTATGAAATCATAGATTAAACATTAAACAAATAATTGAGAACTTTATGAAATTTAGTAGAGATGCTTTGAGGAAACATAAAAAATCACAAATAAAATGGAATCTAAAATTAGTTTTGATTAAAATGATTTGAGAAAGGATAGCTTTTGAAAATCTATAGAAAAATAGGAATTTAGTCCCTAAACTATCTCCTTTAAGAGATCAGTCCCTCAAGTTTGTATTGTGAGAACTCAGTTGCTCAACTTTCTAATTCATATGAAATCAGTCCTTTATGTTATTATTACAGTTATTAGTAATAATTAGGCCTTAAAACACCATTAACTCCAACACAGTCGTACTCATGCCACCCTTAATTTTGCCGCCTCTTCTTTATTTCTCCGCCTCTCCATCTCCATCTCCTCTTGTAACACCTTAATATCTCTTCATTCACCATGTTTCCTTTGCCCAGGCATGTTGCAGAGTTGCGAACTTCTGCTGTTTCCTCGTCGAAGATCTAGAGAGTGGAGAGGAAGGGGAGGAAGAGGGAAGATGTTTTTGAGGCGGATCATGACGGGTGGAATGTGGTCGATGTTGATGGAGAAAGTGAAGGAGACGATGGGGATTGTGGGGCTTGAGGTGGTGCCAAACATGCAAGTGCTGCTGATATCTCTATACAAGCAGACATTGACAGAGATCAAGGCCATATCAGAGGAAGAAGGATACTGCAAGGCCATGGAGAGCTTCACCAACCACCCCCTCCGGGCTTGCGACGATGGTGTTGGAGTTAATGACATTTTAAGGCTTAATTATCACTAATAACTGTAATTATAATATAAATGACTGATTTCATATGAATTAGAAAGTTGAGGGACTGAATTCTCACAATACAAATTTGAGGGACTGATTTCTTAAAGTAGACAAAGTTTAGGGACTAAATTCCTATTTTTGCCAAAAATATTATAGTAAAGTCAATTAATGATGCAAGAGAAAGAATCACAAAAACATGAATTTTGAAAAAAAAAGATATGAAATAGATAGGATCATGTCAACAAGATATTTTTTGAAACGTAAAACTTTCTAGTTATCATATCTTTCAAGCCCTTTGACGTGCCCATATAACACGTGCTATATATCGACAATTACACCGGTTGTTTAAGTTATAAAAGTGATAAGAAAGTATCATCTTCACAGAGATTCTATTTAAACTATGATATATTTAACTTAACTTGAACAAAATTTATCTTGACGAATGATTGATTTTGGATTAATTATATTTAAAATAAAAGAAAAAAATAAACGGACAATTGATTTAATACAAAAATACTTAAAATAGATAATTGAATTTTAAGATTAAGGCTTCATTTGGTTTAGCGGTGACAGGTGGATCCGGCGGGTGGAAACGAAGAGTTCGAACCGGAGGGGGGAGGTGGCTGCTCCAAACGGAGCTTTTTGGGGCGTTTCTCAAGGTGGGCGGGTGGAAACGGAGCAAACGCCGCCGGATGTTCATTTGTTTACCCTCCTTCCGGCGGCGTTTGCTCAAAACGGAGAAGTGAAACGCCCAAACAAATAGAGCCTAAAATTATGATCATTAGAGTTTGGATGATTGTTTCATAGTATGAATATCAATTAGGATTAATCACGAGTGAAGTGATGTGATTTAAAAGTTTTTTTGCAAAATGTACAACTAGTTTTCCTAAGCACGTTGAAACTCCTTAGTCCAGAAGAATCAATTATAAATCACCAGCAGACGACATGTTATAACTGAATGTTTTTATAATGATAGTGAAAACTTAAAAACTTGATATGCCCGTATAACATACGTACTGTATATCCGCAAGTGCATAGTGTTGAAACCAAAAAACGGTCTCTTGTGGAGTTCACCCTTGGGGAAGGGGTGATCGCGCACCTATTTCGCTTCTGCAAGCAAAATAACAAAGGAAAACAAGAATGAACGGACCCAAGGGATCGGCGTGGAGGACCCACCACACACCCGGAAGATCTGAGAGCGCTTCCCCTCCTTAGCCAAAGGCCGGGCTAAGGTACTCTCAGAAAGCACTTGAAAGCTGGAGCAAGAGAGCACCGGAAGCGTGCCTCCCGGGGTACCCCTTGGGTCATATTTATAGATTTCAGAATTTGAACTGCCAATAACCAAACTGAACTGGCTTGAAATTACCAAAATGCTCTTGGCTGGGCCTGCCAACAGCCAAACTCCGTTGTTTTGAAGGGCTATGGGCAGACCAGCAGGGGCAAAACAGTAAAAAGTACCTCATAGATCTGGGCGAGTTGGGGAGCCTGGCCACCTCGGCAGATCCTGCTCGTCTGCTGTTGCCGAGCTCTTTTGCGCGAGCGCGAGTTGGGACGACGAGCTCGCCTATCGGTTGGCCTCCGTTAGTCGACCTCAGTTCGACGATTCTTGGCTTAGCTCGGCGAATGTCGAGCTCACAGTCGACGAACGCCGAGCTCGGGCTCGGGTTTCTCTGCCGAGCTCGCCTGGGGCCTTGGTAATCTGAGCCAGCCGGCCTGGTTCCTGGTTCACCCCCCTCGCCGGATACGTGGTTGTACACAATCCCCGCTCTTTTTGAGCTTGACAAAGCTCGGAAAGAAACATTCAACCCCAAGTGTTCGGCGAGCGCGAGGTGGATCAGAGGGAATCTTCGGGTGGGGTCCACCTGCAGCTATATATGCACACCTGCATACCTGCCTGACTTTTGCCATTCCCTTTGTTATAGCCCCGCCGAGATGCCGATCCTCAAGGAGATCCAAGAGCGCCTTAACCGAGCCCGCCAGGTCTCAGCTGCTCGCATAGCTGCCCTGACTTCGGTTCCGCCCGTTGTCCCGCAGGGCGGCTCTGCCGAGTCCAGCTCCAAGAGGGTGAAGCTGTTTCCTCAAGCGGTCGAGCCCATTTATGATGACCTGAGGACCATCCTGGAGCACGGGACCGGCTCCTCCACTCCGCCTGCCCCTGAAAAGGGCAAGAATATTGTCGAAATCTGCGACGGCCCGGATAGCCCGCTTGATGGCATGGGGGGCGCCGCGCCGCAAGACACCACCCCGCGAGCCAAGACCACTCTTGGGGACTCATGATTCATGACTCCGGAGAACCGTCCCCTCCCTTTGGGACCTTGGGGGTGAGCTCGTAGAGGCCGAACTCGCCGGTGCGCGCCCCCTCTCCTCAGCGAGCAGTTGTGACCACGGGGGCGGGTGTGGAGACCATCCCCGTCCCGGGATTCGAGCTTCTCTCTCCGGGAACGCGCGGCCCAGGTCACGGGAAGGACCTGGGGTTTGTCCCTCCCCGCATCTCCTTTGAGTTGCCGAGCTCGTCAGGTAAATCTGGCCTTGCATTCTTATCATGCGATTCTCCAGCGCATCTCCCCTTGCTGATGTTTCTGTTTCCACAGCTCCCCCCAGCCAATCTGCTGCTGAGGAATCTTCGCGGGCAGCCCATTACTCTCCCCTTCCCTCCTCGAGCTCGCTGGACTCTTACCTAGACCCTGAAGTGGAGAACGATGTGCTGACGAGGAAGGGGATCAAGCTCTTCAAAAAGCTCGTGCGCGGGGTCCGCGAGGTGCAGGAGGTCAACGAGGCGCTTCAATGCGACTACGCGTGTCTTGCCGACGAGGTGCGAAGCGGCCAGGCCGATGAGATGACGACTCCTTCCCGGATCCTAGATGAGATAGACGACGACCTCTCGGTGGTGCAGAGGAATTCAGGGAGGATTCGCGAGCTGCTCCGCGCGCGACAGCCTGGGGGACGGGGGATGCGAGGCCGGGGTAGATAAAAGGCGGCTCCCTTGCCGAGCCGACCGGTGCTCGCCTCCTAGTCCCCCCTGCCCGCGCGCCCTGCTTCTTTATTCATGCACTAGATTGTTGTAATAAATAGCTTCAAACATTCTTAGGTGTGGCTTGCGTTTGGATAATAGTAATTATATTGCTTCTCGTTTGACTTAGCCTTGGTTGGAACGCGCCGGAAGTCGGCAAGCTGGGGGTTAGCGAGCTGGGATGGCGAGCTGGGCCGATTGGACAGCTTGGCCCCCTGATTACTTTTTCTATAAATACCCCCCCCCCCCCCCTCCAACCCCCGTACTACTGTCTTAACTGCTTACTTTTCCCTCTCTTCCTGCGCTTTTCCTCTTTTCTGCTCGCGCTCCACCCATTCTTCTGCGAGCATGGGCAAGACCAACCCTGACGCCGACGGCCGCTCCAAGTGTGCCCAACACTTCACTGACTACTGCTTCTTCGAGAGGCACACAAGCGAGGCCGAACTCGCTGAATTTGTTGGTGACCATGTGCCGCCAGGCTTCGAGGCGCGCCGGCCGAGACAGGGGGAGGCCATCAACACTTTCTATGATGACGAGCTCGCCTTCCCCATCTCGCACTTTGAGGTGGGGCTGCGCCTCCCCCTCTGGCCGGAGATCCGACAGATTCTGAAATACTATGGCGCGGTGCCCGCGCAGCTGAATTCCAACGCCATCGCCATGATGGTGGCGTTCGCGAGCTACCTCCGGCGAGAAAGGATAGTGTTCAACCTGACTGTGTTCAGGAAGCTCTTTTCCTACAAGGCGACGCCGGATGAGGTCGCCTACTTCGGGGGCTCGTTGATCAAGGTTCGCGAGATCGCGAACAAACACCACAATTGGATGACCAAGATCGCCTTCATCAAGGGCGATCTCGGCAACATCTCTTACTCGCCCCAGCAGAAGGGCGAGGAGGTCTACCGCCCGCCGGCCATGTCCGACAATAATGCCGACCTCCACAAGTACTTCCTCCACAAGGACTTCGAGGTCGCCTTCCTGCGAAGGGGCCTCGACGCGCTCCGCCCCGTCCTGCCTGGCGAAGGTACTGTCTACTCTGCTGCTCAGCTCGCCACATTTGACAACGAAATTCCTCTAAGTTTTCCAAGTTTTCTTGCAGGGGAGCGGCTAATCCCCGTGAACCCGCCATTTGCGGACTCAGGATTGTACCCGGACCCTCTCGCTCGCGAGAAGGCAGCGGCGGCGGCCTGCCGAGACGAGGCGGCCTTCTCCAAACCCTCTTCCAGCAAGAGGTGGCCTGAGGATGCGGGGTCTAGCCCACCCCATCGCCAACAACTACCCAAAAAGATGAAGAGAGCCTCGCTGGCTTCGCGGGGGAAACAACATCAACAACATCAATCCAGCCCCAAATACATGAGCTCGCCTGAAGTCGTCCCCGACGCGTCGCCAGAGAGCCCGCTGAAGGAAATCACCAGCGAGGGTCGGAAGGGCGGCGAGGCCTCCGCTCCCCCTATGGCGATCTCTCCACCTCCTTCGGCGAAGAGGACGGCTCGCGAGCTCGGCGCGCCGAAAGAACATCCCCTCTTCAGCTTTGGGGGGCGGTGGAAAGACTCGGCGGGCGAGCCCATGGTGCAGTGGGACGAGCTGGCCCACCGGGTTTCCATCTCCACCCTTCACCCCTCTTGGCATGACCGCGAGCCCGCCACCGGTCACGCTTATGCCCTCGGCTTCGGCCTCCATGGTCGAGAGGACGCCGAGGCCTACGAGGGCATGAACCTGCGACAGCTCGGCCATGAGGGCCTGCAGGCCCACCCGCGAGCCATGAAGCTCCATCATATGTTGGTCCGCCGCAGCTTCGGCCTCAACAACCAACTCCAAAAAGCCGAGCAAGCCCGCGACGTCGCCAAAGACAAGGTTGCTGATCAGGCGAGGCAGCTCGACATCGCCGAGGGTCTTCTCGCCCAGGCCACCGGCGGGTTGGTGAGTATCAGGCTTCCTCTTCCCTCTTTTACTTAAAATATTTTGCACTGTCATTAACGAATTTTCCTTTCTCATCAGGATGCCAAGGCTGCCGGGGAGTTGCGGGCTCGCAATGCCGAGCAAGAGGAGGAGATCGGTCAGCTGCGCGCCCGGCTTGCCGAGCTAGAGGGGGCGAATGTGAGGCTGAAGGAGGAGAATCAGAACCTCAGCCGTGAGGTCCGCCGCCAGGCGGAGATCTTCTTCCCGGCCAGCGACGCCGATCCTACCCTCCCCTATAAGAGGCCGAGGATCTTTGGCGAGGCCGACCTCGCCGAGAGGTGGCGGATCAACTCCATCCAGGCCGCCGAGTGCACCCTCCAGATGATGAAGGACACTGGGGTGCTGGTGGAGGGGTGCGAGGAGATCTCCGCCAAGGACTTGATGCCGAGCTTGTTCCCGGTGACGCCGCCCAGCGAGAAGGAGGATAGTCTGGACGCGCTCTTTGGGAAAAGCTTCCAGGACCCATCCGGCGGAGGGGAGGGGGATCGTCAATCCGGCGAAGGGGGCGAGGGCTAATCCTGCAAATTTCTTTCTTTCCCCCCTTTTTTTGTAATCTCGCCGAGGCGAGCTCGACCTGTAAATATCATTACTTAATGAAGGGACATTTTTGATACCTTCTGTGTCCACTGTAACTATATCACTATATATATATATATATTTTTTATCCTTTGCTGGATTTCTCTGCCGTGCCCTGTTTGTCTGCGAGCACTTTCCCTAGCGACCTCGCGTAGATGTGTGTTGCGAGTAGGACAGTCGTTAGGATTCGCCACTGAGAGTACATTTTGAGAGCTCGCCCATTCTTAGGACTCGTCCTAGCTCGTTCGCGAGAAGTCCATGACCTTATCAATATAAGACCAAATTCTCTAAATTTTCCCAAGTAAAACATAGCGGGGGGCGAGGTGTCCTGACGGGGTTCGCCTCCCTTCGGCAAGGTCCAAGGGCCTGACTCGCCACCCTTCTGCCGAGGCCGAGCTGAATGGGCGAGCCCGAACTCCCCCCTGCTGAGCTCTCCTCTCTTAATCTTAGAAGGGCCGGGTTCGTTAGGCACTACCCGGGGGGTGCAAAGACTTCCCTGAGTGACCCCCTCCCCTGTCAGCTAGGTGAGAGCCTGACAGCGGGATCTGCTTGAGGTCTAAGGATGACACTGAGTGACTTCCAGCCCTGCCAGCTAGGTGAGAGTCTGACAGCGGAATCTGCTCGAGGTCTAAGGATGACACCGAGTGACTTTCAGCCCTGTCAGCTAGTGAGAGCCTGACAGCGGGATCTGCTCGTGGTCCAAGGCTGACACCATCGAGTGACTTTCAGCCCTGCCAGATAGGTGAGAGTCTGACAGCGGGATCTGCTCGAGGTCTAAGGATGACACCGAGTGACTTCCAGCCCTGCCAGCTAAGTGAGAGTCTGACAGCGGGATTTGCTCGGGGTCCAAGGCTGACACCATCGAGTGACTTCCATCCCTGCCAGCTAGGTGAGAGCCTGACAACGGGATCTGCTCGAGTTTTAAGGATGACACCGAGTGACTTCCAGCCCTGCCAGCTAGGTGAGAGCCTGACAGCGGGATCTGCTCGAGGTCTAATGATGACACCGAGTGACTTCCAGCCCTGCCAGCTAGGTGAGAGCCTGACAGCGGGATCTGCTCGGGGTCCAAGGCTGACACCATCGAGTGAATTCCAGCCCTGCCAGCTAAGTGAGAGTCTGACAGCGGGATCTGCTCGAGGTCTAAGGATGACACCGAGTGACTTCCAGCCCTGCCAGCTAGGTGAGAGCCTGACATCGGGATCTGCTCGGGGTCCAAGGCTGACACCATCGAGTGACTTTCAGCCCTGCCAGCTGGGTGAGAGCCTGACAGCGGGATCTGTTCGAGGTCTAAGGATGACACCGAGTGACTTCCAGCCCTGCCAGCTGGGTGAGAGCCTGACAGCGGGATCTGCTCGAGGTCTAAGGATGACACCGAGTGACTTCCAGCCCTGTCAGTTAGGTGAGAGCCTGACAGCGGGATCTGCTCGGGGTCCAAGGCTGACACCATCGAGTGACTTCCAGCCCTGCTAGCTAGGTGAGAGCCTGACAGCGGGATCTGCTCGAGGTCTAAGGATGACACCGAGTGACTTCCAGCCCTGCCAGCTAGGTGAGAGCCTGACAGCGGGATCTGCTCGGGGTCCAAGGCTGACACCATCGAGTGACTTCCAGCCCTGCCAGCTAGGTGAGAGCCTGACAGCGGGATCTACTCGAGGTCTAAGGATGACACCGAGTGACTTTCAGCCCTACCAGCTAGGTGAGAGCCTGACAGCGAGATTTGCTCGAGGTTTAAGGATGACACCGCGTGTTTTACAGCCCTGCCAGCTAGGTGAGAGCCTGACAGCGGGATCTGCTTGGGGTCCAAGGCTGACACCATCGAGTGACTTCCAGCCTTGCCAGCTAGGTGAGAGCCTGACAGCGGGATCTGCTCGAGGTCTAAGGATGACACCAAGTGACTTTCAGCCCTGCCAGCTAGGTGAGAGCCTGACAACAAGATCTGCTCGGGGTCTAAGGCTGACACCATCGAGTGACTTCCAGCCCTGCCAGCTAGGTGAGAGCCTGACATCTGGATCTGCTCGAGGTCTAAGGATGACACCGAATGACTTCCAGCCCTGCCAGCTAGGTGAGAGCCTGACAGCGGGATCTGCTCGGGGTCCAAATACACTTCATTTCCTCATGCAAACTTATTGCGACAGCATTGATGTGTTAAAGAACTTTTATTAAAAATCAAAGCATCACTTACATGTTTCAAGGAAAAAAGCGTTTCAAGTCGTCACCACTTCAGGTGAGACTCAGGGTCTTGCCCTCCACATTTTGGAGTCGGTACCCCCCTGATTTTAGAGCTTCTTTTACAATAAATGGACCTTCCCAGCTGAGGTTGAGCTTCCCCACAGTCGCCGACCTCCCCGCTGCGTCCACCTTTTCAGCACCAAGTCCGCCTCCATAAATTGCTTGACTCTGACGTGCTTGTCAAAGTACTTGACCATTCTCCTCTTCACCTCTTCTTGTCGGACGACGGAAAGGTCCCGCAGTTCTTCCACCATGTTAAGGGAGAGCCGCAACTCTTCCTCGTTTTCAGCCTGCCATTCTTCCCTGGCTTCCCCGGCCGCAACAACTCGAGGTGTTTGAACTTCAAATTCCACGGGGAGCACTGCCTCGCACCCATGAGAGATCTTGAAGGGGGTCTCTCCTGTAGCTGTGTTGGGGGTGGTCCTCAGCGCCCAGAGAACCGCGGGAAGCTGCTCCACTCAGCTCCCCTTCAGGTTTTCCACCTTCTTCTTTAGGAGGTTGACAATAATCTTGTTCGCGGCCTCCACCTGCCCGTTGCTTCTGGGGTGATGGACTGAGGCGAACCTGAGGTCGATCCCAAGCTGCTCGCAAAAAACTGGTAAACTCCGTGCTGACGAACTGGGGCCCATTGTCCGTAACAATGGCCTGGGGCAGCCCATGACGGCAGATGATCTCCCCCTAAACAAAGTTCCTGATGACCTGGGAAGTCACCTTGGCCAGCGCCTTCACTTCCAACCACTTGGAGAAATAATCGATCATCACCAGTAGGAACCTCCTCTGCCCACTGGCCCAGGGGAACGGTCCAACCAAATTCATTCCCCAAATGGCAAAGGGACAGGGGGCTGTGATACTCTTGAGTCGCTGGGCTGGCTGTAGTTGGAGGGGGGCAAACAACTGGCACTTGTGACACCTTCTTGCGAACTCCATCGCATCACAGCCCAGGGTGGGCCAGAAGTACCTCTGCATGACAATCCTCCCTTCCAGGGTCCGACTCCCGGAGTGGCTCCCACACTCCCCGGAGTGGTCTTCTTCCAAGATTCTTTGCACTTCCCCCTCAGTCATGCAATGAGCCAACATCCCCGAGAGAGTCTTCCTGTACAGTTGCCCGTCCCGGAGGAGGTAGTACGCCTATTTGTACCTGAGCTTCTTCTTATCCGCCCCCTCCGGATATTCTCCCGTGGAAAGGAAGGTTGTGACTGGGTCCATCCACGAAGGCCGCTGATCTATCTCCATGAGCTCTCCTTCTTCGATGGAAGGGCGGAATAGATCGGTGATGGTACCCCCCACCCGGGGGCCATGCTTCGCTAGCTGATTGACCTGCTCATTCTCCTCCCGGGGCACGTGCTGGATGAAAAAAGTTTGGAACGCACCAATGATCCTCTTTACTTTGGCTAAGTATAGCTGCAGGGTAGGCTCTCTCGCCTCAAACTCCCCGTTGATTTGGGAAGCTATCACCATGGCGTCAGTAAGGACCTCCACGTCCCACACCCCCAGCTCCCCGGCCAGGCGCAGCCCTGCTATCACAGCCTCGTACTCGGCCTGATTGTTGGTGACGAGAAAGTGCACCACCACTGTCAGCTCAATTCTAGTTCTCTGGCGACTCTCCAAGATCACCCCTACCCCTAGGGAATGCCTCCCCGGGACGCCATCTACCTTTACTTTCCAAGGAGTCGGACGAGTGATCTCTTCCCCCGCCACCTCAATCACATAATCGGCCAAGAAGTCGGCCATCGCTTGAGCTTTGATCGAGAGTCGGGGGATGAAGAAGACGTCGAACTCACTCAACTCCACTGACCACTTGGCCAACCTGCCAGAATGCTCCACCCCCTCAAAGATGTTGCGGAGGGGATGGTCAGTCACCACTCGGATTGAGTGTGCCTGGAAATAGGGCCGCAGCCTTCGGGCTGAGATGACCAGGGCGACGGCCAGCTTCTCCAAAATCGGATACCGGAGCTCGGCCTTCCTCAGGACCCTGATCACGTAATATATAGGGAGCTGCTTCTTCCCTTCTTCACGAACTAGGATAGAGCTTAAGGCCTCCGCCCCGACCCCGAGATATAGAAACAGGTCCTCCCCCTCCTTCGGCCCTTGGAGCAGCGGAGCCCGAGTCAACTGCATCTTGAGGGCCTAGAATGCCTCATCGCACTCCTTGGTCCACTCGAATTTTTGGCCCCCCCTAAGTGTTTTGAATAAGGGAGAGCACTTCTCCCCAGCCCGGGAGAGGAACCTACTTAACCCTGCCAGCTTCCTTGTCAGCCGCTGTACCTCCTTGGTGTTCCGTGGCGATCCCAGCTTCATGATAGCCTTGACCTTATCGGGATTCGGCTCGACCCCCGCAGGGGTGAGGAGGTGTCCCAAGAACTTTCCCCTGCTAGCCCCGAAGACACACTTCTGGGGGTTCAACCGCATCTTGTACTTGCACAGGGTAGCAAAGGTCTCCTCCAGGTCCTGGAGGTGAGAGTCCACATCCTGACTCTTGATCATGAGATCATCCACGTACACCTCCAGGTTCCTCCCCCTCTGTTCTTTGAATACCCTATCCATCATCTTCTGGTAGGTCGCCCCTGCATTCTTTAGCCCGAAGGACATCATTTTGTAACAGTAGCACCCATCCCCCGTGATGAACGAGACATCCTTGACGTCCGGGGGGTGCATCCTGAGTTGATGATAACCTGAAAATGTATCTAGAAAACTCATTACAGAAAAACCAACGGCTGAGTCAACCAGCGCGTCGATCCTAGGCAAAAGATAACAGTCCTTAGGACAAAATTTATTAAACAAGGAGAAGTCGATACACATACGCCACCGGCCGTCCCCTTTTTTCACCATGACTACATTTGAGACCCAGCCGGGGTATTGGATCTCGGATATGAAGCCGACCTTGAGGAGTTTCGCCACCTCCTCCCTGATGGGCTCTGCCAGCTTGTCCGCGGTGGACCTCTTCTTTTGTTGGACGTGGCGTGTTCCCGGGTCCAAGTTGAGGCGGTGGCAAGCCACATCCGCGTCAACCCCCGACATCTCCGCGGCGCTCCATGCGAAGATGTCCACGTTCTTCTGGATGCACTCCAGCATCCTGCCCTGAGCCTCCGGGGTCAGCCTTCCGCTGACGCGGACCTTCTCCACCCTGCCTTCTAGGGTGAGGACCTCCAGCTCCACCACCTCTTCTGCAGCCTCCAACCTGGACTGCTCTCCCCATTCTTCAACATCCCTCTCCTCTGGGATGAGGACCTCCGCCTCCACCTATTCTTCCACGGCTATCGCCTCAGCCAACTCCTCCCGATCTCCTCCTGCCACCTCAACCTCGGTGCAGCTTTTCTCTTCCAGCTCCTCCCTGCCAACTTCCTGCTCCGCCTCCTCCATCATTCGCTCCATCTCCTCGGCTCCCTCCTGCCAAGAGATGGAGTTCACGACGGTGATGTAGCATTCCCACGCCACTTTGGGGTCCCCCTGACCCTGACCTGAATCCCCTCTGCATTGAACTTCAAGCATTGATGAAACGACGAGGGGACGCAGCGGAAGGCACTGATAAGGGGCCTCCCGAAGATGGCGCTGAAGCTACTGGGGGCATCCACGATGACGAACCTGCAGTTCCTATACTGCCCCCCCCCCCCCCCCCCCAGGGTGACATGAAGGCCTACTCCTCCCTCCACTTCCTTCCTATCCCCCAAAAATCCGAACAAGGGCCCATCCGAGACCAACACCCTTTTCGCATCCACCTTCATCGCGTCAAACGCCTTCTTAAAGACGACATTGACGGAGCTTCCGTTATCAACGAGGATCCTGAAGACGGTAAAATTTTCGATGGCTGTCTGGATGACCAGCGCATCGCAAAAAGGATCCTCATGATCCGACAGATCGCTCCCGGAGAAGGTGATCCTCTCTTCTGCGGGTGGGGTTTGGGATGTGGTGCCAACGCTCCGGCGATACATGGTGTGGAGGCTCTCCTTCCGGGAAGCCTCAACCCCCATCCCCCATGGATCACTCCGATCCCTCCTCGGGTCCCGACGTCTACCCGGTCTTCGCAACGGTCCTCCTCTGCCCGAGGCAGGACTTCCTCGATCCTCACTTCCTGACGCCCCTGCTGCTGTTGCTCCTTGTTCCCCCTCATTTCGAGGAAATCTGGGCATGTGGCTGTGGCGTGCCCCTCCTCCTGATGGAAGTCGCAGTAGGGCAACTCCACCCTAACTTCTCTCCTCCTCCTTGCTACTCTCCTCCTCTCCCCTATGGCTATGTCCATAGCCTCTTCTTGATCGGGGAGCCGAGGTCTCTGGGCCTGTCTCCAGCCCGGGGGGTGGAATTGATCTTGTCCCCCGGTGGTGGTCCCTTCCTTGGCACCCTCTCTGTGGCCCCTGCCCTTGCCACTCGGGCCTCCAGCCCAGCCGACGATCAGGCTCCTGACGCCCCCACCTGTGTTGTTGCTGCCCCTGGAGCTACCTCTGCTCCCTCTGTCGGGGCTCTCTCCTCTCCTCCCGTCCTCTTCCTCCTCTTGGATCCTTCTCTTCCTCCGCGGCCCACCTGACCAGCTTCCGGGCGAACTCCGGATTTGACGCCTCCCCGTCAACTTCTCTCGCCGCCCTCTCCATCAGCTCCTCGTAGGAGAGGGGGGGGGGGTAGTCTCTTCAACTTCATCCTGAAGAAACCCTGCTGCAGGCCCAGGGTGAAAGTCATCATCAAACTATGGCCCGACATCTCCTGGACCTGGGTGACCTCCTCCTGGAACCGGTCCACGTAGCTCCCCAGCGTCTCATTCACTCCATGCTTGATGTGGAACAGAGACTCCTTCCTCCTTCCTCCTCTTCGAGGTAGTGAACCTCAGCATGAACCCCCAGCGTAGGTCCTCGAAGCAGTAGATGGAGATGGCCGGTAGCTGGTGGAACCACTCCCTTGCCTTCTCCTTGAGGGTGATGGCGAAGAGTCGGCATTTGAAGCCGTCCGACATCTGCCGGATCGAGACCACGTCCTCAAACCATTGGACGTGTTGAACCGGAGTCTCCCTTCCCTGTGTAGTAGGACATCTCGGGTTCCCTGAACCCTTCTGGAACTGGAGCTGAAGAGACCAACTCGCTGAAGGGGCTGCCTCCCCCCACTGGGAGAGCTGGCGCGCCTCGCGGGCTCAGCTCGCCGAGCCGGCCTCTGCCTGCCGAGCCGGGGAAGAGCTCGCGCCCGGGGACCTCGCACCCCCGGCCCTCCTCGGCCACTTCCTTCCCAGCTCGCCTGCCGGGGGCGTCCTCGCCCAGAGAGGGGGCGGCTGCGATCTGGACTGTTGGATTCGAGCACTCGGCCCGCGTGCCGAGTGCGAACTTGACAACGCCCAACACCTCGTTCCTGAAATCTTCAAACATCCCCACCGTGGCCAGAGGTGGGGGGGGGGATGCGAGCTCGACCTGTCAGGTCCCTGTCCTGTCATCGAGCTCGCTGAAACTTTTCTGTACTGACCACGCTTCACGCTCACCGCACCAAAATGTTGAAAACGAAAAACGGTCTCTTGTGGAGTTCACCCTTGGGGAAGGGGTGATCGCTCACCTACTTCGCTACTGCAAGCAAAATAACAAAGGAAAACAGGAATGAACTGACCCAAGGGCTCGGTGTGGAGGACCCACCACACACCCGAAAGATCTGAGAGTGCTTCCCCTCCTTAGCCCAAGGTCGGGATAAGTTACCCTCAGAAAGCACTTGAAAGCTGGAGCAAGAGAGCACCAGAAGCGTGCCTCCTGGGGTACCCATTGAGTCCTGTTTATAGATTTCAGAATTTGAACTGCCAATAACCAAACTGAACTGGTCTGAAATTACCAAAATGCCCTTGGATGGGTCTGCCAACAGCCAAAATTCGTTGTTTTGAAGGGCTATGGGCAGACCAGCGGGGGCAAAACAGTAAAAAGTACCTCATAGATCTGGGCGAGCTGGGGAGCCTGGCCACCTCGGCAGATCCTGCTCGCCTGCTGTTGCTGAGCTCTTTTGCGCGAGCGCGAGTTGGGACGACGAGCTCGCCTATCGGTCGGCCTCCGTTAGTCGACCTCAGTTCGACTTTTTTTGGCTTAGCTCGGCGAATGCCGAGCTCACGGTCGACGAACGCCGAGCTCGGACTCGGGTTTCTCTGCCGAGCTCGCCTGGGGCCTTGGTAATCTGAGCCGGCCGGGCTGATTCCTGGTTCACCCCGCTCGCCGGATACAGGGTTATACACATAGGTCGTATAAATAATAAAAGTGAAGAAAACATCATCTCCACAAAGATTCTGCTTGAACTGCGTTATAGTTAACTTGAACGTACTTATCTAGACGAATGATTGATTTAGGATTAATTATATTTAAAATAAAATAATAAAATAAACTAATTATTGATTTAATACATAAATTCTTAAAACAAACAATGAATTTAAGACTAAAGACTTATGAGAATTAGAATTATAGTTGTTTCATAGTTCGGATATTAACTAGAATTAATCATGAGTGAAGTGGTGTGATTTATATTTTGTTTTTGCACAATTGACGATGAGTTTTTCTAAGCACGTCAAAACTCTTTGTTCGGGGGAATCAATTATAATTCACTAGCAGACGATACATTGTTGTTCAAATTGATTAGAATGATAGCAAAAGCTTTAATGCATTGTGAAATATACTAACTATATTTAATATTTAGAATGAATTTACCACATAAACCTGTACCACGTGACCCATAGATATTTAAATCAATTACTCTATTTACGATATCTATAAATCAATTGATTCATGACCCGATATCAACAATTGCACACAAAACTAGAGTAGTAACTTATTAGACTAGAGTACACACTAGACACATGAAAACTCTAATCATACAAAATATAACTGACATTAAATTCATTCACTCATAACTATCCCATTATTAATTCATATTACTATGCAATCACTCCAACGAGAGAGCTAGTCTCTCATTTTTAGGCAAACCATGGTAGAATTGTATATGAAGTTAGAAAACTGCATGATATTTGTTGAGAAAACTCAAAACTTGTATGTATTTCTTGTGTAAGTAAATACAAGGAGAGAATACAAATATATAGGAGGAAGAGAGAGAGAATAAATCCTATACAAGATGTGGGACTAAAGAGTAGAGAACAAAAATGGGCCCAATACATGGGCTATTCTAACACCCCCCCGCAAGCTGGAGCATACAAATCGTATGCACCAAGCTTGGACAAGTATTGATAGAAGAGTGCCTTAGGAAGAGCCTTTGTGAGGACATCCGCAACTTGTTCTGACCCTGGGACATGCTTTAGATCGAGCTTCTTCATTTGAACTTTTTCCCGAATGATGTGACAATCAACTTCAATGTGCTTCGTTCTTTCGTGGAAGACTGGGTTCTTGGCGATATGTATAGCCGCTTGGCTGTCACAAAAGAGAAGAGCCGGAGACGGTAATTTTACACCCAGATCAGTGAGAAGACTCTCAAGCCATGTTAGTTCCGATACAACAGATGCCATTGCCCGCTATTCTGCCTCAGGTTATGATCGAGCAACGACCGCTTGTTTCTTGCTTCGCCATGTAACCAAATGTCCTCCAAAGTATGTGCAAAAACCACTAGTAGATTGCCGGTCATCAAGAGAACCAGCATAATCAGCATTTGAGTATGCCACCAAAGTGGGAGCAGAAGAAGAGGTCCGATAAACAAGTCCTTGATCCGGAGTTGTTTTAAGGTACCTGAGAATACGTTCAACAGTCTGAAGATGATATTTTCGAGGAGAGTGCATGTACTGACTGACAAGACCAACAACAAAAGAAATATCTGGTCTGGTAACCGTGAGATAGATTAATTTTCCAACGAGTTGACGATAATATTCAAGATTCTGGAGAAGTAGATCCGAGTCAGATGCCTGGGCTCACAACTTGTGGTTGGCATCCATAGGGGTATCACTTGGCTTACAACCTGAATGACCCGCATCATGAAGAAGGTCAAGACAGTACTTCCGTTGAGATAGAGTAAGCCCATCTGGTCGTCTGACAACCTCAAGACCCAAAAACTATCGTAGAGGTCCTAGATCCTTTGTCTGAAAGACGGAGTTTAGATGTACTTTGACCGCCTGTATCTCTTGTAAGTCATCTCCTGTGTTGATGATATCGTCAACGTATACTAACAGAAGGACCGCCCATGTTTGTCGGTGACGAGTAAACTGCGAGAAGTCGGCCGAGCTTCGAGTAAAACCGATATCACGAAGGACCTTACTGAATTTTTCAAACCATGCCCGTGGAGATTGTTTGAGACCATACAGAGCCTTTAGAAGGCAGCAAACCTGAGACTCCCCCGCGGCCTCAAACCCGGGTGGTTGTTGCATGTACACCGTCTCCTGGAGATCCTCATTTAAGAAAGCATTCTTGATATCCAGCTGAGATAGGGGCCACTGGCGATGAACAACGACAGAGATGAAGACGCGAACGGTATTGAGCTTGGCGACCGGAAAGAAAGTTTCCTCATAGTCGAGTCCCTGTTGCTGGGTGAAACCACGAGCCACGAGACGAGCCTTTAGACGGTCAATTGTCTCATCAACAGCATGTTTGATGACAAAGACCCACTTACACCCAACCGGTTGCTGACCTGGAGGAAGGGGCACGATGGTCCATGTCTGGTTAGCCCAGAGAGCAGACATTTCTTCCTCCATGGCTGCCCGCCAGCCTGGATGTTGAAGCGCCTCCTGCACAAAGTTAGGAACAACAACCGAAGAGAGAGAAGTAGCAAATGTGGGCAGAAGAGGAAAGAGGCGATGAAGAAAGACGTAGTTGGCCAGAGGATGAGCAGTGGACGACGGTACCTGATCAGCAGGACGCGGAGTATCCGTGGTAGAGGTCGTTTGTAGAGGGGCAACATAACTGGGAGGGCGACGATTGTAGACACGGATGACGAGTGGTTTGGAGGGAGCAGGAGCCGGTGCAGGAGAAACTGGCAGGTGGTGTAGTAGCGGGAATAACTGGGCGTGGGATGGATGACAGGAGAGGAGTTGGGGGTAGATTAGCGGGTAAAGGAGCAGGAAAAACGGTTGTTCTTCCTGGAAGGTAACGCCAGCAGAAACAGAGATCTGTCGAGTAGCTGGAGAGTAACAAACATAACCCTTCTGGGTGCGGGAATAGCCGACAAAGATGTGTTTAGCCGCACGGGGATCCAACTTATCCGAGGATGGCCCCAGACAGTGGACGTAACAGATGCTGCCAAAAACACGAGGCGGGAGAGGAAAAGCCGGAGTGGAGGGAAACAAGAGGCTAAACTAAGTAGCATAGTTGAGGACGGAGGAAGGGAGACGGTTGATGAGAAAACAGACAGTCGAGACCGCAAAGTTTCAATAAAGTCTGGGAACATGCATTTGAAGCATGAGGGAGCGGGCTACATCGAGTAAGTGACGGTTCTTCCTTTCGGCAACACCGTTTTGCTGGGGCGTGTAAGCACAAAAGATTTGATGAAGAATCCCGAATTCCGAACATAAAGCGGTAAAGCTGTGGCTGGTGTACTCACGAGCATTGTCGGTGCGTAGTATTTTGAGTGTGGTGTGGAATTGTGTACGGGTCTCGAGGACAAATGCCCGAAAAACACGGGGAAGCTCGGAGCGATCACGAAGTAAGTATATCCACGTAGTGTGAGAGTGATCATCAATAAATGTGATAAAATATCGAAAATCAGAAATACTGGTAATCTTAAAGGGGCCACATACATCAAAATGTATTAAATCAAAGAGAGCAACGCTCCGAGTACAATGCAAAGGAAAAGAAGAACGCGACTGCTTGCCGAGTATACATGATTCACACTTAAAAGGAGTAAAAGAGATATCTGGAAGAGCCCGCTGGAGGACCGGCAGAGGGGCATGCCCAAGACGACGATGCCACGTAGTGAAAGAGACCGAAGACAAAATGGTGGGAGATTCGTCGAGAAGGTAGAGCCCGTTCCGCAGCCAGTCTTTACTAATGGTAGTATGCATCCGCCGATCCTGTATAACAAAGGAAGAGGAGGTGAATATAACGAAACAATCAAGATCACTCGTAAGACGTCCAACAGAGAGTAAATTAAACAGTGAACTCGGAACATGAAGAGCCGAGCGAAGGGAGATTGACGGGTTGAGAGAAAGATTTGCCGAGCCGGAGACGGGAACCATCGCCCCATTGGCCACAGTGATAGACTTCGGATAAGGAGAATCCCAGTACTGGGCAGGTCGTCGCGAAGTAATGTGATGAGTGACACCAGAGTCTACAATCCAGCCCAGGCTGGTGGAGAGACAAGCAGTACCTGTGTTGGAGACGGAGGCGACAGAGACAGATGGTTGGTTGAGCAGACCCTGAAGATGCTGGAGCTGAAGACGGACGGTGTCAAGATTAGGAGGACTGGCGTAAGTAACAACAGATGTCATCGGACGAGGAGGATAACCAATTTTCCTGTAGCAGGTCGCTTTCAGATGACCATCTTTCCCGCAAAAGGAACACTTCGGCCGACCCCGGCCACCACGGGCACGACCCCGGGAGCCCGAACGCCCCCCCCCCCCCCCCCCCCCCCCCCCCGAGCAAAAGCAAAGTAGGAGGGGATGGTAGGAGCAGAGGGGCCTGCTGTAGAAGGGCCGGATGAGAAGGAGCAGAAATATTCGGAGGAGGTGATACACGGAGAATCATGGAGCATACATCAGATAAAGATGGTGTGGTGGGAGCAGCCAGGACCTGAGCACGAATGCTTAGAAGGTGAGATGGAAGACGGGCCATTATGATGACAATGCATGCGGCTTCCTTCTGAGCACGCTGAACAACATGATCATTGGTGGACGGCTGATGCTGGATCCAGGCTTCAGCAAGAGTTTTATCCCGAGCGACAAAAGAGGTCATATCCGAAGCCCCGCCAGTGTCGAGAGCAAAGAGGTCAGTGAGTATGTCGTAGAGATGCTGAAGGTTATCGCGACCTGAGTATAAGGAATGCAGCTCATCCCACATAGCCTTGACAGTGTCGTGGTACATAGCCATCTGATAAGGCTCACCATCCAATAAATTCAGGATCCAAGTCTGAACGCGGCCATCATTGCGGAGCCAATCATCGGTAAGAGAAGACGGAGATGCCTGAGTAAGGTGAGGCAGAAGACCTTTGTCCTGAAGAACCCGTCTAACTGAGTGCACCCAAGGAATAAAGTTTTTCTTGCCAGAAAGAGAGATGATAGTGATCCGCAGCTCGTCACAGACTTCAGCAGAGCAAACCGAGCGGTCTGTAGGACAGGCCAGACGGTCAATAGGCGGACTGGCCGCCGAGCCAGTGGAGTTACCCGAAGAACCCATAGAGGCAGACCGCAAAAACAGATCACCGAGGGAGACCGCCGCGAGAAGAGCAGGAGGCCGCACGACAAGGCCGCAACGGGAAGGACTGGAAAAGACCGCGAACAAAAAATGCAGGAAGGCACCAGTCCACACGGTCACGCCGGACACCAACGATTAGTCAGATCGCGACCAAAATGCGGAAAGAGAGTGATGTAGGGGTAGGCTAGTGGTGCTCGAAAGCTAGGACTCTACGTGCACGTGTGAGGGGATATGCGAATGCAATGCTACATGCAATGAACAGTCAGATAGCAACGACTAGTAACTTAAGCAATGAAAATTAGCAACATCACGCAGTTAATTCGAAATAAAGAAGCAATTAAATAATTTTGGCAATTTGGCAACGGCTTCCTCCGCGCGGAGGGCCTAAGCAAGCGGCGGCGATTAATTCCACAACAAATATTAGCGTATAAGACGATAACTATCAAACTATGATCACAGCACAAATAAAGATAAACAACCAAGTGCAAATGTCAAATACGAACACAATACCATGAGATACTCACGATGCAGTGGGCTGATCCGAGATGGTGGAGAATTTGGAGAACCGGATGCAAAGCCGGCGATCAGAGACAAACACGGTGGCACGGTGACGGTGACAGTGGCTGCCCACGGTGGGAAAGAGGGGATGCGGGCCGGAAACGGCGAGATCCGGCCACTAGAGAATGGATCAGAGTGTCGGTGGGTAGATCCGCTAATTTTAGGGCGGATCCAGGCTACGGGAGTGGAAATATGTAAGTGGGTGGTAGATCGGGGGAGGGTAGTGCTAGATCAATTAGATCTAGGGTTTTCAAAGTGGTGAGAAGTGGATCCACGAAGGGGGGGGGGGAGAGGAGTGGCTGGCTAGGGTTGGCCGGCCCTTAGGAGGTGTCGGTTTGAGGAGGGAAAGGGCGGTGAAGGGGTTGGATGGTTGGCAATAGGCCGGCAGTTTCCTGTACAGGAAGGAAAGGGAGCGACGATACAAGAAGAGGGAGAAGCACTGTTCAAACTATAGCAGTGAACAGTAATTTGTATTTTTTAACAGTGCCCGAAGAAGGAAATGGCATGGTGATTTCAGCGGGCTGTAGGGAGGAGTTTGGGAGATTTCCGGCGGTGGAGAAGAGGGGAAGAAGGTGAAAAATGATGGAGGGGGGTTGGATTTACCTTGGGGGGAAGTTTGGCGGCCTAGGAGTCGTCACCTAGGGTTCCACGGCGTCGACACCGAGTAGGGATCGCTGGAATCCGGGAAAGCCTTTCTCCAAATCCAACAATGCCTTCAAATCAACCCTCTAGCATCCTATTTATAAGAAAACATAAATTAGGGCATCCCCATCAACGGCTATGATTGGTCGGTGAGTTAGTACTTGAAATACATCAAAATACACTCAAAAAAAATAAAGTAATATAGCTATTTGACTCGCGGCGACGTCCCGGACGCAACCGCGTAGTCCGATCGGCGATCCGATCAAGTCTTCCTGTGCGAGTACATGTATGTGGGCCCCGCCTTGCGGCGAGCTCCTCCAAGTGCATCCGATGACTCCCCATCAACTCCCCCCGACTGAAAGGCTTTCATCTCCGATGAATGGAGATGATCGTACTGAAGTCAAATTCCAGGGGCAAGCCGATCTAGCTCTCCCGGTAGTATCCAAGTATCGTCTGTGTCAGGTCGGCCCCGCCAATGTACCAGGTAGCAGCAACGCGGTCCGTCCGAGGTGGGAACAAACTGGTGGGATCTGATCTCTGTGATGCTCTCATCTCTCGCCTCTCGAAAGGTGGGTCCCGATGCGATCAGTGGTGCCTGCGGGGGAACCAAAGTGGACGAAGTCCCAGGTGGGTGGGTGGCAACAGTGGGTGGACTAGGATGGCCAGCAGGTGGTGGCAAAGTGGACGGGTGGTATGGTAGCGACAGTGGTGGTGGGGGTGGCTGGGCATCTCCCCCGCCCGGGTCCACATACTCATGAAGCTCATAGTATGGAGTCAGGTCCTCAACATTAAACACATGATGAATTTCCATACTGGCCGGGATGTCAAGCCGGTAGGCGTTGGTCCCAATACGACTAATAATGGAATATAGACCTATTCGCCTCGCACTTAACTTCTTGGCAGGCCCAGAAGGGAGCCTCTCGGGGCGGACTCGCACCATTACCTGCTCGCCTACATTAAATATCTGCTCTCGCCTTCGCTTATCCGCATGAGCTTTATAATTATCATTGCTTATTATTATTCGTCGGCGGACCGACTCATGCAAATCATACAAATGTTGTGCAAATGACTCAGCAGACTCACTAGGGCAGGACTCTAAAGGACTCGGGACAGGGTCTATAGGTTTCCTAGGGTCGTATCCTGAAACTACATGAAATGGACTCAACCCGGTGGACCTATTGACTGAGCTATTGTAGGCAAACTCGGCGATCGGCAAATCTAAGTCCTAACTACCTGCATGCTCTCCAGCTAGACACCGCAACAGATTCCCTAGGCTCCTATTCACTACCTCAGTCTGACCGTCCGTCTGTGGGTGATATGCCGAGGAAAACGTAAGGATAGTACCATTCTTGTGTCACAGGGTTTTCCAAAAGTAGCTCAGGAACCTCACATCGCGGTCAGACACGATCGACTTGGGTAGGCCATGTAACCAAAAGACATCCCTCATGAATATAGATGCAACGTGGGTCGCATCTGCCGTCTTGCGGAAAGCAATGAAGTGTGCCATCTTCGAAAACCGATCAACCACCACGAAGATGGAATCGTGTTTCCGTAATGTGCGGGGAAGTCCGAGAACAAAATCCATGCTGATGTCCTCCCAAGGGCGGTGTGGAACGGGTAAGGGCGCATAAAGGCCGGTGTTCTGCTTATTTCCCTTGGCCGTCTGACAGATACGACAATGTCGCACAACCCGAGCCACATCCTTCTTGAGGCTATGCCAGTAGAGACGGTCCGCAACAATGGCTATGGACTTATCTCGTCCGAAGTGACCCGCGGCTCTGCCCGCATGCAGTTCCCAAATCAGATAGTCTCGGTAAGACGTCTGAGGAACGCATAGGCGGGAACCCCGGTACAAATATCCCTCGTAAATCGGATATCCCTCAACAGGGTCGGGTGGGTCTCGGGATAAGGCGGTATAAATCTCGCCAAATGCAGGGCACGTAGGGTAATCGAGCATCAGTCGCTCAAGTCCCTGCACACTCCCTGTCATCGTCTGCAATAGGGACATGCGGCGACTCAACGCATCGGCCGACTCGTTCTCAACACCCGCGCGGTGCTTGAGAACGTAATGAAAATCCTGCAGATACTCAACCCACTTCGCATGTCGGTGACCCAGCTTGCGTTGCGAATCGAGGTAACGAAGGGACTGGTGGTCGGAATACAACACGAACTCCCGGGGAAGGAGATAGTGTCGCCAGTAGCGCAGAGACTGGACAATAGCATAAAATTCTCGATCGTAGTTCGAGTACTTTTGCTTTACTTCATTCAGCTTCTAACTAAAGTAAGAAACTGGGTGTCCCTCTTGACTCAATACGACACCTATACCGATACCGAACGCGTCGCAGACGACCTCAAAGGGGCGACTGAAATCTGGCAACCTTAGGACGGGAGCTGTCGTCAATCTCTCCTTAATCTCCTCGAAGGCTCTAGTGGCTGCGGGGGTCCACTGAAACTCTCTCTTCTTGAGACAACTCGTGAAGGGGGCCATGATCGTGCTGAACCCCTGGACAAACCTCCTATAGAAGGTGGCAAGCCCGTGAAAGCTACGAGCCTCGTGAATATTCCTAGGTACAAGCCAATCTCGAATGGATTTGACCTTCTCAGGGTCCACGGAGACTCCAGTGGAGGAAATAATAAAGCCTTGGAAGTGGACGGACTCGGAGAGGAAGGCGCACTTCTTCAGGTTCACATACAGTTTCTCTTGGCGGAGGATGCCAAAGAGAAGTCTCAAGTGGTCGAGGTGAGCGGCCTGAGTCTGGCTGTAGACTAATATGTCATCAAAGCACACCACCAGAAACTTGCCCATGTAGGGCCGCAACACCTGCGTCATAACGCGCATGAATGTGCTCGGGGCATTGGATAGCCCGAATGGCATGACTAGCCACTCATACAAACCGTCCTTGGTCTTAAATGCGGTCTTCCACTCATCCCCCTCACGAACTCGTATCTGATGGTACCCACTGCGGAGGTCGATCTTGGAGAAGATCTGGGCACCGGACATAGTATCCAGTAAGTCATCGAGTCGTGGGATAGGGAAGCGATACTTGACCGTGATCTTATTGATGGCGCGGCTGTCGATGCACATACTCCAACTACCGTCCTTCTTAGGGGTAAGAAGGGCGGAGACCGCACAAGGACTCATGCTCTCGCGAAAGAACTGCTTCTGAAGAAGCTCGTGAACCTGCCGTTTGAGCTCAGCGTGCTCATCCGGGTGCATACGGTAGTGGGGCAGGTTCGGGAGGGAAGCTCCCGGGACCAAATCAATGGCATGCTGAATGTCCCGAGGGGGAGGCAGCTCATCGGGGAGCCAAGCAACTCGTGAGCGATGTCCATGGGAATGACATCGCACCAAACCTTGTCCTGAAAGGACGCAATAGCGATCGGGACTAAGCAACGCTGGGTGACCTGAATCGCCGTCTTGTCAACACAGACGACACGGTACAGATGGGGGTGAGGCTCTGCCTTCACCTGCATACGGTCAAGCGCCTTCTAGGCTACAATATTCACGTAACTCCCACCATCAATAGCTAGCTTGCAGGGACCGCCTGTACTAGGGAAGTACGTGTAAAAGATGGTCGTGCGTCGCCAGTCCTCGTCCACACGTGGGGTTTGTAGGAGGCGCCGAATCACTCCCACCTCTAGCGATCGCTCGGCGTCACTGTCCCAACCTTCCTCGACTGTGGCCCTAACCTCCTCTGGGGCCTCCTCTTCACCCTCTAAACCCTGCTCCTCTTCCTCAAGTAACAGGTTCTGCGTGGGGCACTGCGCCGCCACGTGGCCCCTGCCAGAGCATCTAAAACATACAATGCCCCCAGATCGCTGGCCATCAGTGGCTACGACTTTACCCTTCGCATCCGCGGGATACGCGAGGGTGCGGCCGTGGTGGTCTGGGGCGGAGCGGGTTTCCTAAAGGTCGACGAATCAGTCCGAGAGGTGAACTGCCTCGTACTAGACGAACAAAGGTACTGCTCATACTCGAGGGAGAGCCGGAATATCTGATCAACAGTCTCCAAGCGGTGGGGAATCAACTCTCTCCGAATATCGGAACGAAGGCCCTCCTTGAAGCGGGCGGCAGTGGCAATAGGCTCCTCTGAAATATCACTTCTGACGACCAGCTCATCGAAGCGAGCCATGTACTCGGCGACGGTAAGTGTCCCCTGCCGTAGGTTCTGTAGCTGCTCAAATAGCTGATCTCGATATGACGCGGGGAGGTACTTTTCCTTCAGTCTCTCTTTCATCTCGTCCCATCTGGCGATGGGGTAGTAACCATCCCGCTCTAGAGCTCTCTCAACACTAATCCAAAATACCTTAGCTTGCCCGATCAACTTCATCTTTGCAAAGCGGACACAACGCTCGTCACTCATGTCGTACCACTCGAAGTAGTGGTCCATGTCCAAGAGCCAATCACTGAAGGCTTTCAGATCTAGGCGACCATCGAACGAAGGGGCGTCGAGTAGGATGCGACGAGTAATGTCATGATAGTGGCCCCCTCTCCGAGGATCGGGGTAGTCCTCGGGGTAGTCATCATGAGCGTAGTCGTATCGAGCAGGTGGGGGACCACGCTCTCTCCGACCCGGGGGATAATAATCATCCTGGTGATGGTCACGACGACCGTGTGGGGGCAGACGATCTCTGGGGTCCGGCTGAGGATGACGTGGCATACAGTACTCATCACGTTGGGGTGGCAGCCTATCCCTCGCCGGGACTTGCCTATAATCTCTCGCAAAATCAGGATGTCGCCTTACCGGCGGAATCAGGGCTCGATGAGGACTATCACGATGGTGACGGTCTGCGGGAGGTGGACCATCCCTCGGGCGTTGCCCTCGACGTGGAGGAGCGTCAGGGTCGTCCTCAAGAGAATCGTCACGCTGTGTCGGAGTGTCCCTGACATCCTCTAAGTGGCCTAAACGAAGGTTCACCTCAGCAAGGTCATGACGCACATCGTCGAACTGGGCCCCTATGGTGTCAAGGCGACCTAGGACAAGACGTTGGAACTCAGCGAAAGCGGCGTCTGAATTCGAACTCGTCGCTCGGTCCTCAGTGTTCTGTGGTTCTACCATGCTTACTCTAAAAGTCCTACCACTACGGAGCATGCAAGTGGCCTAACCTGCTCTGATACCAAATGATGTAGGAGTAGGCTAGTGGTGCTCGGAGGCTAGGACTCTACGTGCACGTGTGAGGGGATATGCGAATGCAATGTTACATGCAATGAACAGTCGGATAACAACGACTAGTAACTTAAGCAATGAAAATTAGCAACACCACGCAGTTAATTCGAAATAAAGAAGCAATTAAATAATTTTGGCAATTTGACAACGGCTTCCTCCGCGCGGAGGGCCTAAGCAAGCGGCGGCGATTAATTGCACAACAAATATTTGCGTATAAGATGACAACTACCAAACTATGATCACAACACAAATATAGATAAACAACCAAGTGCAAATGTCAAATACGAACACAATACCATGAGATACTCACGATGCAGTGGGCTGATCCGAGATGGTGGAGAATTTGGGGAACCGGATGCAAAGCGGGCGATCGGAGACGAACACGGTGGCACGGTGACAGTGACGGTGGCTGCCCACGGTGGGAAAGAGGGCATGCGGGCCAGAAACGGCGAGATCCGACCACTAGAGAATGGATCAGAGTGTCGGTGGGTAGTACACGTATGTGGGCCCCGCCTTGCGGCGAGCTCCTCCAAGTGCATCCGATGGCTCCACATCAGAGAGGAGTCCGCACGGTCTAGGTGAACACAACAACGGTCAGAGCACAGGAAGCAGCGAGAATAACTCGAGCCCGCAGCGGACAGGAGCAGACCGCAAGAAAGAGAGAGACTACGGCGGACAGGAGCAGTCCGCAAGAGAGAGGAGCAGTCTGCAAGAGAGAGGAGCCTGCAACGGTGAGGATAGAGAAGCTCGAGCCAGCAGCGGACAGGAGCAGTCCGCAAGAGACTGCGGCGGACATGGAGAGAGAGAGACTGCGGCGGACAGGAGCAGTCCGCAAGAGAGAGGAGCAGTCCGCAAGAGAGAGGAGCTCGCAACAGTTAGGATAGAGAAGCTCGAGCCCGCTGCGGTTAAGCCAAGTGCAGTCCGCAAGGACACTGGCGCGAGTAGAACTCAAGCGCCAGGATGAAGCGGGAAGGAGAAGTCCACGAGTAGAGAAGTAGGAGGTCGCAGCGGGAAGGAGAAGTCCGCAGGTAGAGAAGCTCGAGCAAACAGAAGAAGAGACCGCAAGGATGAAGAACCCAAGCAGCAAGGGAGGAGAGGAGCTCGCAGCGGACAGGAGGAGAGCCAGCATCGGATAAGAGAGGTGGGCCCCACGGGTCAGAGCAGAAGATGGCTCTAAGAAGCCTGAGGAGGGTGGAACCACAGAGAGAGAGAAGAGAAGCGGATGCATAGTTTCAGTCCGCAGAAGCTACGCGGATAAGGGGAAGAGCAGATAGGATAAACAGGCCGCAGGAGACCGGAGCGGATAGACAGGCAGTCCGCAGGAGAGGAGCCCGTGGAAAGAGGCTGGTAGGAGAAGGGAGGGCGGGCTGGGCGGTTTGAAAAAGGGGAAACCGCAGCTACAGGATCGCACCCTCTGATACCATGTTGAGAAAGCTCAAAACTTGTATGTATTTCTTGTGTAAGTAAATACAAAGAGAGAATACAAATATATAGGGGGAATTGGGAGAGAATAAATCCTATATAAGATGTGAGACTAAAGAGGAGAGAACAAAAATGGGCTCAATACATGAGCTATTCTAACAATATTAAATAATAGGTTCATAAAATAGAGGATTGAAACGCAAACTCTATAGGAGTCATCAATCCTATAGAAAATTCACAATCCAGACACCAAATTGGATTTCCAAATAATGCTCCTTTGATTTCTGATGGTTTACCTCTTTAAAATCTTTCTAAATACACTCTACAATAAACCAAAAACACTCTGAAATGGAGTTAAGTTGGAAAAATCTAGAAAAATTTCAACCCACTTCGCATGTCGGTGACCCAGCTTGCGTTGCGAATCGAGGTAACGAAGGGACTGGTGGTCGGAATACAACACGAACTCCCGGGGAAGGAGATAGTGTCGCCAGTAGCGCAGAGACTGGACAATAGCATAAAATTCTCGATCGTAGTTCGAGTACTTTTGCTTTACTTCATTCAGCTTCTAACTAAAGTAAGAAACTGGGTGTCCCTCTTGACTCAATACGACACCTATACCGATACCGAACGCGTCGCAGACGACCTCAAAGGGGCGACTGAAATCTGGCAACCTTAGGACGGGAGCTGTCGTCAATCTCTCCTTAATCTCCTCGAAGGCTCTAGTGGCTGCGGGGGTCCACTGAAACTCTCTCTTCTTGAGACAACTCGTGAAGGGGGCCATGATCGTGCTGAACCCCTGGACAAACCTCCTATAGAAGGTGGCAAGCCCGTGAAAGCTACGAGCCTCGTGAATATTCCTAGGTACAAGCCAATCTCGAATGGATTTGACCTTCTCAGGGTCCACGGAGACTCCAGTGGAGGAAATAATAAAGCCTTGGAAGTGGACGGACTCGGAGAGGAAGGCGCACTTCTTCAGGTTCACATACAGTTTCTCTTGGCGGAGGATGCCAAAGAGAAGTCTCAAGTGGTCGAGGTGAGCGGCCTGAGTCTGGCTGTAGACTAATATGTCATCAAAGCACACCACCAGAAACTTGCCCATGTAGGGCCGCAACACCTGCGTCATAACGCGCATGAATGTGCTCGGGGCATTGGATAGCCCGAATGGCATGACTAGCCACTCATACAAACCGTCCTTGGTCTTAAATGCGGTCTTCCACTCATCCCCCTCACGAACTCGTATCTGATGGTACCCACTGCGGAGGTCGATCTTGGAGAAGATCTGGGCACCGGACATAGTATCCAGTAAGTCATCGAGTCGTGGGATAGGGAAGCGATACTTGACCGTGATCTTATTGATGGCGCGGCTGTCGATGCACATACTCCAACTACCGTCCTTCTTAGGGGTAAGAAGGGCGGAGACCGCACAAGGACTCATGCTCTCGCGAAAGAACTGCTGCTGAAGAAGCTCGTGAACCTGCCGTTTGAGCTCAGCGTGCTCATCCGGGTGCATACGGTAGTGGGGCAGGTTCGGGAGGGAAGCTCCCGGGACCAAATCAATGGCATGCTGAATGTCCCGAGGGGGAGGCAGCTCATCGGGGAGCCAAGCAACACGTGAGCGATGTCCATGGGAATGACATCGCACCAAACCTTGTCCTGAAAGGACGCAATAGCGATCGGGACTAAGCAACGCTGGGTGACCTGAATCGCCGTCTTGTCAACACAGACGACACGGTACAGATGGGGGTGAGGCTCTGCCTTCACCTGCATACGGTCAAGCGCCTTCTAGGCTACAATATTCACGCAACTCCCACCATCAATAGCTAGCTTGCAGGGACCGCCTGTACTAGGGAAGTACGTGTAAAAGATGGTCGTGCGTCGCCAGTCCTCGTCCACACGTGGGGTTTGTAGGAGGCGCCGAATCACTCCCACCTCTAGCGATCGCTCGGCGTCACTGTCCCAACCTTCCTCGACTGTGGCCCTAACCTCCTCTGGGGCCTCCTCTTCACCCTCTAAACCCTGCTCCTCTTCCTCAAGTAACAGGTTCTGCGTGGGGCACTGCGCCGCCACGTGGCCCCTGCCAGAGCATCTAAAACATACAATGCCCCCAGATCGCTGGCCATCAGTGGCTACGACTTTACCCTTCGCATCCGCGGGGATACGCGAGGGTGCGGCCGTGGTGGTCTGGGGCGGAGCGGGTTTCCTAAAGGTCGACGAATCAGTCCGAGAGGTGAACTGCCTCGTACTAGACGAACAAAGGTACTGCTCATACTCGAGGGAGAGCCGGAATATCTGATCAACAGTCTCCAAGCGGTGGGGAATCAACTCTCTCCGAATATCGGAACGAAGGCCCTCCTTGAAGCGGGCGGCAGTGGCAATAGGCTCCTCTGAAATATCACTTCTGACGACCAGCTCATCGAAGCGAGCCATGTACTCGGCGACGGTAAGTGTCCCCTGCCGTAGGTTCTGTAGCTGCTCAAATAGCTGATCTCGATATGACGCGGGGAGGTACTTTTCCTTCAGTCTCTCTTTCATCTCGTCCCATCTGGCGATGGGGTAGTAACCATCCCGCTCTAGAGCTCTCTCAACACTAATCCAAAATACCTTAGCTTGCCCGATCAACTTCATCTTTGCAAAGCGGACACAACGCTCGTCACTCATGTCGTACCACTCGAAGTAGTGGTCCATGTCCAAGAGCCAATCACTGAAGGCTTTCAGATCTAGGCGACCATCGAACGAAGGGGCGTCGAGTAGGATGCGACGAGTAATGTCATGATAGTGGCCCCCTCTCCGAGGATCGGGGTAGTCCTCGGGGTAGTCATCATGAGCGTAGTCGTATCGAGCAGGTGGGGGACCACGCTCTCTCCGACCCGGGGGATAATAATCATCCTGGTGATGGTCACGACGACCGTGTGGGGGCAGACGATCTCTGGGGTCCGGCTGAGGATGACGTGGCATACAGTACTCATCACGTTGGGGTGGCAGCCTATCCCTCGCCGGGACTTGCCTATAATCTCTCGCAAAATCAGGATGTCGCCTTACCGGCGGAATCAGGGCTCGATGAGGACTATCACGATGGTGACAGTCTGCGGGAGGTGGACCATCCCTCGGGCGTTGCCCTCGACGTGGAGGAGCGTCCGGGTCGTCCTCAAGAGAATCGTCACGCTGTGTCGGAGTGTCCCTGACATCCTCTAAGTGGCCTAAACGAAGGTTCACCTCAGCAAGGTCATGACGCACATCGTCGAACTGGGCCCCTATGGTGTCAAGGCGACCTAGGACAAGACGTTGGAACTCAGCGAAAGCGGCGTCTGAATTCGAACTCGTCGCTCGGTCCTCAGTGTTCTGTGGTTCTACCATGCTTACTCTAAAAGTCCTACCACTACGGAGCATGCAAGTGGCCTAACCTGCTCTGATACCAAATGATGTAGGAGTAGGCTAGTGGTGCTCGGAGGCTAGGACTCTACGTGCACGTGTGAGGGGATATGCGAATGCAATGTTACATGCAATGAACAGTCGGATAGCAACGACTAGTAACTTAAGCAATGAAAATTAGCAACACCACGCAGTTAATTCGAAATAAAGAAGCAATTAAATAATTTTGGCAATTTGACAACGGCTTCCTCCGCGCGGAGGGCCTAAGCAAGCGGCGGCGATTAATTGCACAACAAATATTTGCGTATAAGATGACAACTACCAAACTATGATCACAACACAAATATAGATAAACAACCAAGTGCAAATGTCAAATACGAACACAATACCATGAGATACTCACGATGCAGTGGGCTGATCCGAGATGGTGGAGAATTTGGGGAACCGGATGCAAAGCGGGCGATCGGAGACGAACACGGTGGCACGGTGACAGTGACGGTGGCTGCCCACGGTGGGAAAGAGGGCATGCGGGCCAGAAACGGCGAGATCCGACCACTAGAGAATGGATCATAGTGTCGGTGGGTAGATCCGCTAATTTTAGGGCGGATCCGGGCTACGGGAGTGGAAATATGCAAGTGGGTGGTAGATCGGGGAAGGGTAGTGCTAGATCAATTAGATCTAGAGTTTTCAGAGCGGTGAGAAGTGGATCCAAGAAGGGGGGGGGGAGAGGAGTGGCCGGCTAGGGTTGGCCGGCCCTTAGGAGGTGTTGGTTTGAGGAGGGAAAGGGCGGTGAAGGGGCTGGATGGTTGGCAGTAGGCCGGCAGTTTCCTGTACAGGAAGTAAAGGGAGCGGCAGTACAGGAAGAGGGAGAAGCACTGTTCAAACTATAGCCGTGAATAGTAATTTGTATTTTTGAACAGTGCCCGAAGAAGGAAATGACATGGTGATTTCAGCGGGTTGTAGGGAGGAGTTTGGGAGATTTCTGGCGGTGGAGAAGAGAGG